>CM038673.1:6572186-6941855 GCA_021605145.1 Aegilops bicornis
ATTTTCTTTGGAGATAAGGGTTCCGGGCTAGACGAAATTGCAATTACCTCAACATCGTCGGCTCGACTTGCTTCGGAGTTATCCTGAGAATAAGAGGCTTCAGCAAGCTCAATAAAAAGATGGTCGAGGGAGTCAAGTTCTACCTCTGACTCATTATCAGTTGTCGACGACTCGTCTCCAACTGCCGGCTCATTTGCAACAGATGACTTATTTCTTCTTGGGGTCGGGCTGCCATAGACTTGCGTGACTCTTTCCTCCTCCAGAATACGTTAGTCGCCTGTGATTTTGATAAGACGGAGATCAGTGTTATGATGAACAACTCAAAATGCAGAATAAATAAAGACAATGCAAAGATACTTACTAGAGGCGCAGGGTTCTTCAGGCAAAAAGGAGCAAGCCCAGTTTTGATGCATTTTTCCTGGGGCTCTCCCAGTAGCTTCTTGACGGCTTTGTTAACTTCACTTTCGGTCAAATCAACTTGACTGACGCGTTGAACATCGTTTGACTCGCCAGAACAATTACACATTAAGTCGATCCTGCGATTTAATGGTTGAACTCGCCAGCTGATCCAGCACTGGGTCAACTCAACTCCGGTGAGGTTATTTGCCTCCAAGGCCCTAATCTTGGAATAGATGGGGGCGATTTGTTGATGTTCTTCATCAGTGCCCCAACCCGGATGGTTGTATTAGGACGATCCAGTCTGTAAACCGGCAGGGGGTTTTCATCGGCAGGGGCGATGTTCTTACAATAGAACCATGTCGCAGCCCATCCTTTTGGATGACTCGCCAATTTGGTTGGGGGGGTTCTCCTTCTGGTACTCGCCAGCTAATAACATTCTAAGTTGGTAGAAGACCTTGAGTCACAAGATTATTGAGTACCAGTTTGGTTACTCGAGACTTTGCCCAGTTGCAAGTCGTAGTTTTTGACATGATGAGTCACCCGAAGATTAAATAACTACGAACAAAATATAAACGGCGGGTCATTTATGGATGACAAGACACCTAGCGGTTTACGCGATAAGTCTGGGCTTAGAAAAAATGGCTATGAACAGGGGGCGAATCAACATGCTAATGAGTCACCAAAGTAAAGCTGGTCTAATGGAGGAATCACTATGACTTCCACGACAGGCGAGTTATGATATACAATAATGAGCAGGCAAGACATGAGGCAGCTCATTCTAAATTAAGGGCTCTGATTTTTGGCTAAGTATTGACCAAACAAGTTTCTATTGGAAGCATCTGTGGTTATGGATCTACAAAATGGTTCGAAAAGGAAAAATATTTGCTAAACCTCTGGTGACCGCTGGAAAGTAACATCTAATCTATTTGCAGAATCTAAAGAAGACCCGAAGTTCCTAGATGCAAAAATGGTGCCATGACGAGCACCGCTATATTTTTATAAGGAGTTCATTGGAATCTAGATCTAAATAGCAGTGGCAGTAAAAAGCTTATGAACACTGATGAACTACGGCGAACTACAAAGGAGGTAATGTAGATCTGGAGGAGTGGTATTACTGTACCTGATTGCAGCAGAAAAAGGCGGAGAAGCTCGGTCGAGCTCTGGTGATGACTAGGCGGCGGCGCGGTCCTGGATGAGGTGGTCGGCGAGGTCAAACAGGCGCAGCGGCTTTCCAGATGCGGGAGAGCTAGGGCGCAAGGAAGAAGAAGCGAGGGGAAGGAGAAGTAAAAGTGAAAAAAGGACCCCTTCGCGTATATTTATAAGGAAAAGGGAGAAGGGTAAGAGGCAGGCGCGAAAATAGAGAAGTCGTGGTAACTTTTTGAGTAATGGATGCCTTGATTCTCGGGCTTGACTGATATACACAAAGATCTGTTATGACGTCATGCTAGAACTCCTGGAAATCCGAAAAATGATGTCATGATTCAAAGACATGGAGAAACAACAAGTGTGAATTATCATTAGCCGGAATGGATAACCCAGCCATGATGTTGTGTCAAAGAAAGGGAGATGACCCACCGTATTCATCAGGTTGAAGATTGACATGAATGATCAAGTCGATCTGGGGGCTAATGTTGGGGATATAACCCCACGATATGACGCGCCCATTTAGGGTCGGGTCGTTCTGGGGCGACTCAAGAGAGAAGGCTCAACAAGTGGGTTGTGGTTATCTAGAAGACTGGTCCAGAGGATAAGTCACCAGGTGGGCTGACTCACGGTCCAAGACCTTGAGTACTATTTCTGCTAAGACGCCTAAGGAATATGCTTAAACAAGACAAGTAGGAAACATATTAGTACACGTGTGGCAATGCGACCCGGACTCTGTTGTAAGACCAGGGCCTCAACCTATATATAAAGGTGAGCCATTGAGGAATAAAGACTAAGTTACAAGCTCTCGAGTACTAGGTTAGCCAAGTCACACCCTTGTAACCGAAATCATCATCATCAATATCAATCAAGCAAGAGTAGGCCTTTACCTCCACGTGAGGGGCTGAACCTTGGTAAACCCTTGTTTCTCGATTCCAATCAACCCCGTTCAAGCAATCACGTAGTGGCCATGGCCTCACAACTAAGTCCTTTCACGAGGACATTTGCCGTGACAAACCATGACAATTCGCGTCCCTCCGCGTGCTCTACTCTTGGGTCCCTCCGTGTGTGCTCTAACAGCGGTTGGGACAGGTGCACGATCACGTTGGGGCCCCATATGCATGCGGTTGCACCGCGTGCATCGCCATAATGCAGCTACATGCTGCACGATGGAGTTACGCGCTTCAAAAACGTGCCGATATTCCAGGCCATCCGGCCTCCCCATTTATACCCGCGTGCATTGTTCAAGAATTTGTCCATTAATCAGTTAATGGGTCAGTTAATCGCTACTCGTATGGGTAACCGAGTTGAATAGCACCTATTTTTTTATAGAAAGACTGTAAGGGAACCCCCCCTACAGTATAATTGGTGCAACAAACCCAAATTGCAAGTACCATGCCTTGAACCTGGATGGGTGGGAAGGCATCAGCCCCTTCCCACCACTAGGCTATGCCTTAGTCTGTAACCGAGTCGAATAGCACCTATTCATCGTGTTAACTTGTCAGGCCGATTAATTAGCCTGTTAGATCGATTAATCGGTTATAGGCTGATTAATCACTGCTGACCCATTAACTTGTGGGCAAACAAAGCCCAATTTTTTCCCCTGTAACCCCTCCCATACTCCTCTCGCTCCTCAATAGCTAGGGTTCGCCCAAACAGTAGCATATTTTGGTATATTACATAGTTGAGAGCATGAGAGTATGGTATAATACACAAAAACTAGATATATGTTGGTAATTCCTATTTAATCTATCGATTAATCCAGTTAATAGGCTGATTCACCGATTAATCACTACTCCCAAGCCGACCGAGCAGCTACCAGTTACCGATTCCCTGAACAATCCACGATCATTATAACCTTAGTCTCTTCAACCTTTCGATCATGCCGCACAACACAACAAGCACACCCATGACAACACATATAAAGAGGATATCTAGCAGTGCTCCAATGGAGTTCGGCGAGCATCATGTGGACACTCACGTGAGGGAGAAGGACCTCTCAGTGGTGTACACCATTGACCCGGCTGTGGTGGAGGACTTCATCAACACCATGGAGGAGTTGCTTGCCAAGGACAAGTACAAAGTGGTCGACATCGACCTCCAGTACACCGACAGTCATCCAGGAAATATTAGAGGGTTGCCGTCGCCCAGTTGTCTGTGCGTCATCACGTCCTCACCTACCACTACTGCCTGGCAAGCCTTGTGAGTGTTTTGCTAGGTTTGTCAACAGCCACAACTACAAGTCCACTATGGTGGACACCGCCCACGATTTAAAAGCGCTCGAGGTTTCGGGCTTGGCCTACTCGAAGCTTGTCGAAACCGTGGCCACTACAGGTTCTGGGCAACACGAAGAAGGACTCCCTGGTTGACCTTGCCTAGGCCATCATCGACCGTACTACAAAAACATGAAGGAAGATGGCAAGAAAAATCTTGCAACTTGGCAGGGTGCATGGGTGCAGAGATTGGATGAATCTCACCTCAAGTTCGCGGCCATGAACGTGTACACATGCTACAAGATGCATAGACGGACCATTGACATGAGGGAGTGCCTCCTTCCTGTAATCGATGAGGGATCGACCCACCAACAGAGCAGTGGCGGCAAGCGTCACAAGAAGAAGTAGATGATGGTTAGATGATTGTTTATTCTAGTTAATTATGCATGTAATTGTTTACTTTGGTGTGTGCAAATGTCATGTCTGTACTAGCCACTTATGTAATTGGATGATGAATTTGGTTACGCAATCATGTCCTTATAAGTATATATGTTATTGTTCTGTAGACAAAGCAAATCACATCACACATGGACTAAACTAGGGAACCCGTTGATGATGATTTCATCGATCGCTGACAATTGTATACCAGCAAGCGTTTGCCCACAACACACATGGCTTATTAGCAGCAATCGTCTGTGTTATTATTGGTCACTGCACATATTTTTGATTACAGACCTGTTTGTCGCGTATCACACAAATCTTGTTAAGTTCAACCGTTTCTATTGTCTTGGCTCATCTCAAACAGTTCATCCAAGTGAAGTGTATGCCTTCTATCGCACACACCTTGATAAGGCTAGCCGTTTCTGTCATGTTGTCTAATCGCAAAAGATTCATCCGAGCGAACTATATGCCATATGTCACACATACCTTGATCTGGCTGACCGTTTCTGTTGTTCTGGCTCATAGCAAACAGTTCATATGGATCAATTGGGTGCTACGTATCGCACGCGCAACTCTAATCTGAATCGTCCTTGATGACTCCGCCATCGCATACAGTTCATTTTATTGGTGTCGATTTTATTATGACTCCATTTGCGATTAATGCATCGCACACAATTTGGTCGAAGGGTCTCTGATTCATATGTCGCGTTAGAAGCATCCTGTAGTAGTGGAAGATCAAATAGAGGAAAACCATATCGATGATATTGCAAATTACCGCAATAAGATGAATGATTGATCCGGTCTCAATCTCAACCTCTGACAAAGTGTGAATAGTGTTACAAACCCTAGCCTTGCAAGTTGGAAATACTCTTTCCATGGTGACAGCATAGATGGAGGAAGGAGGTGTTGACGAGGTTATCTCCCACCGGGTAGGCCCACGATGACCTAAAAACCCAGTAGAAGCCCATGGTGGCACAAGCCCATGTTCATCAAGTACCAATATATCATCCTGCATGGTAGGGGTTTAATCACTCAGGACATATTACCTAAGTGATTATTCCCGGCGTTCAGCTCGGATTAAGATGGGCATATCCTCACTCAGACGCACTTCACTCAGATGAAAGCAACCCAAATGACCAGAACCAATAATCGTAGAGTTACGTCTGGGGCTTCATTACGCCATAAATGACCTATTTAATTAGCCACTACTACTAGTACTCCCTCCAGTCCTTTTACTCCGCCTATTAGATTTGTGTCAAGTCAAACTTTTCAATGTTTGACCAAATTTATATTAAAAAATATCAACATCTACAATACCAAGCATATATACTATGAAACTACATTTCATAATGAATCTAATCATATTGATTTGGTTGTGAATATTGATATTTTTTCTACATGTTTGGTCAAAGTAGATATACTTTGACTTCAGACAAAGCTTATATGCAGACTAAAAAGGACTGGAGGGAGTACCTCACATCCAAGTGTTAGAAACTAGTAATGGATCAACTATTCATTATAGTACTAACAATGTAAGTTACAGACAGACTTTAAATCCGGGGCAGCGCACTCTATAAAAGTTGCACGGGGTTCCAGTCTATGGACAATCTCTCTCACACACTTATTCTCATACCTGTAATCTTGAAACCATACACAAAAACACTCCCTGGAGTATTACCTCTACCCCGAGGGGCCTGAACATGCATATTTTCCTATGCGTACTCATTTGTGTCTCGCTAGATCAAGCTCCTTTCTCATATCCTTCTCATTGTCATATTTCACATCATGACAGTTGGCGCCTACCGTGGGGTTGTGCATCTGATATCCTATAAGTGCACATGGCTGTTGTAGCACTTTTATGATAAGTGTTGAAACCACATGGAGCGAAAAGGAAGGCATAAAAAACCCACAACTACGCTATCACTTAGCAGTTACGTACGCACCAAATCTAGAGTTTGAAAATAGTCTACTCTATAAGTTGCTAGGGAAACAGAGTAAAAAGGTGTTTATCTAAACTACAAACTAGAAGGTAAAAACATGAATTAAAAGACACTAAGTTAGTAGAGACGGCGCATGAGCTATAAAGCATTCTCGAGGGTTCAGAAATCATCACTACTAATATGCACTTTATATCTCCTCCTAACCACTCTTCATGCACATAAGTGGGCGTTCCCGTATATAACATGTTCTACTCTCACATATACTTCATGCCACATAGGCCACCAATTGTAGTTTCTCCATGTCGATGTGGTTTTACCTGTTACTCCCCTATTAATTGCAAAGGCGCGGAATTGAAGATAATGGTCTCACTCAAATTACCCTAACTTCCTAACCTCTACAACGACACTCGTGGCTCCATGACGAATCACGACTGTAATGCGAGCGAGGCCTCCTCTCAACATTCGTGAAGGGTACTAACTCGAACATGAACAACAAGATTATTGATCGCATGAAGAGTTCATCCATATCCCCGAGAACTAATAACAACTACTCAAACATAGGAACAGGAAACATCAAAGTGAGGGTCAAGTTACAAGCCGGCATTGAGCCGGTCAAGGGAGAAGGCATGGCAGTGTTGGTGGAGACGACGGTGTCGTGGTGATGGTGATGATGGTGGTGGAGCCTGCGTGGTGGTGATGACGAGGGCAGCCGACGTGGTGGTGATGACGAGGGCGGCGTCAGTGGAGATGGCACCGCCCAAAGGCCGGTGTGCGCGATGGTGGAGCCTCCTCTTCTTCAGTTGGTCTTGACCCTTCTTCTATGGTGGTGGAGATGGACCAGCAATGGACATTGATCTTGGATGATGACAGCTTATGGAAGATGATGGTGGTGGCTAGGGTATGGAGAGGTATTTATAATGCCTCTCCCAAAGCCTCCTCCGTTGATGATAGTTGCCTGCTTTGATCCAGGGGTGAAGGTGAGCCTAATCCTCTCCCAAACCCTTCCTATTGGCTAAGGGGATCGTGTGCGAACAAACAGGGACGATATCGGTGAAGAATCTCGTCTAGAATGACAACTTTTGGGCCTATCTCACACGATACGATCACCGGTACAACTTCGGAGTCATACTAGACATCGTCGAACGCTTTGGACTCCTTTGATATTTTGATCGTCATTTCTTCGTACAGACTGCGCAGTATGACAACTTTTGGGCCTATCTCACACGATACGATCACCGGTACGACTGCGCAGTCATACTAGACATCGTTGAACGCTTTGGACTCCTTTGATATTTTGATCGCATTTCTTCATACAGACTCAGATTTTGATGTTCTTGGGCTCGTTCGAATCACTTGAAAGACGCTGACGCGCCGGTGGTATTAAATTTGGAGCACTTAAAAACACTTTTTCGACCTCCCAAATGCATAATTCTAGTCTTTCTGTCCTCTGTATTGAACGCGTGTTTGGTCCCTTTCATCGTTTTGGTCCAAGGCTGATCCAAAGCACCTCTAGACACAAGAAAACTAAGAAAACTAATAAAAAACCAAACAAAACACTAGTGCAATGCTCATAGTGAAAAGAGTAAAAACCTATGGACGCTCAAGGGGGACAATAAACAATAAAATGCAATCAGCACGAGCATCGAGGAACTCATGAGCAACTTAAGAAAAATATGATTGAGCATATATGGGCGCTTAAAGGGGACAACAAAAATATATGTGCGAGTTGAATTCAAGCTTAAACTATTTTATTTTAAAACTTAGTTGGATTATTATATTTACATTTGAACTAGTGTCGCATTTGAATACTAACTCATCGAAGATTTGATATGCTAATATTTTCAGTGTTTTGGACTTCAAAAATAGGAGCAGAAGTTTGAGGTTCTCATAACCGTGTCTGCATAGGTGCACAAATATTGTGTTCGTTTCGAGGAATGTTTATGTTCGATTCCCGGTTTTCATACCACCTCCGTCCTGGTTTATTGGCCCCCTTTTTATTTTGTGTCGAATTTTGACCATAGCTTTGACTAACAAAATGTTAAAGGATGTCACGAAAAATTATATCCTTGGATTTGCATTTGAACATAATTTTCAATGATGTTATTTTTACTATGCATAGTTTATACTCACTCCTTTCCGGTTTATAAGGCTCAATTCAAAAATCTCACCAACCAAGGTAGATGGTGAGTGGTGGAATACTTTTTGTAGTTTGCAAAAGCACCCAATTAATGCTCTTGTTTTCTTCAAAAAAGTATGTTTACTAATGCATTAATTGCAATGCATGCATGCATAAGTTACATGCATTGGTCAATTTTCTCTTAATACTTGCATGCAATGATTTAATGCATCTTGAAATCTGAACATGTGATGGGAAACAACCAAATTGAGACTTATAAAATGGAAAAACTAAAATTTTGAGATAAGCCATATAAACTGCAAAGGAGGGAGTACTATTTTATTAGTTAAAATCATGATCAAAATATGGCCCTAAATACGAGGGGACTAATAAATCGGGATGGAAGTAGTATGTACTAGTAGTAGCTCTAATAAACACCACATGCATTATTAAGGATGCCATAAAAAGGGCAACATAAAACACAACGAAGAAGAAAAACAGTTCAAAGCACGCACAACACACTCCCAGCAAACTGCAAACGCGGGATCAAACTCTAAGAAGGTAGACGCTAAGCTCGGGGCCGACGCTGTTGGCATTGCTGCTGCTGTCCGGGTTGATCATGTAGAATGCCTCCGAGTCGCGCGAGCCCACCACGCGCTCGAACCGCGCGCGCATGTACATGACGTCTCCCTCGCCGCCACCGCAGGACGCCGGTATGACCCCGGCCCCCATGGACACAGGCTCCAACGCGCGCAGCACCCGCCAGTCTGCGGCCCCGCACTCGCGCCGCACCGCGTACCCGCATCCCTTGCCGTTGCAGTAGGCGCGCCACACCGTCTCCTCCAGCAGCTTCCTGCCCGCGCCGGCGCCCGCGGTGGTGCCGGGGAATGCGGAGGCGCCCTTGGAGCGCTCGCACTCGAGTGCGATGCGCACGAGGCCCGAGGCCATCTCGCGAACCAGCGACGCCGTGGGCGCGGTCAGCTCCAGCAGCAGCGCCGGGCACGCGCGCGGGTCGACCTGGAACGCGAGGTGGACGTGGCCGCGACGGTGCCCGTACAGCGTGCCGGTGAGCCGCGAGCCGAGGCCGACCTGCCGGTGCCGGCCGGAGATTGCCGCTGCCAGCGCCGTGCGCAGGCGCGACACGGCCGTGCGGCCCGGCCTAGTATTCTTGCGGTGCTGCTTGAGCGGCTTGGGCGGGGGAGACACGAAGTCCTCCGACTCCGAGTGGAAGGAGAAAGCCAAGGACGCCTCCTCCTCCTCCTCCTCGGCCCGCTTATCCGAGCTGATCTTGACGAAACCTTCCTCGGCGACGGCGGTGCTAGTGGCGCCATGGCTGCTGCTCTTGCCGAGAACCGGCCACTTGAAGTGCCTCCGGGAGAAGGAGAATGAGGACTCGTGGGGGCTTCTCTCCATGATGTTCCTCATGGTATGGTTTCTTGCAGAAGCTTGCTGTCTATTGCACGCCGGCTGTGTGTACCTATGAGGATGATGGGTGGAAGGAATGGGGTTTTGTACTGTGAGGGGAAACTGGTGAGCAGAACCCACCAAACTGAGCAGACAGGAGAGAAGAGAAGAGAATAGAAGCGTGTGTGTGAGCTCTGTCTTGTTTCTGGCTTGCCTCTGTTGTGTTTTGTTGTGTCTCGAGGTCGAGGAGGAAATGGAACACACGCTGCTGTGGGTCTGTGCCTCTGCAGGCAGGCAAGCAAGAGAAACAAGTATACTGTAGCATTTGATAAGAGAAAATTTATATACTCACCTGCGGACAACCTTTATAAAGAAAAAAACTCCGAACCGGCTGGCTTGTTAAACACAGGTCTATTTACCATTTTACTCTGTTAACATGCTGGTAAGATGTTTCCTACAACTCAGAGGATGCAGGCCGGCTCCGGTAAAAATGGCGCCCAACTCACCTCCAGAGGTTGTACTGCATCTCGGCGTCTGAAGTAAAAACACAGGCAGCCAGAACTGCCGACTGCGTGAATACAAGTAAGGATTTCTCCAACTAATCGTACATCAGTACTACGTGGAGTTTATTAGAGAGATGTGGTGCGAGCGAGTAGGCTGGTTTGCCTGCATTGCGCTGTGCCCCTTCACTCTCAGAGTTGACAAACTGTGCCCAGCTATAAGCTGGTCCGCCGTGACCCATGTCAACTGTGTGCAAATGCTGCAAATGTGTCACTAGTTTGACCGGTAACTAAATCTCTAGACACCATACGCGAAACATGGCAACCAGATAATGAACCGGCCAACAATGTAGGTGAATTCCAGTTGAGCATGAAGATTTGGGCGACAACGTTTTGCATTAGTAGGTGGCACGGTGCTGACTATTTCTCTCACATTGCTTGCATCCCGCTGTAACGTGCTTTACACCGGGATACTCTTGAGAAACTTGTGCCAGGTGTCTTGCGTGGGCGTGACTGAGAGCGAAATTAACTCGATGCCTATTCAGGTGCACTAAATAATGCAAGTGTGAGCTGAGAATTGGTTCAGAGACATACGCAGTTTAGCACGTTGAATTTTGCCCACCCCTGTCTCAAGGCCCAAATGCCTCCAAGCTGCCTCCTGAGAAAAAGGGACATGGAGAAAAGCACAGTGGCGCGACCGAGCTTAATCTGTCCCCACAATGACGCTCAAATCATGACGGCGGCCCGGGTGTGGATGTGGATTGCTTCAAGTGAAACGGAAACACATCCAGGCACTGTTTGTCGCTGCACACATTGTGAAGGACTAGAGCTTGAACTTGTGCGAATGAAACGAGGAAAAGGAGACGACAAAGGCAGCTGTGTTTTCCACCCCTTGTGATCGGTGCGGTTGATAGGACAGAGCAACACGGTAAACGAAGCAGCAAACTTTTTTTAAAGGAATAGTCACAGAAGACGTAGCAAGCACCGAAAAGTGCCGAGTTCCATAGAAATCTTTTTTGTCAGCAAAAGGCTTTTTCCAGACCTTAAAAATTCTGAAAAAAGTAATGTAGACATATATTTGTAGTATACATGTATAAAATTTCATAAACATGCATTCATGTGAGATGTACACAAAAAAGACAAATGCAGGCATTAAAATAGACTTTTCTTTGTTGTATTTGGGCTAGATATTTGTCTTTTTTGTGTAGCATGCAAATCGTCAAATTAGTTGATGAAATTTTAAACATATTTGAAGAACATGCATATGCATTTGTAGGAAAAAATTATATTTTTTCAAACTTTTAAATGTTTTTTGATTTTTTTAAACAAGCTCAATGGAGCTCGGTCTTTGCAATGCCGCACTCTAGCGAGCACATACTAGTAGAAGAGAGTACAATAGCACCAGAGGCCAAAATCATGTCCACCGCCTCGCCCAGTTGGCCCAAAATCACCATATTTGACCCTCTGACAAAATATTAGCATGATTTGACCCTTGCTCGAAAGTTTAGCGGTGTTAAGGTATATGGGTTACTGACATAGTCAACGGCGATAGACCCCGGTCCACGCCCCCTGAACATGCCTACGTGGCAAAGTAGCAACCATTATTGACCATGACGGTAGCCTTCTAACCCTACCACCACGTTCAACGGCGATAGACTCCTCAATGGGTAAGTGGCCGGCGGGCCTTCGACGGGCCACCCACCCATTCAGTCTCATTCAATTTTCTTTTCTCATACCCGAGCTACTGCCTTCTTCCCTCTCCCATCCAAACTCCTCTAAAATTCCTCTTAAATTGGAGTCATTTGTTTGGTGAATA
The DNA here is from genome assembly GCA_021605145.1 of Aegilops bicornis. Taxonomy (NCBI): domain Eukaryota; kingdom Viridiplantae; phylum Streptophyta; class Magnoliopsida; order Poales; family Poaceae; genus Aegilops; species Aegilops bicornis. The sequence goes on from CM038673.1 coordinate 6,584,159, forward strand.
GGAGGCATTTCTAGCCCTTGAGGTAAACTCTCCCATCCTCCACAATTTTGTTGGTTAGAATCATCTTATTTGATGACACTGTTAACTTCTGAGCAAACCCTACTTTTGGTGATTTCTCTCAAATCCATTGCAAAAATGGTGGAATGTAGGGTTGTGTGAGTTTTATGATGTGTACTAGGCATTATGATTGTAGTTTGTAGCCAGAACTAGGGTTATGGTTAGCGTATGTGCTATTTAATTTCATGATCCGTTGAATACATTAGTTGTGATGTGCTTTTGATACAATGCATTAATAATGTCATGATGCATATAATACAATAGACTTGTCATTGATGCATTAAGTTGCGTGTCATTAATTTTTAGATAATGGGACTCGTTAATGTTCATTATTTGGATAAGGCGGCATTTTTCAGTAACAATGCTGACATTATTGACGACAATCAGAAAAGGGGGAGATATGATGTTGAAAGATTAAGGGTTGTATTGAAGTGGATGGACCCGAATGTTAAAGTTAAACTCACAGGAAGGTATGATATTAGAGTGGGATCAAAATCTCAAATGAAAAATATGCCTAACAATTCGGATTTGCACTTGGAGGTACACAAGGAGGCACTTGCATTTTTGCAGTTAGAGCCCCCGCATCGCTCCCGCTCGGGCGACTCGGGCAGAACAACCATCCCTAGTCCGCGCCACTAAAATTCCTGCCTACCCCTGCTCTGCCTCCACCAGACGACACCGCACCGTGAAGTTGCAGGACTGACGTCGGCGGCGGGGAACTGGCGACGATGCAAGGTGACTCTCGGGCACGGCGGAGAGTGGCCATGTGGTCTGACGCGTTGGCGTCTTGACCAGCGTAATGATATATCCATTTTGTGTCATGTTTTCCTACTGTTATTTATAATGTTTTTATGCATAATAATGCTTTTACGAGTAATTCTAATGTCTTTTCTCTCATAATATGCAAGGCTCACACAAAGAGGGAGAATTCCGGCAGCTGGAAATCTGGACCCGGAAAAGCTACGTCAGGCCACCTATTCTGCACAACTCCAAATGAGCTGAAACTTCACGAAGAATTTTTATGGAATAAATAAGAAATACTGGAGCAAATAACTACCGAGGGGGGCCACCTGGTGAGCACAAGACACCAGTGGCGCGCCAGCCCCAGCGCCACATGGGTTGTGCTCAGCCCACCACCTCCGGTGCCCATCTTCCGGTATATAAGTCTTTTGACCTAGAAAAATAAGGAGAGGACTTTTCGGGACGGGCGCCCGCCGTCTCGAGGTGGAACTTGGGCAGGAGCACTTTTGCCCTCCGGTGGAAGCGATTCCATGGGAACTTCTCCTGAGGGGGAAATCATCGTCATCATCATCACCAACAACTCTCCCATCTTGGGGAGGGAAATCTCCATCAACATTTTCAACAGAAACATCTCCTCTCAAACCCTAGTCCATCTCTTGTCTTCAATCTTTTCACCGGAACTATAGATTGGTGCTTGTGGGTGACTAGTAATGTTGATTACATCTTGTAGTTGATTACTATATGGTTTATTTGGTGGAAGATTATATGTTCAGATCCATTATGCTATTTAATACCCCTCCGATCTTGAGCTTGTTCATCACTTGTGAGTAGTTACTTTTGTTCTTGAGGTCACGGGAGAAATCATGTTGCAAGTAATCATGTGAACTTGATGTGTGTATGATATTTTGATAGTGTGTATGTTGTTATTCCCTTAGTGGTGTCATGTGAACGTCGACTACATGACACTTCACCATATTTGGGCCTAAGGGAATGCATTGTGGGGTAGTAATTAGATGATGGGTGATACATCTCCAACGTATCTATAATTTTTGATTGATCCATGCTACTTTATCTACTGTTTTGGACTATATTGGGCTTTATTTTCCACTTTTATATTATTTTTGGGACTAACCTATTAACCGGAGGCCCAGCCCAGAATTGCTGTTTTTGCTTATTTCGGTGTTTCAAGAAAGCGGAATATCAAACGGAGTCCAAACGGAATGAAACCTTCGGGAACGTGATCTTCTCACCGAACGTGATCCAGGAGACTTGGACCCTACTCCAAGAAGTAACAGAGGCGGTCACGAGGGTGGGTGGCCTGCCCCCCCCCCTAGGGCGTGCCCCCTGCCTCGTGGGCCCCCTGTTGCTCCACCGACGTACTCCTTCCTCCTATATATACCTACGTACCCCCAAACGATCAGAACAGGAGCCAAAAACCTAATTCCACCGCCGCAACCTTCTGTATCCACGAGATCCCATCTTGGGGCCTGTTCTGGAGCTCACGGAGGAGGCATCCACCACGGAGGGCTTCTACATCATCACCATAGCCCCTCCGATGAAGTGTGAGTAGTTTACTTCGGACCTTCGGGTCCATAGCTAGTACCTAGATGGCTTCTTCTCTCTTTTGGATCTCAATACAATGTTCTCCCTCTCTCGTGGAGATCTATTCGATGTAATCTTCTTTTTGCGGTGTGTTTGTTGAGACCGATGAATTGTGGGTTTATGATCAAGATTATCTATGAACAATATTTGAATCTTCTCTGAATTCTTTTATGTATGATTGGTTATCTTTGCAAGTCTCTTCGAATTATCCGTTTGGTTTGGCCAACTAGATTGGTAGTTCTTGCAATGGGAGAAGTGCTTAGCTTTGGGTTAAATCTTGCGGTGTCCTTTCCCAGTGACAGAAGGGGCAGCAAGGCATGTATTGTATTGTTGCCATCGAGGATAACAAGATGGGGTTTTTATCATATTGCATGAATTTATCCCTCTACATCATGTCATCTTTCTTAAGGCATTACTCTGTTTTTAACTTAATACTCTAGATGCATGCTGGATAGCGGTCGGTGAGTGGAGTAATAGTAGTAGATGCAGGCAGGAGTCGGTCTACTTGTCTCGGACGTGATGCCTATATACATGATCATACCTAGATATTCTCATAACTATGCTCAATTCTGTCAATTGCTCAACAGTAATTTGTTCACCCACCGTAGAATATTTATGCTCTTGAGAGAAGCCACTAGTGAAATCTATGGCCCCCGGGTCTATTCTCATCATATCAATCTCCATCACTTTAACACTTGCTTCGTTTTTACTTTGCCTTTTACTTTTCACTTTGCATCTCTATACCAAAAATACCAAAAATATTATTTATCATCTCTATCAGATCTCACTCTCGCAAGTGACCGTGAAGGGATTGACAACCCCTAATCGCGTTGGTTGCGAGGAGCTATTGTTTTGTGCAGGTACGAGGGACTTGTGCGTAGCCGCCTACTGGATTGATACCTTGGTTCTCAAAAACTAAGGGAAATACTTACGCTACTTTGCTGCATCATCCTCTCCTCTTCGGGGAAATCCAACGCAGTGCTCAAGAGGTAGCAATGGGTTGCGAGAGTGACAGAAGCTTAAACCCTAGTTTATGCGCTATTCCGTAAGGGACCGATTGGATCCAAAAGTTTAATGCTATGGTTAGAATTTAGTCTTAATACTTTTCTCGTAGTTGCGGATGCTTGCAAGGGGGTTAATCATAGGTAGCAGGTTTGTTCAAGTAAGAACAACACCTAAGCACCGGTCCACCCACATATCAAATTCTCAAAGTAGCGAACACGAATCAAACCAACATGATGAAAGTGACTAGATGAAATTCCCGTGTACCCTCAAGAACGCTTTGCTTATTATAAGAGACCGTTTTGGCCTGTCCTTTGCCTACAAAGGATTGGGCTACCTTGCTGCACTTTTTCTACTATTATCGTTATTTGCTCATTACAAATTATCTTGCTATCAAACTACTCTGTTACTTACAATTTCAACACTTGCACACATTACCTTGCTGAAAATCACTTGTCATTTCCTTCTGCTCCTCGTTGGGTTCGAAACTCTTACTTATCGAAAAGGCTACAATTGATCCCATATACTTGTGGGTCATCAAGGCTCTTTTTTGGTGCCGTTTCCGGGGAGTGAAGCATTCTTGGTAAGTGAAAATTCATAAGGAAAAATTATTACTACATGCTGAAATTTATTGTCACTTGTTACTATGGAAAACAATCCTTTGAGAGGTTTGTTCGGGGTATCTTCATCTCGACCTGAACCACAATTAGTTACCCCTCAACCTACTGCACCTACTGAAAATATTGAATATGAAATTACTTCGGTTATGATAGAACAACTGCTAGCTAATCCTTATGCACGAGATGGAACCGAACATCCTGATATGCACTTGATATATGTGGAAGAAATTTGTGGATTGTTTAAGCTTGCAGGTTTTCCCGGAGATGAAGTTAAGAAGAAGGTTTTCCCTTTTATCTTTGAAGGGAAAAGCATTGGCATGGTATAGGCTATGCGATGATATTGGATCTTGGAACTGGAATCGATTGAAATTGGAGTTTCACCAAAAAAAATCTTATGCATCTAGTTCATCGTGATCGGAATTATATATATAATTTTTGGCCTCGTAAAGGAGAAAGTATCGCTCTAGCTTGGGGAGGCTTAAGTCAATGTTATATTCATGCCCCAATCATGAGCTCTCAAGAGAAATTATTATTCAGAATTTTTATGCTCGGCTTTCTCATAATGATCGATCCATGCTTGATACTTCTTGTGCTGGTTCTTTTATGAAGAAGACTATTGAGTTATGGTGGGATCTCTTAGAAAGAATTAAACGCAACTCTAAAGATTGGTAACTCGATGAAGGTAAAGAGTCAGGTATTAAGCTTAAGTATGATTGTGTTAAATCCTTTATGAATACCAATGGTTTTCAAAAGTTCAGCACTAAATATGGACTTGACTCTGAGATAGTAGCCTCCTTTTGTGTATCTTTTGCTACTCATGTTGATCTCCCTAAAGAGAACTGGTTTAAATATCACCCACCAGTTAAATAAGAAATTAAAGAACCGGTAATAGCTAAAGATGAAACTATTATTTATAATGTTGATCCAGTTGTTCCTACAGCTTATCTTGAGAAACCACCTTTCCCTGTTAGGATGAAGGAACATGCTAATGTTTCAACTGTGGTCAATAAAAGTTATATTAGAACACCTAAACCATCTGAACAAATCAAGGTAGAACCTAGTGTTGCTATGGTTAAGGATCTCCTGGAAGAAAATATAGATGGGCATGTTATTTACTTCTGTGATGAAGCTGCTAGAATTGCCAAACCTGATAAAAAGGATAAACATAGACCCGTTGTTGGCATGCATGTTGTCTCAGCTAAAATAGGAGATCACTGTTATCATGGTTTATGTGACATAGGTGCTAGCGTGAGTGTTATTCCGTTTACCTTATATCAAGAAATTATCAATGACATATCATCCGCTGAAATAGAAGACATAGATTTTACTATTAAGCTTGCCAATAGAGATACTATATCACCAATTGGGATTGTTAGAGACATTGAAGTATTGTGTGGGAAAATAAAATATCCTACTGATTTTCTTGTTCTTGGTTCCCCACAAGATAACTTTTGTCCCATTATCTTTGGTAGACCTTTCTTGAACACTGTTAATGCTAAAATAGATTGTAAGAAACAAATTGTCGGTGTTAGCTTTGGTGATGAGTCTCATGAGTTTAATTTTTCCAAGTTTACTAGAACACCTCATAAAAAAGAATTACCTAGTAAGGATGAAATAATTGGTCTTGCTTCTATTGTTGTACCTCCTACTGATCCTTTAGAACAATATATGCTCGACCATGATTGCATATGCATGAAAGAAACGAAATAGATAAAATTTTCTTTGAACAACGTCCTCTGTTTAAACACAATTTGCCTATTGAAACTCTAGGAGGTCCTCCTCCACCTAAAGGTGATCCTGTGTTTGAATTAAAACAATTGTCAGACACTTTGAAACATGCTTATGTTGATGAGAAAAAGATATATCCTGTTATTATTAGTGCTAACCTTTCAGAACATGAAGAAGAAAGATTATTGAAAGTTCTAAGGAAGCACCGAGCTGCTATTGGATATACTCTTGATGGTCTTAAGGGCATTAGTCCCACTCTATATCAGCACAAGATTAATATGGAACTTGATGCTAAACCCGTTGTTAATCACCAACGTTGGTTAAATCCAAAGATGAAAGAAGTGGTAAGAATGGAAATATTAAAACTTCTGAAAGCAGGTATAATCTATCCTATAGCTGATAGTACATGGGTAAGTCCTGTTCACTGTGTCCCTAATAAGGGAGGTATTACTGTTGTTTATAATGATAAGAATGAACTTATTCCACAAAGAATTGTTACAGGCTATAGAATGGTAATTGATTTTAGAAAATTAAACAAAGAAACTAGAAAAGATCATTACCCTCTGCCTTTTATTGATCAAATGTTGGAAAGGTTATCTAAGCACACACATTTTTGCTTCCTTGATGGATATTCTGGTTTTTCACAAATACCTGTTTCTCAACCTGATCAAGAAAAGACCACTTTTACTTGTCCTTTTGGAACCTATGCTTAAAGGTGTATGCCTTTCGGTTTATGCAATGCACCTGCTACCTTTCGAAGACGTATGACTGCTATATTCTCTGACTTTCGTGAAAAGATTGTTGAGGTTTTCATGGATGACTTTTTTGTTTATGGGAAGTCTTTTGATGATTGTTTAAGCAATCTTGATCAAGTTTTGTAGAGATGTGAGCAAACAAATCTTGAATTGGGGGAAGTGCCATTTATGGTTAATGAAGGTATTGTTCTGGGCCATAAATTTTTTGAAAGAGGTATTGAGGTGGACAAAGCTAAGGTTGATGAAATTGAGAAAATGCCATGTCCTAAAGATATCAAAGGTATTCATAGTTTCCTTGGTCATGCTGGTTTCTATAGGAGATTTATCAAAGACTTCTCTAAAATTTCTAGGCCTCTTACAAATCTTTTGCAAAAGGACATTCCTTTTGTTTTTGATGATGATTGTTTAGAAGCCTTCGAAACACTCAAGAAGGCCTTAATTTCTGCACCTATTGTTCAACCACCTGATTGGAACTTGTCTTTTGAAATTATGTGTGATGCTAGTGATTATGATGTTGGTATTGTTCTAGGACAAAGAGTTGATAAGAAACTAATTGTTATTCATTATGCTAGTAAAACTCTAGACAGTGCACAATGAAATTATGCTACCACTTAAAAAGAATTTCTAGCAGTGGTGTTTGCTTGTGATAAATTTTAGATCTTACATCGTTGACTCTAAAGTTATTGTTCACACCAATCATGCTGCTATAAAATATCTTATGGAAAAGAAAGATGCCAAACCTAGGCTTATTCGATGGGTTCTCTTGCTACAAGAATTTGATTTGCATATCACTGATAGAAAAGGAGCTGAGAACCTCGTGGCTGATAACTTGTCTAGATTGGAGAATGTCCTTGATGACCCACTACCTATTGATGATAGTTTTCCCGATGAGCAGTTAGCTGCAATAAATGTTTCTCATAACACTCCTTGGTATGCTGACTATGCTAATTACATTGTTGCTAAATATGTACTAGCTAGTTTCACATACCAACAAAATAAAAATTCTTCTATGTTTTAAGACATTACTTCTGGGATGACCCACATCTTTATAAAGAAGGAGTAGATGGTATTATTAGACGTTGTGTACCTGAGCATGAACAGGGACAAATCCTACGGAAATGTCACCTCGAAGCTTATGGAGGACATCATGCGGGAGACAGAACTGCTTACAAGGTATTGCAATCTGGGTTTTATTGGCCTACTCTCTTCAAGGATGCTCGTAAGTTTATCTTATCTTGTGATGAATGTCAAAGAATAGGTAATATCAGTAAGCGTCAAGAAATGCCTATGAACTATTCACTTGTTGTTGAACCATTTGATGTTTGTGAAGGAAATAGGCCCTGATACGTCTCCAACGTATCTATAATTTTTTATTGTTCCATGCTATTATATATTCTATTTTGGATGTTTAATGGGCTTATTTATACACTTTTATATTATTTTTGGGACTAACCTATTAATCGGAGGCCCATCCCAAATTGTTGTCTTTTGTCTATTTCAGTGTTTCGCAGAAAAAGGATATCAAACGGAGTCCAAACGGAATAAAACCTTCGGGAACGTGATTTTCGGAACAAATGTGATCCAGAGGACTTGGAGTGGACGTCAAGCAACCAACGAGGAAGCCACGAGGCAGGGGGGGCGCGCCTACTGTCATGGTACTAAGACTGACAGTAGAATAGGGGGGTAAGTATGGAAAGGTAAGATCCTAGCTATGGCGAAGTTGTACACACGAGTTTTACGAGTTCAGGCCCTTCTCGGAAGAAGTAACAGCCCTACGTCTCGGAGCCCGGAGGCGGTCGACTGGATTATGTATGTGTGTATTTACAGGGGTGTGAACCCTTGTCCCAGAGGAGGGGGTGGCTTATATGGAGTGCGCCAGGACCCCAGCTCCCCTCCGTTACACAGGGTTCAATGTTCATAAAGAGAGAGAGGGTTACAGGTAACTTCCGTAATAAAGTGCTATAAATGATCATTAAGTATATGAGTAAACGCCCGACCGTTGTTGTGCGGAGTGGCTTTAGGTCTTCTGCACGTCGAGTGGTTTAATGGTCGAGTGACCTAAATAAGGAGGGGTCTCTGAGTGAATGGTAGGTCGAGTGGATTGCCCTGGGCACCTTTGTTGGGCCCCCTCTATTTACTCTTGAACTTCTTTGCTTCAAGGACAAGGACCTTAGGTAGGATGTATAGGTCAGGCCTATTACCCTACCCCAGGTCTATTTCCTCATCATTAGCCCCCGAATGGATTGAGGTCCGAGTGAAAAGAAGGTTGAAGTTGACCTTGCTTTGACTCTTGCTTTGAATCTCGCCTTCATATCCAAATGGAGGCCAGTTGTTGGAACTTCGGCTTCGTTTCAGTCACCTTGATCGATTCAGAAATTGCCGACTGGTTTTTATAACGTCACCCATCGAGTGTTATCCTTGACATGGAATCTCTGGCGTGATCGGTTGTAAAGGATCCCGGATTTCGAGGGATTCAAAAATTTGGTGGAAGCGCGCCAGGCGGGGCGCGCCGTGGTAAGCGGAGTAGATAAATAGGACGTTTCGATTTCCGCGCCACCTTTTTCGCCACGTATCCCGTGTGCGACTATTAAGGGATTTGACAGGATCGCCCGGGCCCACGCGTCAGCCACTCGAAAGTAGGCGTTTAAAAGCGGCGAGGCCGAGGCGTCCGCACTGTGCGTGCCGATTCTCTTTCTTCTTCCTCTTGCTCCTTCACCTCGTTCAGCTTCTCCACTCTCGACGTTGCTGCTCTGCCGCCATGGGGAAGGAGAAAACGGCGCCGCTGGAACGCGCGAAGAAGGTGACGGGGGCGACGAAAAGCAAGAAGACGAATCGGGGATCTTCATCACGCTCGGGGCTGCCGTCGGGTTGGATCCAGGGAGATTGGATCCGATCCTCACTTCGGCAGGAAGACTTGGACGATATGGCCGAGTTAGGGCTGATCGTCCATGAGTCTGTGATGCTGCCGGAGGGGGAAACGGAGCCGCAGCCGCGACTGGTTGAGTGTGTTCTGCTTGCCACTCATGTTGACTGCGGCTTCTCGCTTCCTCCACACCCCTTCTTTCGAGGTTTCTTGAATTTCTTTGGGGCTCAACTCCATCATTTTACTCCCAACACCATCACATATCTTGCTGCATTCGTATCCATGTGCACGAATTTCCTGGGGTGTCGACCGCACTGGGGTCTTTTCAAGCACATTTTCACCATCCGCTCCCAAACAGTGAAGAAAGCAAACTCGAACGACGAGAAAACCCATGTTATCCAGATGTGTGGGGGTCTGGGTATCCATAAGAGGAAGAGGAGTTCCTTCCCTTTGATGACTCTTCCTGAGTCGGTCAGGGGCTGGCAGTCGACCTGGTTCTACTGCCAGGATATCGCGACCCCAGGATAGTCGACTGGACTTCCCCCTTTTCTCTTTTGATCGTGTTCAGACTCCATCTTCGTTGAAAGTGACCACCGCAGAGAAGGCGGCGACGAGCATGCTGGTCGAGAGAGTAGTTCAACTGATCAACCAAGGTGTCACCAGCATGGATCTGCTGGAGGTGTTCCTCAGTCGGCGCATTCAACCACTCTAAGCTCGTGACCACTCCATGTGGATGTACTCCGGAGCTGGTGACACCGCTCGGGTTCATCTAGAGGAGGTGGCGGCCAAAACAGTGGCACAGTGGCTGAGGGGCATCACCGGGAACAAGGACAACCCCAGGGGCGCCAGGAGAGTCAAACCTTTTAGCGACAGCAACCAGCCAGACAAGGTTTGGCCACTACAATTGATTGAATTTGGATGTGTTTTCTGACTGATTGTTGATCCGACTGATTTCCATTCGGCTCCTTGTTTTGTAGATTTACACAGAGATGTACTCAATGCCCAATGGCGAACAAGCTCTGGAGCAGGACCATGAGGGTGAGGACAGCGCGGAGGAGAGCGGCGAGTGGGAGTCACCAGCCGACGATGATGAAGATGAGAACAATGAGTCGGACGATGAGGAGGTAGCCGACTCACCACCTCGTTCCGAACGTCGATCCAAGCAGCACCATGATCCCGTGGGCAGGCGCGGCAAGGCTGTGGCCTCGAGCGCTCCATCTCAAAAGCGCGCTCGGTCTCCGACTCCAGAATTGGCTGAGAAGGTCATCAAGCAGCCCAAGATCAATCCTTCGAAGGCTCGGAAGACCTTGCCTAGAATCAAGATGGACGTTCCTGTTGCTTCTGGGTAAATGTTCTTCCCGTATTTTCTTGTTCCGACCGATTCTCTTGTACTGACCGAGTGGATGATGAACCTTTACAGCCCGGCCTCGGCCGCGACTGATATGGATATCGACAAGACCCCGGACGACAAGGAAACCGACGACGCAGCTACCTCCAAAGCCAGTAAGTCTGCCCGACTCGAATTTATTTGGACGACTGGATTGTTTGTCACTTATCTCTTTGACTTTCTCTGTTTGTTGCAGCTCCGCGGGACGTTGTTGTGCTCCCGGACGATGAAGAAGAAATCTGCGAGGGAAGGAGGAGGAGGGACAAGGAACTGAGCGGAAAGCGCTCGAGGTCCGTGTTCCTCGATCGGTGATGCTCAGGGCGGCGATGAGCGATCAGCAGATCCGGCTCGTACCAACTTCACTTTCGCTTATCTCGCTATCGATCGATTGCCCATCGGGATCACCGCTCAGACTTCTGCTGCACCAATACAACTCCACGCATCAGACCCAGCGGCTGCTCCGACTGCTCTGCCATCATCGCTTTTCACTGCGTATCAAACCCCGGACGACCCACCGACTGCCGCCAAGGAAGCTCTTCTTCAGTTGAACCTTGTGATGGGGCAAATGAAAGTGGTGCATGAGGCCAGTCAGGTGGCCTTCAACGTCGGAGCTGCTCTGCAGACCAATGTCCAGGTTAGTTGATTTCCGATTGATCATATTTCTTGTATGATCACCCACTGGGGTGCGACTGTTTTGAAATTGTATAAGTCAATTTGGGTCGACTTGAATTGAATCTTTGAACTAGTGGGGGCACTCTGAGTGCACCCACTGGGTGTAGTCCCCGAGACCATAGTTGACTGCCGGTAGTCAACTGTGGTCTGTGAATCTGAATTTTTTTACTCGTCCTGGGTGGACCAGGTCGAATGGAACCAGAACCAGTGGGGGCACGCTAAGTGCACCCACTGGGTGTAGTCCCCGAGATCATAGTTGACTGTGGGCAGTCGACTATGGTCTGAGAACCTCCCCCTTTTTTTTCTTTTTTTTACAAATCGCGTTGGGCAGACCATGCCGAGTGTTTTTACTCAAACCAGTGGGGGCACGCTAAGTGCACCCACTGGGTGTAGTCCCCGAGACTGTCGTTGAATGTTTGATTCGGTGGTAGTCTTAGAGTAACTGTCGCAGTGATGTCTTTTATTTCAGTCGACTGACATGTCTCATGTATTGACCGCAGAAATCTTGTGATCTCGGTGCTCAACTTTCTACACAGAACAAGCAACAAATCAGCCTCAACCTTGATCTGGAACTGGCCAGGAAGAATCTCAAGACTGCTCGTGATGAAGTAGCTGCCATGGGAGGTAACCAATCATCAACTGTCTATCTCTCTGCTGCTAGCACTTTTCCTTTCCATTTTTTGAACCGATTGACTCCACTCGAGGAGATGTATGTAGTGAAAACTGTCAACTCCAAGCCCGTCTGAAGAATGTTATTTCTTTAGAGAAAATGAAGCAGGCTTTGGAGAAGAAGGATTTGGATCTCGCTGCTGCACAAAAGGAAGCGCGAGAGAAAACGGCGCTTGCTGACAAGAAGCTTGCTTCAGTCGGCAAGTTAGAAGAAGAGAACTCCAAACTGAAGGCTGCTGTTTCTGACACCAATCAGGAGGTCAAGCAACTGAAGAAAGACAAGGACAAGCTGACTGGCGAGCTTGGGAGCCTCAAGGCCAAGAAGGGCGAGTTGGAGTCTTATCCGGGCCAGCTTGCTGCAAAGCTGGTCTTAAAACTTGAAGGTGCTGATGATTGACTGACTTATTACGGTCGGCTATCAGGCCTAATTATATCGTCGACTCACCCTTTACTCAATTGTGCAGAGCTTTGCCAAGAATTTGAAGCGGAAACTGGGCGGGTCGAGATGGGTCTCGATCCCATAAATTGTCGAGTCAAGGATGATGTTGCGATGAATGTGCTGCGGTTGGAATCTCGCATGGACAACGTGGTTGCTTATCTTGCCCGCCTGAAGGCAGCGATGACTCGGGTTGATGCTGAACTCTGGCCTCAGGCGGAACTGTCTCATGACCTCGAGTCTCTGATGGCTCGGCTAAATCAAATACCTGACCGAGTGCAAGAATGGAAGAAGTCATCTTGCTCGCTGTGGCGCTGATGTCGCGTTGTCCCTGGTCCGAGTGCACTGCAAAGACGTCAAAGAAGACAAGCTGGCGGAGCTCAAGGTTGCTAACACAAAGAGGCACACTTTCCAGTCCTTCATGGACACTTTCCTTGACGTCGCCACTCGCATTGCAGACAGCATAGACCTTGATAGTTTCTGCGACCCAGCCAGTCCTTCTCCTGACGCGTGACCAAGAAACATTATGCTCCACCTTTATTTGCCTCGGAATGTCGAGTGATTGTGTAATCGTTAAACTTCTTCGGGCTTGGTGCTCGAATACTTTTGATCCGTCGTCCGGAACTTTAGGATTTATCTGAACTTGGTTTATCTCTGAATATGCTTGTGTTTGCCTTTGAGTGGAATTTGCTCTTCACTCGTAATAATATTTGTACTTGAGATGCAGCTATTGTACTTATGGCGTAGCTCCGAGGAGAAGGTTGCAGTCGACCTGCACCTTGTCGTCTGTGCTGATAGGGATGGAGCGCATGTTATACTTGTGGCGCAGCTCCGAAGGAGAAGGTTGCAATCGACCTGCAACTCGTCGTCCTTGCGGATAGGGATGGAGCGCACGTTATACTTGTGGCGCAGCTCCGAGGAGAAGGTTGCAGTCGACCTGCACCTCGTCGTCTATTCGGATAGGGATGGAGCGCATGTTATACTCATGGCGCAGCTCCGAAGGAGAAGGTTGCAGTCGACCTGCACCTCATTGTCCTTGCGGATAGGGATGGAGCGCATGTTATACTTGTGGCGCAGCTCCGAAGGAGAAGGTTGCAGTCGACCTGCACCTCGTCGTCCTTGCAGATAGGGATGGAGCGCACGTTGTACTTGTGGCGCAGCTCCGAAGGAGAAGGTTGCAGTCGACCTGCACCTCGTCGTCCTTGTGGATAGGGATGGAGCGCACGTTGTACTTGTGGCGCATCACCCACAGAGAAGGTTGCAGTCGACTTGCACCTCGTCGTCCTTGCGGATAGGGCGTGTTTCAAACTTAGGCGAGTACTGGACTGCAGCTAAGCCCCCGAGTGGGAGGGTTGCTCACCACTCGGTAGGATTTTTTAAACTTAGGCGAGTACTGGACTGCAGCTAAGCCCCCGAGTGGGAGGGTTGCTCACCACTCGGTAGGATTTTTTAAACTTAGGCGAGTACTGGACTGCAGCTAAGCCCCCGAGTGGGAGGGTTGCTCACCACTCGGTAGGATTTTTAAACTTAGGCGAGTACTGGACTACAGCTAAGCCCCCGAGTGAGAGGCTTGCTCACCACTCGGTAGGATTTTTTAAACTTAGGCGAAACTGATTCGCGGCTAAGCCCCCGAGTGAGAGGCTTGCTCACCACTCGGTAGGATTTTTTAAACTTAGGCGAAACAGATTCGCGGCTAAGCCCCCGAGTGAGAGGCTTTCTCACCACTCGGTAGGATTTCATAAACTTAGGCGAAACAGATTCGCGGCTAAGTCACCCACTGGGGGATTTCAGACACAAACATAAACAACGTCAATCATTTTTAGAAGACTGTAAAGCTCTTGTCTTTAGTAAACAAACTACAAAGGTATTTTTTATTACATCTCATCAGAATGAGTGATTAAGTATAAAAGGGGCGGAGCAGCTCCGCATTCCAAGCGTGCGGCTCGTCTTTCTTGTGCTCGACATTGTAGAGGTGGTATGCTCCGTTGTGGAGCACTCTGGTGACAATGAAGGGACCTTCCCAAGAAGGAGCAAGCTTGTGTGGTTTCTGCTGGTCCACTCGGAGAACCAAGTCTCCCTCTTGAAATGCCCGACCTCTCACGTTTCTGGCGTGGAATCGACGCAAGTCTTGCAGATAGATGGTCGACCGGATTAGGGCCATCTCTCTTTCCTCTTCCAGGAGATCAAGTGCATCTTGCCGTGCCTATTCCGCTTCATCTTCTGAGAAAAGCTCGACTCGGGGAGCGTTGTGGAGCAAATCACTCAGAAGTACAGCTTCAGCTCCATAAACCAAGAAAAAAGGAGTTCGACCGGTCGACCGATTGGGAGTTTTCCTCAGTCCCCACAATACTGACGGAAGTTCATCGACCCAGGCTCCTGCTGCGTGCTACCTCTTGAGCACTGTGTTGGATTTCCTTGAAGAGGAAAGGGTGATGCAGCAGAGTAGACTAAGTATTTCCCTCAGTTTTTGAGAACCAAGGTATCAATCCAGTAGGAGGCTATGCGCGAGTCCCTCGTACCTACACAAAACAAATAGCTCAACGCAACCAACGCGATTAGGGGTTGTCAAGCCCTTCATGGTCACTTACGAGAGTGAGATTTGATAGAGATGATAGCTAATATTTTTGGTATTTCTGGTATAAAGATGCAAAGTAAAAAAAAAAGGTAAAGTAAAAGGCAAAGCAACAATAAAGCGATAGGAGATTGATATGATGAGAATAGACCCGGGGGCCATAGATTTCACTAGTGGCTTCTCTCAAGAGCATAAGTATTCTACGGTGGGTGAACAAATTACTGTTGAGCAATTGACAGAATTGAGCATAGTTATGAGAATATCTAGGTATGATCATGTATATAGGCATCACGTCCAAGACAAGTAGACCGACTCACCTCGCATCTACTACTATTACTCCACTCATCGACCACTATCCAAAGATGCATCTAGAGTATTAAGTTCAAGAAAACAGAGTAACGCCTTAAGCAAGATGACATGATGTAGAGGAATAAATTCATGCAATATGATAAATACCCCATCTTGTTATCCTCGATGGCAACAATACAATACGTGCCTTGCTGCCCCTACTGTCACTGGGAAAGGACACCGCAAGATTTAATCCAAACCTAAGCACTTCTCCCATTGCAAGAAAAACTAATATAGTAGGCCAAACCAAACTGATAATTCGAAGAGACTTGCAAAGATAACCAATCATACATAAAAGAACTCAGAGAAGATTCAAATATTGTTCATAGATAATCTTGATCATAAACCCACAATTCATCGGTCTCAACAAACACACCGCAAAAAGAAGATTACATCGAATAGATCTCCACGAGAGAGGGGGAGAACATTGTATTGAGATCCAAAAAGAGAGAAGAAGCCATCTAGCTACTAACTATGGACTCAAAGGTCTGAGGTAAACTACTCAAACTTCATCGGAGGGGCTATGGTGATGATGTAGAAGCCCTCCATGGTGGATTCCCCTTCCGGCGGAGCTCCGGAACAGGCCCCAAGATGGGATCTCGTGGGTATAGAAGGTTGCGGCGGTGGAATTAGGTTTTTGGCTCCATATTTTATCATTTGGGGGTACGTAGGTATATATAGGAGGAAGGAGTACGTCGGTGGAGCTTCGGGGGGGGGGGGGGGCACGAGGCAGGAGGGCGCCCTCCACCCACGTGACCGCCTTGTGGCTTTCTTGACGGAGGGTCCGAGTCTCCTGGATCATATTTGTTGAGAAAATCACGTTCCCAAAGGTTTCATTCCGTTTGGACTCCGTTTGATATTTCGTTTCTTCGAAACACTGAAATAGGCAAAAAACATCAATTCTGGGTTGGGCCTCCAGTTAATAGGTTAGTCCCAAAAGTAATATAAAAGTGGAAAATAAAGCCCAATATGGTCCAAAACAGTAGATAATATAGCATGGAGCAATAAAAAATTATAGATACAGACGTATCAAGCATCCCCAAGCTTAATTCCTGCTCGTCCTCGAGTTTTGATGCGGAGTGCTACTTGGAATAATTTCAATGTAACTCTACTTAATTGTGGTATGAATATTCAGATCCGAAAGATTCAAGACAAAAGGTCATATTGACATAAAAATAATAATACTTCAAGCATACAAACAAAGCAATTATGTCTTCTCAAAATTACATGGCCAAAGAAAGTTATCCCTACAAACTCATATAGTCTGGCTATGCTCTATCTTCACCACACAAAGTATTTAAATCATGCACAACCCCGATGACAAGCCAAGCAATTGTTTCATACTTTTGAAATTTTCAAAACTTTTTCAATCTTCACGCAATACATGAGCGTGAGCCATGGATATAGCACTATATGTGGAATAGAATGGTGGTTGTGGAGAAGACAAAAAGAGGGGAAGATAGTCTCACATCAACTAGGTGTATCAACGGGCTATGCAGATGCCCATCAATAGATATCAATGTGAGTGAGTAGGGATTGCCATGCAACGGATGCACTAGAGCTATAAGTATATGAAAGCTCAACAAAAGAAACTAAGTGGGTGTGCATCCAACTCGCTTTCTCACGAAGACCTAGGGCATTTTGAGGAAGCCCGTCATTGGAATATACAAGCCAAGTTCTATAATGAAATTTCCCACTAGTATATGAAAGTGACAAAATGAGAGACTCTCTATCATGAAGATCATGGTGCTACTTTGAAGCACAAGTGTGGTAAAAGGATAGTAACATTGTCCCTTCTCTCTTTTTCTCTCATTTTTTTTGGGACTTTTCTCTTTTTTTTTATGGCCTCCTTTTTTTCTCTCTTTTTTTTTATTTTTCGTCCGGAGTCTCATCCCGACTTGTGGGGGAATCATAGTCTCCATCATCCTTTCCTCACTTGGGACAATGCTCTAAAAATGATGATCATCACACTTTTATTTTTCTTACAACTCAACAATTACAACTCGGTACTTAGAACAAAATATGACTCTATATGAATGCCTCCGGTGATGTGCGGGATATGCAATGAATCAAGAGTGACATGTATGAAAGAATTATGAATGGTGGCTTTGCCACAAATACGGTGTCAACTACATGATCATGCTAGCAATATGACAATGGTGGAGCGTGTCATAATAAACGGAATGGTGGAAAGTTGCATGGCAATATATCTCGGAATGGCTATGGAAATGCCATGATAGGTAGGTATGGTGGCTGTTTTGAGGAAGATATATGGTGGGTGTATTATACCGGTGAAAAGTGTGCGGTATTAGAGAGGCTAGCAATGGTGGAAGGATGGGAAAGTGCGTATAATCCATGGACTCAACATTAGTCATAAAGAACTCATATACTTATTGCAAAAATTTAGAAGTTATCAAAGCAAAGTATTACGCGCATTCTCCTAGGGGGATAGATTGGTAGGAAAAGACCATCGCCGTCCCGGCCGCCACTCATAAGGAAGACAATCAATAAATAAATCATGCTCCGAGTTCATCACATAACGGTTCACCATACGTGCATGCTACAGGAATCACAAACTTTAACACAAGTATTCCTCAAATTCACAACTACTCAACTAGCATGACTCTAATATCACCATCTTCATATCTCAAAACAATTATCAAGCATCAAACTTTTCTTAGTATTCAACGCACTCAAAAAAAGTTTCACATATCTTGAATACTAAGCATATTATTATTATTAAGCAAATTACCATGCTATTTAAGACTCTAAAAATAATCTATGTGAAGCATTAGAGATCAATAGTTTCTTTAAAACAAATCCACCACCGTGCTCTAAAAGATATAAGTGAAGCACTAGAGCAAAACTATATAGCTCAAAAGATATAAGTGAAGCACATAGAGTATTCTAACAAATTCCAATTCATGTATGGCTCTCTCAAAGGGTGTGTACATCAAAGATGATTGTGGTAAACTAAAAAAATAAAGACTCAAATCATACAAGACGCTCCAAGCAAAACACATATCATGTGGTGAATAAAAATATAGCTCCAAGTAAAGTTACCGATGGAAGTAGACGAAAGAGGGGATGCCTTCCGGGGCATCCCCAAGCTTTGACTTTTTGGTGTCCTTGGATAATCTTGGGAGTGCCATGGGCATCCCAAAGCTTAGGCTCTTGCCACTCCTTGTTCCATAATCCATCAAAAAGATTTCACCCAAAACTTGAAAACTTCACAACACAAAACTCAACAGAAATCTCGTGAGCTCCGTTAGTGAAAGAAAACAAAAGACCACTTAAAGGTACTGTAATGAACTCATTCTTTATTTATATTGGTGTTAAACCTACTGTATTCCAACTTCTCTATGGTTTATAAACTATTTTACTGGCCATAGATTCATCAAAATAAGCAAACAACACACGAAAAACAGAATCTGTCAAAAACAGAACAGTCTGTAGTAATCTGTAAGTAACGCAAATTTCTGGAACTCCAAAAAATCAGCCAAAATAGGAAGACCTAGGCAATTTGTTTATTTATCAGTAGCAATTGGAATCACTATTTTATCACGTTCTGGTGATTTTTAACCATTGTTTTTGTGAACAGAAAGTTTCTGGAAATTACAGCAAGATCAAATAACTATCATCCAAGAAGATCCTATAGGTTTAACTTGGCACAAACACTAACTGAAACATAAAAACACATCTAAACAGAGGTAGATCAAAGATTTATTCAACGACAGAAAGGAAATATATTGGGTTGTCTCCCAACAAGCGCTTTTCTTTAAAGCCTTTTAGTTAGGCATTGATAATTTTAATGATGCTCGCATAAAAGACAAGAATTGAAGCACAAAGAGAGCATCATAAAACATGTGACAACCACATCTAAGTCTAACATACTTCCTATGCATAGGCATCTTATAGGAAAACAAATCAAGGCAACCAAAAACTAGCATATGCAAGGAAGCGGAAAGAGACAATAGCAATCTCAACATAACGAGAGGTAATTTAGTAGCATGAAAGTTTCTACAACCATATTTTCCTCTCTCATAATAATTACATGTAGGATCATAGGAAAATTCAACAAAATAGCTATCACAAAGTATATTCTCAACACGATCCACATGCATGCAAAGTTGACACTCTTCCAAAATAGTGGGATTATCATTAACTAAAAGTCATGATCTCTCCAAACCCACTTTTATCAAAAACTTCATAAGATTGAACATTCTCCAAATATGTGGGATCTAAAGTTGACACTCTTCCGAACCTACTTTAAATATTATTGCAAACAATATTATCAATCTCATATTCATCATGGGGCTTAAATAAATTTTCAAGATCATAAGAAGAATCACCCCAATCATGATCATTGCAACAAGAAGTAGACATAGCAAAACTAACATCCCCAAGCTTAGGGTTTTGCCTATTATTAGCATAATTGACATCAAGAGAATTTATAGTAAAATCATTGCAATCATGCTTTTCATCGAAGGAACTACCAAGTATGGGTGCAATAGCAACGATCTCATGTTTAACATGAGGAGCTATAGCAAATTCATCTTCATAAATATTGGCATCATGGCCACAAGAATAGCAAGCATCATGTTCATCAAGGGATATTTCAATCAAATCATTGGAATCATCATTATCTATAGATTCATGCATATCATTATTTCCTTCCAAAGCAACGGTCATTGTCTCAATAAATTCTTTGACATAGACATTATGAGCATAGTTTTCATAGCAATATTTAAGTATGTCAAAATTTTCAAATTCGTAGAGAGTAATATCATACTTTTGAATCAAAGAAGCAACTTCATAAGCACCCTTAAAAGCAACAAATTCTTCAATTTGTTCGATATCATAGTAACTATAAACACCCTTTGCATAAGAAGATAAGATTTCATTTTCGTTAAACTCACATAGGTAAGGAAGGTGTTTTTTGGGGTTCTTAGAGCAACAAGTAAAATCATAAATTTCACAAAGATTTCAAGCATAACACAGCAATCTGTTTATTTGATATCATAAGAGTCTCCCTTTTTCAGACAAACGGTGACTCATAAAATGAGCATGCTCATCTAAAGATTTCCCATCAACTAGGCTAGTTGGGGTTTCAGCACGAGTGCATAAGGATCGAAGATGATCCAAGTAGAATACTTTAAGTGGATCCATATCAATAGATTTTTAACAAGCAAAGATGCAAGCAAATAGAGGGAACATGGAAACACAAACAAAAAGACATACGGGAAGAAGGCAAAGAAAGGGCGAATAAAACTGCAAGGGTGAAGTGGGGGAGAGGAAAACGAGAGGCAAATGGCAAATAATGTAATGCGAGAGATAAGGGATTGTGATGGGTACTTGGTATGTTGACTTTTCCGTAGACCTCCCCGGCAATGGCGCCAGAAATCTTCCTGCTACCTCTTGAGCATCGCGTTGGATTTCCTTAAAGAGGAAAGGGTGATGCAGAGTAGAGTAAGTATTTCCCTCAGTTTTTGAGAACCAAGGTATCAATCCAGTAGGAGGCTACGCGCGAGTCCCTCGTACCTACACAAAACAAATAGCTCAATGCAACCAACACGATTAGGGGTTCTCAAGCCCTTCACAGTCACTTACGAGGGTGAGATCTGATAGAGATGATAGATAATATTTTTGGTATTTTTGATATAAATATGCAAAGTAAAATAAAAAGGTAAAGTAAAAGGCAAAGCAATAATAAAGCGATAGGAGATTGATATGATGAGAATAGACCCGGGGGCCATAGATTTCACTAGTGGCTTCTCTCAAGAGCATAAGTATTCTACGGTGGGTGAACAAATTATCGTTGAGCAATTGATGTAATTGAGCATAGTTATGAGAATATCTAGGTATGATCATGTATATAGGCATCACGTCCGAGACAAGTAGACCGACTCTTGCCTCGCATCTACTACTATTACTCCACTCATCGACCGCTATCCAAAGATGCATCTAGAGTATTAAGTTCAAGAAATCAGAGTAACGCCTTAAGCAAGATGACATGATGTAGAGGAATAAATTCATGCAATATGATAAATACCCCATCTTGTTATCCTCGATGGAAACAATACAATACGTGCCTTGCTGCCCCTACTGTCTCTGGGAAAGGACAACGCAAGATTTAATCCAAAGCTAAGCACTTCTCCCATTGCAAGAAAAACCAATCTAGTAGGCCAAACCAAACTGATAATTCAAAGAGACTTGCAAAGATAACCAATCATACATAAAAGAATTTAGAGAAGATTCAAATATTGTTCATAGATAATCTTGATCATAAACCCACAATTCATCGATCTCAACAAACACACCGCAAAAAGAAGATTGCATCGAATAGATCTCCACGGGAGAGGGGCAGAACATTGTATTGAGATCCAAAAATAGAGAAGAAGCCATCTAGCTACTAACTATGGACCCGAAGGTCTGAGGTAAACTACTCACACTTCATCGGAGGGGCTATGGTGATGATGTAGAAGCCCTCCATGGTGGATTCCCCTTCCATGAGCTCCGTAACAGGCCTCAAGATGGGATCTCGTGGGTGCATGTAAGGTTGCGGCTGTGGAATTAGGTTTTGGCTCCGTGTCGATCATTTGGGGTGCGTGAGGTATATATAGGAGGAAGGAGTACGTCGGTGGAGCTTCGGGGGGCCCACGAGGCAGGGGGCGCGCCCTCCACCCTTGTGACCGCCTCGTGGCTTTCTTGAAGGAGGGTCCAAGTCACCTGGATCATATTTGTTGAGAAAATCACGTTCCCGAAGGTTTCATTCCGTTTGGACTCCATTTGATATTCCGTTTCTTTGAAACACTGAAATAGGCAAAAAACAGCAATTCTGGGCTGGGCCTCCGGTTAATAGGTTAGTCCCAAAAGTCCGAAAAGATAATTCTGGGCTTTGCTTATTATAAGAGACTGTTTTGGCCTGTCCTTTGCCTCAAAAGGATTGGGCTACCTTGCTGCACTTTTGCTACTATTATCGTTATTTGCTTGTTACAAATTATCTTGCTATCAAACTACTATATTACTTACAATTTCAGCACTTGCAGACATTACCTTGCTAAAAATCACTTGTCATTTCCTTCTGCTCCTCGTTGGGTTTGACACTCTTATCGAGAAGGCTACAATTGATCCCATATACTTGTGGGTCATCACGTAACAACACGTCGTGGCGGCCTCCTACACCTGGCATCCTCTCCAGTGCGTGCGAAGACTCCCTCCGGCTGCCCTCTCTGGCTGACGCGACGGGAATCTCCTTCTCCCTCAGATCCAATTGGAATAGCAGTTGCTACTTACCGTTTTCCTCTGCTCCGCCGACACCTACATTCGACGGCCTCTGCCCCTCTTCTCCCCAGCTACGCGCATGGTCTCCTGTAGGCATGTACTCCATCCTTCACCTCTGCTTGCCACTAGCCCTGCTCCGTCATCCACGCGCAATTTCGCTCCTTCACATCCTCTACTTGACCAACACCCACGTTCGATGACCCTACTCCTATCCTCTCCAGCTGTGTGTGTGGCCTTCAATGGACTGTGATATGCTCCTTCACCTCCGATTGCCGCTTGCCATGCTCTGCAATGGATGCGCATGCACCTCGTGTCATCCAGCATGCTTCTTGGCCTCCTCCCGTGCAGCTGTGGCGCCCCTGCTCACCTACTTCCTCAATGGTTCGGCAGGTCCTCATGAGGCAGCCGTCGGATCCCGCATACACGGCTCTCCCCTCCCTCAAATCCCTCGCGAGGTGCTAGCTTCTGACAGTTGCGTCTACATGACGTCAGCTTGGGATGGGCTCTCCAGCTCATTCACGATGTTGGTTCAACCCATGTGCCCATATAGCGAGCAACATCCCTCTGCATCAACGTCCGCGACACACCGGATTACCTGTGTGACTGCTACGAGGCCAACCTGCGCCACATTGGCTTTTCTTCATCGTTTGCTGCTCCAGAATAGAACCTTGCTTTCACTAGATCTCACATGCGCAGCCACGAGGGTGTCCGAAATTGGGGGTGGAGGCGCTTGGAGGGTGCGAGGAGACCATAAAATCTTCATCGATGGTCGCCGATTAAAACGACTCCACTCTGGTGGTGTGTCGCATCTCCTCCTCGTCGATTGGTGTGGTGATAGGAAAAATCCTGTGAAGGCTTTCCCGACGACAGTAGCGGTGCATTCACGCCATTTCTCATGTTGGCAACATTGTCTTCATCTCCTCCCATCGTTGTGCCTCCTGCTACCCATCATGTTGATGTTCTTTCTCGGCAACACGGTAATATCGTCTTCTCACCATGTGAGCATACGGCAACACTCTATCCGGCCTCTGCTAGGATCCTTTGTTTTCTCGCCAACTTGTAGCTATGTGTGTCCTCCATTTACACTTTTGTCATGGTCTATGGCCGGCCTTGGTTGAGATTTTTTTTCTTATGAGGCCTCTCTGTGAGCCTGTCAAACCCTTCCAGTGGTGAATTCAAATTCTCTTTGTGCGTGCTCATTGAGCCAGCGTCTTCCCCTCCATCATTCTCATCTTGCCATGAGCAACTACCCTAATGTTGGGTGCTGGATGGATAGGGGTTGGCAATGGTGCGGCTCCCTGGTGGTTAGCAAACAAAATGTTCGCTCGAAAAAAGTCTCGCCTCAAGCTTGTTATGTATCACGAAGCGTAGGGAATTGTGTACACAAACAAAAGGTTCACTAGATAAATATATTTGTGTGTATGTAGGAATCAATATGGGTGTCCAAATCCGGGAACTGGTTATTGATCGGAAGGTGTTCTAGGTCATGTCTACGTATATCGACCTGTGGGTCACACGCTTGTTGATTATCCAATTGTTGAGTACAATGAGGTATTAGGAGGGTGAGAGAAATGCACTGGAAAAGTTTTGAAAATAGAAAAAAATGTTTCAGAGAGGTTCCGGAGGAAACGGGAAGCATTCCAGCAAAATCGGGAAACTCCGAGAGTACCCTAGAAGGTATGAAAGGTCCGGGAAGGTTACTGAATCTTCTAGAAAATTTTGAAAGGCGTTATAGGGCTGCCCCCTTGGCTAGGCAAGTGGGGTAACACATGGTCCTAGGGGGCCAATAGTGGCGCACCCGAGATGCCTTAAGAGCCAAGGAAAAGGGCGTGGTAGCCAGGGTTTGGGGCGCACCCCTCACTGGTGTGGTCGGACCTGAGGGAGGGAGCCCATCCACCAAGCCAAGGCCCCTCCTCTGCGCCTATATATAGAGGAGGAGGCACCCCCCCCCCTTCTCTGGGTGCGGGAATTTATAACATGTTCATCAAACTGTTCTCTCCGATGCATTGCTAGTAAAGGTCAATGATCCAATCATGCATCTTCATAGTTGGTCGAGGGTTTTATTTGTAGGCATGTTTTTCTGTTTTCTACTATGTTTCTCAATAGTATCACCTCTGCATATATCTTCGTAATTCATATTAGAATTTAGTAAGTGTTACTACACTCTACCTTGTGCGACAACATTATTTCTGAATCATGTTTGCTACAAGAATGTTGTTCAATCAAGTTAGAGAGCAATAGTTGTTCAATTTATGAATAAATAAGGGACATACTTCCATTACGAATGAGATGTATGTTATGAATCTTGATGGTCATATAAGCGTCCATAACACTGACGTTAAACGTCGCAAGACTAATAAGAATACGACATGTTTGTGGCACTATCGTTTAGGTCACATTGGCGAAAACCACATGAAGAAACTCCACAGTGATGGGTTTTGGAGTCATTTGATTATGAATCATTTGATGCTTGCAATGTTTTTCTAAAGGAAGAACGACTAAAATGTTGTTCACCTGCCATAAGGAATGCGCAACTAGCTTATTGGTATTCATACCTATAGATGTGTATGGTGTAACGACTATAGTTGCGCACAGTGGATTCCTCTACTTTATATATTTACTTAATCGAAGACAAGTTTGGAAGCTTTGAAAGTTTAAGGAATTTCAGAATGAAGTAAAAAGTTATTGTAACAAGAAAAATAAGTTTCTATGATAGCATTGCAGAAAGTAATATTTGAGTTACAAGTTTAGCAAATTTATGCCATGGTAATTTACGCCTCTAGAACGCCACAGAGGAAAGGGGTGTAATTGAACCATGAATGCCATGGTAAGATCAAAGATGTCATTGCTACCTCTTGAGCACTGCGTTGGATTTCCTTGAAGACGAAAGGGTGATGCAGTAGAGTAGAGTAAATATTTCCCTCAGTTTTTGAGAACCAAGGTATCAATCCAAAGAGGAGGCTACACGCGAGTCCCTCGTACCTACACAAAACAAATAGCTCCACGCAACCAACACGATTAGGGGTTGTCAATCCCTTCACGGTCTCTTACGAGAGTGAGATCTGATAGAGATGATAGATAATATTTTTGGTATTTTTGGTATAAAGATGCAAAGTAAAATAAAAGCAAAGTAAAAAAGCAAAAGCAATAGTAAAGTGTTAGGAGATTAATATGATAAAGATAGACCCGGGGGGCATAGATTTCACTAGTGGCTTTTCTCAAGAGTATAAGTATTCTACGGTGGGTGAACAAATTACTGTTGAGCAATTGGCAGAATTGAGCATAGTTATGAGAATATCTAGGTATGGTCATGTATATAGGCATCACGTCTGAGACAAATAGACCCACTCCTGCATGCATCTACTACTATTACTCCACTCATCGACCGCTATCCAGCATGCATCTAGAGTATTAAGTTCAAGAAAACAGAGTAACGTCTTAAGCAAGATGACATGATGTAGAGGGATAAATTCATGCAATATGATAAAAACCCAATCTTGTTATACTCGATGGCAACAATACAATACGTGCCTTGCTGCCCCTCATCACTTTGGAAAGGACACCGCAAGATTGAACCCAAAGCTAAGCACTTCTCTCATTGCAAGAAAAACCAATCTAGTAGGCCAAACCAAACTGATAATTCGAAGAGACTTGCAAAGATAACCAATCATACATAAAAGAATCCAAAGAAGATTCAAATATTGTTCATAGATAATCTTGATCATAAACCCACAATTCATCGGTCTCAACAAACACACTGCAAAAAGAAGATTACATCGAATAGATCTCCACGAGAGAGGGGGAGAACATTGTATTGAGATCCAAAAGGAGAGTAGAAGCCATCTAGCTACTAACTATGGACCCGAAGGTCTAAGGTAAACTACTCACACTTCATCGGAGGGGCTATGATGATGATGTAGAAGCCCTCCGTGGTGGATTCCCCTTTCGGTGGAGCTCCAGAACAGGCCCCAAGATGGGATCTCGTGGAGTAAGGTTGCCGCGATGGAATTAGGTTTTGGCTCCGTGTCCATCGTTTGGGGGCAATGAGGTATATATAGGAGGAAGGAGTACGTCGGTGGAGCAAAGGGGGGCCCACGAGGCAGGGGGGGCGCCCTCCACCCTCGTGGTCGCCTCCCTTCTTTCTTGACGTGGGGTCCAAGTCTCCTGGATCATATTCGGTGAGAAAATCACGTTCCCAAAGGTTTCATTCCGTTTGGACTCCATTTGATATTCCGTTTCTTCGAAACACTGAAATAGGGAAAAACATCAATTCTGGGATGGGCCTCCGGTTAATAGGTTAGTCCCAAAAATAATATAAAAGTGGAAAATAAAGCCCAATATGGTCCAAAACAGTAGATAATATAGCATGGAGCAATCAAAAATTATAGATACGTTGGAGACGTATCACTGCGTGTTTGAGTTCACGCATCAGTTGGGGTTTCAGCCCTTTGAGAATCAATCTGTTTGCTCTTTCAGCTTGTCCATTCGACTGGGGGTGAGCGACTGAAGCATAGTCGACTCGAGTACCTTGGGAAGCACAGAAAGCTCTGAACTCATCAGAATTGAAGTTTGACCCATTGTCAGTGATGATGTTGTGTGGAACACCATATCTGAATGTTAACTCTCTGATGAAGCTGACAACAGTACTTGCTTCAAGGCTTTTGATAGGCTTGGCTTCAATCCATTTGGTGAACTTGTCGACTGCCACGACCACGTGAGTGAAACCGCTCCTACCAGTCCTCAGAGGTCCAACCATATCCAGACGAGTGGAATGGTCTTCAGGGCTGATGCGGGTTTGTGAGACATGTTGGAGTAGAACTTGCAACCTTCACATTTGTCGACTATCTCTTTTGCCATCTCATTTGCTCGCGGCCAATAGAATCCCGCTCGGTATGCTTTGGCCACAATGGTCCGAGAGGACGCATGGTGACCACAGGTCCCCGAGTGGATGTCATTAAGGATCACTCGACCTTCTTCCGGTGTTATGCATTTCTGACAGACTCCAGTCACACTCTCTCTGAACAACTGTCCTCTTATCACAGTAAAGGCTTTGGATCGATGGACGATCTGTCGAGCCTCTTCTTCATCCTCTGGGAGTTCCTTTCTGAGAATGTATGAAATATACGGCACTGTCCAGTCGGGAGTGATGACCAAAACCTCCATGATCAAGTCGACCACGGCTGGGACTTCGAATTCAGTCGGATCTGTGGCACTCTTGGGCTGCGGGGGCTCTTCAGTGAAAGGATCTTCTTGAACTGAAGGTGTATGAATGTGTTCCAAAAACAAATTGCTTGGAATGGCTTCCCTCTTGGAACCTATCTTTGCCAAATCATCAGCTGCTTGATTTTTCAATCGGGGTATATGATGGAGCTCTAACCCCTCAAACTTCTTTTCCAACTTCCTCACCTTTGCATTACAAAGAACCCAGTCATAGTTGGGCTTCTGACGTCCCACTCCTTCATCACTTGATTGACTACGAAATCTGAGTCGCCGTAGACCATGAGGCGACGGACGCCGAGTGAGATGGCCATACGTAACCCATATAAGAGTGCTTCATATTCAGCTTCGTTATTGGAGGAATCAAAGTGAATATGCAGAACATATCTGAGATTGTCTCCTCGAGGGGATACCAGTACCACCCCAGCGCCGGAACCATTCAGCATCTTGGAGCCATCAAAGAACATGGTCCAGTGCTCCGAGTGAACTTGAGTCGGCAGTTGCTATTCGATCCACTTGGCGAGGAAATCTGCTATTGCTTGGGACTTTATAGCTTTCTTTGCCTCAAACTTGATAACCAAGGGAAGGAGTTCAATCGCCCACTTTGCCACTCGACCAGTTGCATCACTGTTGTTCAGAATTTCTGATAATGGAGCGTCGCTGACGACTGTAATGGAGTGGTCAGATAAATAGTGTGCAACCTTCTTCGTGGTCATGTAAATCCCATAAACAAGCTTCTGATATTGTGGATATCTTTGCTTTGATGGAGTCAGAACTTCGGAAACATAATAAACTGGGCGCTGAACTTTATAGGCTTTTCCTTCTTCTTCCCGCTCGACCATGAGTACTGTACTGACAACTTGTCCAGTGGCTGCAATGTAAAGCAATAAAGGTTCTTTGCTGATTGGGGCAGCAAGCACCGGCTGGGTGGAAAGCAGGGCTTTGAGCTCTACAAATGCTGCATCAGCTTCAGGAGTCCACTCGAACTTATCAGACTTCTTCATCAGTCGGTAAAGAGGCAATGCCTTTTCACCGAGGCGAGAAATGAATCGACTCAAGGCGGTCAAACAATCAGTAAGCTTCTGGACACCGTGCACACGCACAAGGCGTTTCATCCGGAGTATAGGACCAACTTTCTCTGGGTTAGCATCGATCCCTCGTTCGGTAACGAGGAAACCGAGTAATTTTCCGCCAGGAACTCCGAATGTGCACTTTGATGGATTAAGCTTGATATCATACCTTCTGAGGTTGGCAAAAGTTTCAGCAAGGTCAGCCAGTAGGTCAGAACCCTTACGTGACTTGACCACAATATCATCCATGTATGCTTCCACATTCCAACTGATTTGAGTGAGCAAACACTTTTGAATCATCCTCATGAATGTGGCTCCTGCGTTCTTCAGGCCGGATGGCATGGTGACATAACAGAAGCACCCGAATGGAGTGATGAAAGTTGTTTTTATCTCATTGGGTCCATACAGTCGGATCTGATGATACCCGGAATAGGCGTCCAAAAAGGACAAGTGCTCACACCCCGCAGTCGAGTCGACTATTTGGTCGATGCGGGGGAGAGGAAAATGATCTTTCGGGCAGGCCCGATTGATATGCTTGAAGTCAATGCACATGCGAAGTGAGTCATCCTTCTTGGGGACCATGACAACATTGGCGAGCCACTCGGAGTGGTAAATCTCTAGGATAAACTCAGCTGCTAGAAGCCGAGCCACTTCCTCACCAATTGCTTTTCTCTTCTGTACGGCGGACCGTCAAAGATGTTCCTTGATTGGCTTCATTTTCGGGTCGACTCGCAAACGATGCTCAGCCAGTCCCCTGGGTACACCTGGCATGTCAGAAGGTTTCCATGCGAAGATGTCCCAGTTCTCGCGGAGGAACTGGATGAGCGCTTCTTCCTATTTGCTGTCGAGTGTTGTTGAGATATGAGTCGGAGCAGCATTGGGATCGGTCGAGTGAATATGAATCGGCTTTGTTTCACCGGACGACTGAAATGTAGAGTCAGTGGCAGGCTTCTTGGCTCGCAACAAATCACTCGGATCTGCATTTTTCTGTTACTCTTGCAATTCTACTACTGCCATTTGTGCATCGGCGATTTTTGAGCCCTTCTGGAAGCACTCTTCTGCCTTTTGCCGATTGCCAGTGATAGTGATCACTCCTCTGGGACCAGGCATTTTCAACTTGAGATACACGTAACATGGTCGAGCCATGAAACGTGCATAAGCAGGCCTACCCAGAATGGCGTGATAAGCACTCTGGAAATCCACGACTTCAAATGTCAACTTTTCCTTGCGGTAATTCTTGGAATCACCGAAAACCACATCGAGGGTGATCTGGCCGAGTGATTCAGCCTTCTTGCCAGGTATGACGCCATGAAAAACTCATGTTGCTTTCGCTAAGCTTGGACATCGGAATACCCATTCCCTTCAAGGTTTCAGCATACAAGATATTCAGGCCACTCCCACCATCCATCAGCACCTTAGTCAGTCGAGTGCCTTCAACAGCTGGGTCGACCACCAGCGCTTGCCTCCCAGGGGTGGCTATACGTGCTGGATGGTCAGATTGGTCGAATGTAATGGCAGTCTGAGACCAATTGAAGTAACTTGGTGTTGTCGGAGCAACCATGTTCACCTCTCTGTTTATAACTTTCAATCGACTTTTGCTTTCAACATCAGCAAAAATCATCAGAGTGGAATTAACGTTGGGAAAACCATCATCATCTTCTTCTTTATCCTCACCCTTGTCCGACTCCTTTTCCGTTTTCTCCCGGAACTGTTGAATTAGGAGCCGACACTGTCGAGTGGTGTGTTTAGGGTAAATCAGATTACCCTCCTCATCTTTCTTGATATGAATGTGACAGGGTAAATCCAACACATCATTTTCGTCTTGATCTTTAACCTTCTTGGGGTTCCATGGCCCTTTGGGCTTCCCCTTGAACTTTCCTTTAGTCACGGCTAAGGCTTCACCAGGAGCAGCTGGCTCGGCTTTGCGCTTCTGCTTCCGACGGGAATTCCCTCCTCCTGTTTCTTTGGCAACTGTTTTGTGCTTGCTACTCCGGAGTCGATCCTCCTCTTCACCATTAACATACTTGGTGGCAATCTCCATCATCCGACTCAGAGACATATCCCCGGTCCGACCAAACTTCAAGTTCAATTCTCGATACTTGACACCTTACTTGAAGGCACAAACTGCTTGGTGATGTGACACATTCTCCACCGTGTGGTGCAACGTGATCCATCTCTAGATATAATCCCTCAAGGTTTCATTCGGTTTTTGCACACAGGATTGCAACTCTATTAACCCTGCTCGTCGTTTGCATGTACCTTCAAAGGTTCTAACAAACACTCGGGCGAGTTCATCCCAACTATATATGTTGCCAGGTGCTAACTGATTCAACCACGCTCTGGCCGAGCCTTCCTACATCAGAGGAAGGTGTTTCATGGCTACTTCATCATTGTCGCCGCCAATCTGAACAGCCACTCGGTAGTCCTCAAGCCAAGTGTCAGGCTTGGACTCACCAGTGAACTTGCTGACTCCAGTCGCGAACCTGAAGTTGGGAGGAATCGCTGCAGCCTTGATGGCTCTGCTGAAATACTCTGGGCCTGAGACATGCACTCTGCTGCCAGTCGGATAGTCTCTATCATGACCTTCTCTGTGAGCTCTGTTCCTGTCAACCAGACCCTAAACGAGAATAGATCTCGCATCAAAGCACGGCTCTCGGGGGTCGACTGGAATCCTTTGCCCACCACTGTGAGGGCGTCTGCCATCGTTCTGCTGAGGCATGTATGACCCACTCCTTGGGGGAGGCGTGGGCACTCGACGACGATCATCGTGGTCGAGTCGGTGATCATACTGCTCACGATTTCTGTACTGATCTCTCCGATCTCCACGTTCCTCACGCCTTGGAGGCGATCTTGGGATGTGAGCCGACTGAACTGTGTCTGCCATCACAGATCTGCTATGAATCCTATTCCGTGACTGAGACACTGATGTGTTCTGCTCTCCCGCTGCCCAGAGTAAAGCCCGGATCTGCATCAAACCTCTGCCAGCTTCTGACTGGGAAGGCTGAATCGACTCTGCTATTCGGGTTGCAGCTGTGAGATTCTGAATCGGAGTTTGGTATACCTGAGTTGGAGGCGGAAAAAGTTGTCGTCGACTGGACTCAGGAATCCGCTGCCGAGCACGCTCGTCGAGTGCGTGCTGGAGGTTCTCCAGTCGAGTGCGCTCGGTCAAGTTGGCCAGGTGCACCTCCTCCAAGGCTCGGGCCTCGGGGGTTTCTCCAACGATAGGAGTGTGAAGTGCATCCATGTTACGGCGACGAAGTTCTTCCCTCTGCTGTGAAGAGAGGGGCTCGGGGTGGTACTCCTCGTGGACGCGTGAAGGATCGCCGCGGCCATCGCCACCGTCGTCGCGGGGGAAGCCAGGAGGACTGCACGGTCCATTGACCATCAGGACTTCCGCCGCGGGATCATTGTTGTCGCACTCGGATGCAGTCTCGACGGAGCCAGTCGACAGGTCGAACAAGCCGTAGAGAGTTTCGTCGGGCTCGATTGCCGTGACTTGCGGGGTGGCCGATTGGCGGGCCACCACGTGCCTCACCCACCGCTGGAGCCGGGACCGACCGGAACGCTTGCGCCAGCGAACAGCGGGGAGCGAGGACGCCACAGGAGCCGACCGATACTGAGTCGACGGCTGTCGAAGAAGGACGCCATGGACACACGCACGAAATTGCGTTGCCACATGGATGGGGAGCTCCTCGACGTCGAGTGGAGCCTCTTTGAGCCAAGCGGAGTCGTCAGCGACGAACACGAGCGCGCCTAGACGGATCTCGCAGCCTTCGTTCAATCCTCTGCCGGAAACCATGATGATGGGGATCAAAAAAATTGCAACTTCTCCAATAAGTCGCTAAGACACCAGCCCCACGGTGGGCGCCAACTGTCGTGGTACTAAGACTGACAGTAGAATAGGGGGGTAAGTATGGAAAGGCAAGATCCTAGCTATGGCAAAGTTGTACACACGAGTTTTAAGAGTTCAGGCCCTTGTCGGAAGAAGTAACAGCCCTACGTCTCGGAGCCCGGAGGCGGACGACTAGATTATGTATGTGTGTGTTTACAGGGGTGTGAACCCTTGTCCCAGAGGAGGGGGTGGCTTATATAGAGTGCGCTAGGACCCCAGCTCCCCTCCGTTACACAGGGTTCAATGTTCATAAGGAGAGAGAGCATTGCAGGTAACGTCACTAATAAAGTGCTATAAATGATCATTAAGTATATGAGTAAACGCCGGACCGTTGCTGCGCGGAGTGTCTTAGGTGTTCTGCACGTCGAGTGGTTTAATGGTCGAGTGACCTAAATAAGGAGGGGTCTCCGAGTGAATAGTAGGTCGAGTGGATTGCTCTGGGCACCTTTGTTGGGCCCCCTCTATTTACTCTTGAACTTCTTTGCTTCTAGGACAAGGACCTTAGGTAGGACGTATAGGTCAGGCCTATTACCCTACCCCAGGTCTATGTCCTCATCACCTACCCCCCTGGGCGCGCCCTCCACCCTCGTGGGCCCCTCGTTGCTCCACCGACCTACTTCTTCCTCCTATCTATACCTACGTACCCCCAAACCATCAGAGACGGAGCCAAAAACCTATTTCCACCGCCGCAACCTTCTGTACACGTGAGATCCCATCTTGGGGCCTTTTCCGGCGCTTCGTCGGAGGGGGCATTGATCACGGAGGGCTTCTACATCAACACCATAGCCTCTCCGATGATGTGTGAGTAGTTTACCTCAGACCTTCGGGTCCATAGTTATTAGCTAGATGGCTTCTTCTCTCTCTTTGGATCTCAATACAAAGTTCTCCTCGATTCTCTTGGAGATCTATTTGATGTAAATCTTCTTTTTGCGGTGTGTTTGTCGAGATCCGATGAATTGTGGGTTTATGATCAAGATTATCTATGAACAATATTTGAATCTTCTCCGAATTCTTTTATGCATGATTGGTTATCTTTGCAAGTCTCTTCGAATTATCAGTTTGGTTTGGCCTACTGGATTGATCTTTCTTGCAATGGGAGAAGTGCTTAGCTTTGGGTTCAATCTTGCGGTGCTCGATCCCAGTGACAGCAGAGGATAAAAAGATGGGGTTTATATCATATTGCATGAGTTTATCCCTCTACATCATGTAATCTTGCTTAAAGCGTTACTCTGTTCTTATGAACTTAATACTCTAGATGCATGCCGGATAGCGATCGATGTATGGAGTAATAGTAGTAGATGAAGGCAGGAGTCGGTCTACTTGTCACGGACGTGATGCCTATATACATGATCATACCTAGATATTCTCATAACTATGCTCAATTCTATCAATTTCTCGACAGTAATTCGTTTACCCAACGTAATACTTATACTATCTTGAGAGAAGCCACTAGTGAAACCTATGGCCCCCGGGTCTATTTTCCATCATATTAATCGTCCGTCAACAAGCTATTTCTATTACCGTTTACCTTGCAATCTTTACTTTTTATCTTTATCATAAAAATACCAAAAATATTATCTTATCATCTCTATCAGATCTCACTCTCGTAAGTGACCGTAAAGGGAATAACAACCCCTCTATCGCGTTGGTTGCGTGGTTCTTATTTGTTTGTGTAGGTGCGTGGGACTCGAGCGTGGTCTCCTACTGGATTGATACCTTGGTTCTCAAAAACTGAGGGAAATACTTACGCTACTTTCTTTGCATCACCCTTTCCTCTTCAAGGGAAAACCAACGCAGTGCTCAAGAGGTAGCAAGAAGGATTTACGGCACCGTTCTTAGGGAGTCTACGCACAAGTCAAGACATACCAAGTACCCATCACAAACTCTTATCCTTCGCATTACATTATTTGCCATTTGCCTCTCGTTTTCCTCTCCCCCACTTCACCTTTGCCGTTTTCTTCGCCCTTCTTCTGTTCGTCTTTTCGTTTGCCTTGATGTCTTACTTGGCTCGTTTGGTTGTTTGGTTGGAATAGTTGTGTATTTATTGCTAAACAGAGAACCTAAGATCTACGGATCCTCATCCGCTTGCCAATCTTTTTAAGAGATCCAATTATGATGAACCAGTTCCTAGTGATTTGGTTGCACTAGATTATCTTTATAAGGTTTTGCTTGAAATCCGTGAATCTAAAAATTGTGATGAAGTGCTTTATGAAGTGATTCACGATAGATCTTTGAATAAAAAGCATGATTGCAATGATGTTATTATAAATTCTATTAATGTCAATTGTGTTAATGATATGCAAAACCCTAAGCTTGGGGATGCTTGTTTTGCTATGTCTACTACTTGTTGCAATGATCATGATTGGGGTGATTCTTCTTATGGTCTTGAAAATACATTTAAGCCCCATGATGAATATGAGATTGATAATAGTATTTGCAATATTATTGAAAGTGGGTTTGGAAGAGTGTCAACTTTAGATCCCACATATTTGGAGAATGTTCAATCTTATGAAATTTTTGATAAAAGTGGGTTTGGAGAGGTCATGAATTTAGCTAATGTTAATCCCACTATATTGGAAGAGTGTCAACTTCGCATACATGTGGATCGTGTTGATAATACGTTATGTGATAGCTATTTTGTTTAATTTTCTTATGATCCTACATATAATCATTATAAGAGAGGAAAATATGGTTGTAGAAATTTTCATGTTACTAAATTACCTCTCGTTATGTTGAGATTGCTATTGTTTCTTTCCGCTTCCTTGCATATGCTAGATTTTTCTTGCCTTGATAATTTGTTTGCCTATAAGATGCCTATGCATAGGAACTATGTTAGACTTAAATATGTTTGTCACATGTTTCATGATGCTCTCTTTGTGTTTCAATTATTATCTTTCGTGTGAGCATCATTAAAATTATCAATGCATAGCTAAAAGGCTTTAAAGAAAAGCGCTTGTTGGGAGATAACCCAATATATTTCCTTTCTGTCGTTGAATAAATCTTTGATCTAGCCTCTGGTTATATTTGCTTTTGTGTTTTAATTAGTGTTTGTGCCAAGTTAAACCTATAGGATCTTCTTGGATGATAGTTATTTGATCTTGCTGAAAATTCCAGAAACTTTCTGTTTACGAAAACAATTGTTAAAAATCGCCAGAAGGTGATAAAATAGTGATTCCAATTGCTACTGATAAATAAACAAATTGCCTAGGTCTTCCTATTTTGGCTGATTTTTTGGAGTTCCAGAAATTTGCGTTACTTACAGATTACTACAGACTGTTCTGTTTTTGACAGATTCTGTTTTTCGTGTGTTGTCTGCTTATTTTGATGAATCTATGGCTAGTAAAAGAGTTTATAAACCATAGAGAAGTTAGAATACAGTAGGTTTGACACCAATATAAATAAATAATGAGTTCAATACAGTACCTTAAAGTGGTGTTTTGTTTTCTCTCGCTAACGGAGCTCACGAGATTTTCTGTTAAGTTTTGTGTTGTGAAGTTTTCAAGTTTTGGGTAAAGATTTGATGGATTATGGAACAAGGAGTGGCAAGAGCCTAAGATTGGGGATTCCCAAGGCACCCCAAGGTAAATCCAAGGACACCAAAAAGTCAAAGCTTGGGGATGCCCCGAAAGGCATCCCCTCTTTCGTCTTCGTCCATCGGTAACTTTACTTGGAGCTATATTTTTATTCACCACATGATAAGTGTTTTGCTTGGAGCGTCTTGTATAGTTTGAGTCTTTGCTTTTAGTTTACCACAATCATCCTCGCTGAATACACTTTTGAGAGAGACACACATGATTCGGAATTTATTAGAATACACTATGTGCTTCACTTATATCTTTTAAACTATATAGTTTTTGCTCTAGTGCTTCACTTATATCTTTTAGAGCACGGCGGTGGTTTGTTTTATAGAAACTATTGTTCTCTCATGCTTCACTTATATCATTTTGAGAGTACTACAAGCAGCATCGTAATTTTCTTAAATTACGAAATTAGTCCTAATATGACAGGCATCCAAGATTAGTAAAAACTTTCTTATAAGTGTGTTGAATACTAAGAAAAGTTTGATGCTTGCTGACTGTTTTGAGATATGGAGGTAGTGATATTAAAGTAGTGCTAGTTGAGTAATTGTGAATTTGATAAATACTTGTGTTGAAGTTTGCAAGTCCCGTAGCATGCACGTATGGTAAACGTTGTGTAACAAATTTGAAACATGAGGTGTTCTTTGATTGTCCTCCTTATGAGTGGCGGTCGGGGACGAGCGATGGTCTTTTCCTACCAATCTATCCCCCTAGGAGCATGCACGTAGTGCTTGGTTTTTGATGACTTTTATATTTTTGCAATAAGTATGTGAGTTCTTTATGACTAATGTTGAGTCCATGGATTATACGCACTCTCATCCTTCCATCATTGCTAGCCTCTTCGGTACCGTGCATTGACCTTTCTCGCCTTGAGAGTTGGTGCAAACTTCGCTAGTGCATCCAAACCCCGTGATACGATACGCTCTATCACACATAAACCTCCTTATATCTTCCTCAAAACAGCCACCATACCTACCTATTATGGCATTTCCATAGCCATTCTGAGATATATTGACATGCAACTTTCCACTGTTCCGTTTATCATGACATGCTTCATCATTGTCATATTGCCTCGCATGATCATGTAGTTGACATCGTATTTGGGGCAAAGCCACCATGCATATTATTTCATACATGCACTCTTGATTCATTGCCCATCCCGGTACACCGCCGGAGGCATTCATATAGAGTCATACTTTGTTCTAGTATTGAGTTGTAATCATTGAGTTGTAAATAAATAGAAGTGTGATGATCATCATTCATAGAGCATTGTTCGCAAAAAAAAAGAGAAAGGCCAAAAAAATAAAAATAAAAAAGGGGCAATGCTACTATCCTTTTTCCACACTTGTGCTTAAAAGTAGCACCATGATCTTTATGATAGAGAGTCTCTTGTTTTGTCACTTTCATATACTAGTGGGAATTTTTCATTATAGAACTTGGCTTGTATATTCCTACAATGGGCCTCCTCAAATGCACTAGGTCTTCGTGAGCAAGCAAGTTGGATGCAGACCCACTTATTTTCTTTTGTTTAGCTTTCATACATTTATAGCTCTAAGTGCATCTGTTGCATGGAAATCCCTACTCCTTGCATTGACATCAATCGATGGGCATATCCCTAGCTCGTTGATTAGCCGCGTTGATGTGAGACTTTCTCCCTTTTTGTCTTCTCCACATAACCCCCATCATCATATTCTATTCCACCCATAGTGCTATATCCATGGCTCACGCTCATATATTGCGTGAAAGTTGAAAAAAGTTTGAGATTACTAAAGTATGAAACAATTGCTTGGCTTGTCATCGGGGTTGTGCATGATGAGAGCATTCTTGTGTGACGAAAATGGAGCATGACCAAACTATATGATTTTGTAGGGATGAACTTTCTTTGGCCATGTTATTTTGAGAAGACATAATTGCTTAGTTAGTATACTTGAAGTATTATTACTTTTATGTCAATATTAAACTTTTATCTTGAATCTTTCGGATCTGAATATTCATACCACAAATAAGAGAACTACATTAAAAATTTTGCTAAGTAGCATTCCACATCAAAGATTCTGTTTTTTTATCATTTACCTACTCGAGGACGAGCAGGAATTAAGCTTGGGGATGCTTGATACGTCTCCAACGTTATAATTTTTTATTGTTCCATGCTATTATATATTCTGTTTTGGATGTTTAATGGGCTTATTTATACACTTTTATATTATTTTTGGGACTAACCTATTAACCGGAGGCCCAGCCCAAATTGTTGTTTTTGCCTATTTTAGTGTTTCGCGGAAAAAGGATATCAAACGGAGTCCAAACGGAATAAAACCTTCGGGAACGTGATTTTCAGAACAAACGTGATCCAGAGGACTTGGAGTGGACGTCAAGCAACGAACGAGGAAGCCACGAGGCAGGGGGGCACGCCTACCCCCCTGGGCGCGCCCTCCACCCTTGTGGGCCCCTTGTTGCTCCACCGACCTACTTCTTCCTGC
The DNA here is from genome assembly GCA_021605145.1 of Aegilops bicornis. NCBI lineage: Eukaryota > Viridiplantae > Streptophyta > Magnoliopsida > Poales > Poaceae > Aegilops > Aegilops bicornis. The sequence goes on from CM038673.1 coordinate 6,623,129, forward strand.
TATATATACATGCGTACCGCCAAACCATCAGAGATAGAGCCAAAACCCTCTTTCCACTGCCGCAACCTTCTATACCCGTGAGATCCCATCTTGGGGCCTTTTCTAGTGCTCCGTCGTAGGGGGCATTGATCACTGAGGGCTTCTACATCAACACCATAGCCTCTCCGATGATGTGTGAGTAGTTTACCTCAGACCTTCGGGTCCATAGTTATTAGCTAGATGGCTTCTTCTCTCTCTTTGGATCTCAATACAAAGTTCTCCTCGATTCTCTTGGAGATCTATTTGATGTAACTCTTCTTTTGCGGTGTGTTTGTCGAGATCCGATGAATTATGGGTTTATGATCAAGATTATCTATGAACAATATCTGAATCTCCTCTGAATTCTTTTATGTATGATTGGTTATCTTTGCAAGTCTCTTCGAATTTTCATTTTGGTTTGGCCTACTAGATTGATCTTTCTTGCAATGGGAGAAGTTATTAGCTTTGGGTTCAATCTTGCGGTGCTCGATCCCAATGACAGCAGGGGAAACGACACGTATTGTATTGTTGCCATCGAGGATAGAAAGATGGGGTTTATATCATATTGCATGAGTTTATCCCTCTACATCATGTCATCTTGCTTAAAGCATTACTGTGTTCTTATGAACTTAATACTCTACATGCATGTCGGTTAGCGGTCGATGTGTGGAGTAATAGTAGTAGATGCAGGCAGGAGTCGGTCTACTTGTCACGGACGTGATGCCTATATACATGATCATACCTAGATATTCTCATAACTATGCTCAATTCTATCAATTGCTCGACAGTAATTCGTTTACCCACCGTATTACTTATGCTATCTTGAGAGAAGCCACTAGTGAAACCTATGACCCCGGGGTCTATTTTCCATCATATTAATCTTCCGTCAACAAGCTATTTCTATTACCGTTTACCTTGCAATCTTTACTTTTTATCTTTATCATAAAAGTACCAACAATATTATCTTATCATCTCTACCAGATCTCACTTTCGTAAGTGACCATAAAGGGATTGACATCCCCTTTATCGCGTTGGTTGCGAGGTTCTTATTTGTTTGTGTAGGTGCATGGGACTCGAGAGTGGTCTCCTACTGGATTGATACCTTCGTTCTCAAAAACTGAGGGAAATACTTACGCTACTTTACTGCATCACCCTTTCCTCTTCAAGGGAAAACCAACACAGTGGTCAAGAGGTAGCATGCCCTAGAGGCAATAATAAAGTTATTATTTATTTCCTTATTTCATGATACATGTTTATTATTCATGCTAGAATTGTATTAACCGGAAGCTTAGTACATGTGTGGATACATAGACAAACAGAGTGTCACTAGTATGCCTCTACTTGACTAGCTCGTTGAATCAAAGATGGTTAAGTTTCCTAGCCGTAGACATGAGTTGTCATTTGATTAACGAGATCACATCATTAGAGAATGATGTGATTGACTTGACCCATTCCGTTTGCTTAGCACTTGATCGTTTAGTATATTGTTATTGCTTTCTTCATGACTTATACATGTTCCTATGACTATGAGATTATGCAACTCCCGGATACCGGAGGAACACTTTGTGTGCTACCAAGCGTCCTGGCGTAATCGGGTGATTATAAAGGTGCTCTCTGGTGTCCCGATGGTACTTGTTGAGTTGGCATAGATCGAGACTTGGATTTGTCACTCCGATTGTCGGAGATGTATGTCTGGGCCCTCTCGGTAATGCACATCACTATAAGCCTTGCAAGCAATGTGACTAATGAGTTAGTTCTTGGGATGATGCATTATGGAACGAGTAAAGAGACTTGCCGGTAACGAGATTGAACTAGGTATTGAGATACCGACGATCAAATTTTGGGCAAGTAACATACCGATGACAAAGGGAACAACATATGTTGTTATGCGGTTTGACCGATAAAGATCTTTGTAGAATATGTAGGAACCAATATGAGCACCCAGGTTCCGCTATTGGTTATTGACCGGAGATGAGTCTCGGTCATGTCTACATAATTCTCGAACCCATAGGGTCCGCACGCTTAACGTTCTGTGACGATTTGTATTATGAGTTATGTGATTTGATGACCAAAGTTTGTTCGGAGTCCCGGATGAGATCGGGGACATGACGAGGAGTCTCGAAATGGTCGAGGCGTAAAGATCGATATATTGGAAGGCTATATCCAGACATCGGAAAGGTTCCGAGTGATTCGGGTATTTTTCGGAGTACCGGAGAGTTATGGGAATTCGTATTGTGCCTTAATGGGCCATACAGGAAAGGAGAGAAAGGCCTCAAGGGTGGCCGCGCCCCTTCCCCATGGACTGGTATGAATTGGACTAGGGAAAGGGGGCGCCCCCTTCCTTCCTTCTCCTTCTCCCTTCCCTTCTTCCTATTCCATGTGGGAGGTGGAATCCTATTAGGACTAGGGAGTCCTAGTAGGACTCCACACTTTGGGCGCACCCTACGAGGGCCGGCCTCCTCCTCCCTCCATCCTTTATATACGTGGCCAGGAGGCACCCCATAGACACACAAGTTGATCATTGATCTCTTAGCCATGTGCGGTGCCCCCCTCCACCATAATGCACCTCGGTCATATCATTGCAGTGCTTAGGCGAAGCCCTGCGTTGGTAGCTTCATCATCACCATCATCACGCCGTTGTGCTGACGAAGCTCTCCCTCGACACTCTGCTGGATCGTGAGTTTGTGGGACGTCATCGAGCCAAACTTGTGCAGATCGCGGAGGTGCCGTACTTTCGGTACTAGGATCGGTCGATCATGAAGACGTACGACTACATCAACCGCGTTGACGCTTCCGCTTACGGTCTACGAGGGTACGTGGACAACACTCTCCCCTCTTGTTGCTATGCATCACCATGATCTTGCGTGTGTGTATAGGAATATTTTTGAAATTACTACGTTCCCCAACAGTTTGGGGATTTGATTACATGAGAACTTTTCCTTCCTCTAATGGCTACACTCATATTTTGGTTGTTGTTGATTATGTTACTAAGTGGGTAGAAGCTATTCCAACTAGTAGTGATGATCACAACACCTTTATTAAAATGCTTAAAGCAGTTATTTTCCCAAGGTTTGAAGTCCCTGGATATTTAATGATTGATGGTGGTTCACACTTTATTCATGGTGCTTTCCGTAAAATGCTTGCCAAGTATGATGTTAACCATAGAATTGCATCGCCCTAGCATCCTCAGTCTAGTGGTCAAGTTGAACTTAGCAATAGAGAAATAAAATTAATTTTGCAAAAGACTGTCAATAGGTCCCGGAAGAATTGGTCTAAGAAATTAGATGATGCACTTTGGACTTATAGAACAACATATAAAAATCCTATGGGTATGTCTCCTTAAAAAATGGTTTATGGAAAAGCTTGTAATTTGCCTCTTGAGTTAGAACATAAAGCATATTGGGCAATTAAAGAACTCAACTATGATTTCAAACTTGCTGGTGAGAAGAGGTTATTTGATATTATCTCATTAGATGAATGGAGAACCCAAGCTTATGAAAATGCCAAGTTATTTTAAGAGAAAGTTAAAAGATGGCATGATAAAAGAATCCAAAAGCGTGAGTTCAAAGTTGGAGAATATGTTCTTTTGTACAACTCTCATTTATGATTCTTTGCAGGAAAACTCTTCTCCAAATGGGAAGGACCCTATGTTATCGAGGAGGTTTATTGGTCTGGAGCTATCAAAATAAATAATGCTGAAGGTACTAACCCGAAGGTTGTTAATGGGCAACGAATAAAACATTATATATTAGGTACGCCCATTAATGTTGAAAGCAATATTATCCAAACTATGACACCGGAACAACACATAAAAGAAACCTTCCGGAACACTCTAGAATCGTGAAAAAGAGGAGGTACGTGATACGTTAAGTAAACGGACTCCGAAAAATCCGCAAAAATATTTTCTGTCCATTTTGGAATATAACAAAAATTAGGAAAATAAGAAACAACCAGGAGCTAGGCGCGCCCAGGTGGGTTGTGCCCACCTCGGTTACCTTCCGGACTCTATTTTTTTCTTCCGTTTGCTTGTTTCCCAAGATAAAAAATCTTTATATACCCCCCCCCCCGAACCTATTGACCACCGTATCGCGAAGAAATCTTCTGTTTTCTTTCCTTGTTGTTTTTGGTCAGATCTGTTAAGCCAAGCATCATGTCTTCTCGCTCCTCCAACAACATAGAAGAGGATGCTTGGTTGATGAAGATCGAGTTGAAGAGAGAGGAGCTCGAAGAACTCGAAGGGGGCGAGCGCAAAGAAGCCATCGGAGATCAAGTGCCGGTGGTCGAGCAAGCCCTGCCTGCCGAGGAGGAAGAAGAATATATCCTTAAACCTTACTGTGATCATCTTACCCCCGCTGAGATTGAAGCCTTTCGGATCATTGAAACGGTTCGTGTGCAAAATAAATATCTCAGTCGTGAAAATATTCTGTTGCAAGAGCACATCACCTTCCTTTGGAGCTTCGTCCGTAGATTGGAGAATCTTTTGATCATGAAGGACAAGACCGCTACCACTTCATCACCACCACCTCCTTCATCACCAAAAGAAAATTGAGTATCGGGTATGGGCACTCCCCTTGGCTTACGCCAAGCTTGGGGGAGGTGCCCCGGTATCGTATCATCTCCACTATCTTTTGTCTTTACTTATCTTAGTTTGATTCATCGTTATCTTTTGCTTTATATGAATAAAAGTTTAGTTCGATCCTTTCTTTTTGAGAGTTTGCTTAGTGATCTACCCTTGTAATCGTGTGCGAGATATATAATAAAGTTTAGTTTGAGTTTTTATTTCTTTACTTTCTTGTTGCAATAAAAAGAAAGGAAGTAAAAGAAAAATATCATATGCTAATCTTATGGTGAGTAATGACATCACATAAGGAAAAGTATAAGTAGAAAATTTTATTGTAGATTGACAAACATAGCATTGGTAAATGATGCAATTCATGAAAGAATTAATAAGGGAAGAGAAGATTCACATGCAAGTACACTATCTTGGAAATCTTTTGTGATTGTGAGCCCGCATCAAAATATTATATGCCACGATTGTTGATTTTGGACAAGGAAGACAACGTAATGATTTATGTTTGCTCATATTCACACAGAAGTTATATTGTCATAGATCCTTCAACATGTGGTGCTCCCCATCTTTGCTAGCCAAAAATTCCGCACCAAGTAGAGATACTACTTGTGCATCCAAAAACCCTTAAACCCAAATCTTATTTTCAAGAGACCATACCTACCTAAGGATTGAGTAAGATCATTCAAGTAAGTTGTCATCGGTGCAATAAGGCAATAAAAATTGCTTCTAAAAGTGTGTGATCATTTAGTGTAAGAGAAAATTAAGCGTTCTACGAACTTGTGATGGTAAAGAATAAAAGCGACATACTCCATAATAAAGGTTGCCATCACAAGGGGGAATATAACGTGGCATACTCTTGCACTAAGGGATTGAGCATACAAACAAAAAATCGCATGGCAACCTCTGCTTCCCTCTGCGAAGGGCCTATCTTTTACTTTTATGTATTTACTTTTATGCAAGAGTCAAAGTTTTTCTCTCTATGCCTTTTTATTTTTCTCTTTTGGCAAGCATCATGTGGTGAGGAAAGATCTAGGCACATATATCCAGTTCGATGTGGGTAGCATGAGTTATTATTGTTGACATCACCCTCGAGGTGAGTATGTGGGAGGTGAAACTATAAGCCCCTATCTTTCTACGTGTCCGGTTGAAACATTTTGCTCATGTGTATGCGGTGAGTGTTAGCAATCATAGAAGACTATATGATGGTTGAGTATGTGGACTTGACTAAAGGCTCTGATACGTGACCCTTCCTGAAAAGATGATGAATTATAGTTGCAAATTTGACTGAGAACATAGTTTGTTGGTTTCCAATAGAGTTTATGCTTTATACTTCGACGGTGTGATGAATTGTTACTTATTCATGAGAAGTCTATGATAAAATTTTTTATGTTTAAGTTTGTTGCTGTTATAATAATTCACATGATGCTTCTCTATCCGTATTTTGTTTTATCGACACCTCTCTCTCTCTAAGCATGTTTAGGGTTTTTGGTTTTCGCTTGGGGGAGTTGATATGTACATTTTGCATCATGTTTAGAGAGAGGTGTCGATGAACAAGCGAGGTCTAAGCTTGGGGGAGTTGATATGTACATTTTGCATCATGTTTACCTACTATTATTTATAATGTTTTTATGCATAACAATGCTTTGGATTAATTCTAATGCCGTTTCTATCATAATATGCAAGGTTCACACAAAGAGGGAGAATTTCGGCAGCTGGAAATCTGGACCTGGAAAAGCTACGTCAGGCCACCTATTCTGCACAAATCCAAATGAGCGGAAACTTCACGGAGTATTTTTATGGAATAAATAAGAAATACTGGAGCAAATAACTACGGAGGGCCACAGTGAGCACAAGACACGGTAGCGCTGCCCCCAGGCGCGCACAGTGGGTTGTGCTCAGCCCAGCCCACCTCCGGTGCCCATATTCCGGTATATAAGTCATTTTGACCTAGAAAAAATAAGGAAAGGACTTTCGGGATGGAGCACCGCCATCTTGAGGCGGAACTTGGGCAGGAGCACTTTTGCCCTCCCATGAGCTTGATTCCGGGGAACTTCCTCCCAGGGGACATCATCATCATCATCATCATCATCACAAACAACTCTCCCATCTTGGGGAGGGCAATCTCTATCAACATATTCAACATCACCATCTCCTCTCAAATCCTAGTTCATCTCTTGTGTTCAATCTTTGTACCGGAACTATAGATTGGTGCTTGTGGGTGACTAGTAGTGTTGATTACATCTTGTAGTTGATTACTATATGGTTTATTTGGTGGAATATTATACATTCAGATCCATTATGCTATTTAATACCCCTCTGATCTTGAGCATGTTCATCACTTGTGAGTATTTACTTTTGTTCTTGAGATCACGGGAGAAATCATGTTGCAAGTAATCATGTGAACTTGATATGTGTTCGATATTTTGATAGTGTGTATGTTGTGATTCCCTTGTGGTGTCATGTGAACGTTGACTACATGACACTTCACCATATTTGGGCCTAAGGGAATGCATTGTGGAGTAGTAATTAGATGATGGGTTGCGAGAGGACAGAAGCTTAAACCCTAGTTTATGCGCTATTCCGTAAGGGACCGATTGGATCCAAAAGTTTAATGCTATGGTTAGAATTTATTCTTAATATTTTTCTCGTAGTTGCGGATGCTTGCGAGGGGGTTAATCATAAGTAGGAGGTTTGTTCAAGTAAGAATAGCACCTAAGCACCGGTCCACCTCCCATATATCAAATTATCAAAGTAGCGAACACGAATCAAACCAACATGATGAAAGTGACTAGATGAAATTCCCGTGTACCCTCAAGAACGCTTTTGTTAGTGCATCTAGTGCCCCTTAGTGATTTTGGTGGATTGAAGACTTATAGGTTAAGGAACTAATGCGTTTGTGAGTGTACACAGGTCTATAAGTCTATGAGGAGTTTGATATTTACAGAGAAAATCGACCCTAAAAATGAAGTTCTTGTTGAAGACTTTGATATCCTGAAGACTTTCTGAAGACTTTGAAAGTGAAGAAATTGGTGTGATCTTGAAGACTTGGTATTCATTTGAGGAACATGAAGCGTGAAGACTTTTGTTTTCGTAGTTTCATTTTCTCCTTCTTGAGTCATAGTAAACACCGTACTGTTAAAGGGGGTCGAGGAAATACTAAGGAAAAATTTCCTTGTGATGCTCAACTCAAAATCCTACACCTACCAATCCCTTCGAGTGAAGCCTTTGGAAATCTCATACGATTCAGTCAATTTCTTGATGTGATGAGATGAAGTTCTTACAGTCACCGAGGAATTTGTTCTGACCGAGGAGTTAGGAATTCGCTAGTGCGGATTGCCTACACAAAGGAGGAACAAGATAGCCACGAGGAATTTGAGAGTCAAAATTCCGACCGTTCTTTATCTTCTTGGCATTGTCCCAAAATATCTTATCCACCTAACGGTCATATCATTGAAGGGCATTTATGTCTTATCATGTCGGGCTGCTCCCTAGGCTATAAATAGCCGCCCCCTACAACCACTAGCTGGTTGGCTGCTCCGAGAGAACTTGACACTTGTCATTTGAGAGCAACCCATCCTCCGAGGACTTTGACCAAAAATCATCGAGTGAGAAAAAACCCAAAAACCAAACCCCTACAAACCCAAAGTGATTGAGCATCATCAAGAAATTGATCCTGCGTGGATCCGACGCTTGTTACCTTTGAAGACTGTGCTTCTTCCAGACGGTTAGGCGTCATGGTCTAGAGCATCCAAGAGGAATTGTGGATCGCCGAGTGACCAAGTCTGTGAAGGTTTGGAAGTCGCTGAAGACTTACCACGAGTGATTGGACGAGGTCTGTGTGACCTTAGTTCAAGGAGAATCTGGTGAGGACTTGGTGTCCTGAGCTGCGTGCTTTCGGCCGGGTGTCCGGACTGTGTGTCCTCGAGTTTAAATACTCAAATTTGCTCCAACCAGACGTATACAACCGAGACAGCAGTTGGAACTGGTCTACCAAATCATTGTCTTCACGAACCTTATTGGTTCTATTTCCTCAACCCTTTAATTTCCTCATTATTGTGTTGAGTGTTTGTTCATATCTGTGTTTGAAGACTTTGGTAGAAGACTTTCTCAATTTCCTCGGTTCAATTTCTTGATCGGTTTGTCTTCATCTTGTGTTATCCTGTGATTACGCTTTCTGTACTCTGTGTTTGTTTTCATTTCATCATGACGACCATGCGTGTATTCTATTATGCTTACTTCTGAGTACTTATTCCGCTACAAGTAGTTCTTCGCTAAGGAATTTCCTCACCAGCAAATTCCTCAGTGAAGAATTCATAAAAATCGCCTATTCACCCCCCCTCTAGTCGATATAACGCACTTTCAGCTTTGCTTATTACAAGAGACTGTTTTGGCCTGTCCTTTGCCTCAAAAGGATTGGGCTACCTTGCTGCACTTTTGCTACTATTATCGTTATTTGCTCGTTACATGAAGCTGAATCTGAGGAACATGAGGAAGAGGAGGCATCAGAAGAATCTGAGTCTGGTGTGGCGAGTCTAGCTCTCGCTACTGCTTTCGTCAGCAAGTCCATCTTCAACTCTGAAGAAAATGACCTCACCAACAATGCTGATGAAGATAGTGATGACTACACTCCCACCTATTGCTTCATGGCAAAGGGTGCCAAGGTACTCAACTATACCTCCTCTGAATCTAGTGAAAATGAATCTGATGAAGATCTAAAGCCCAGTTACTCAAAACTTGCTAAAATTGATGTACAACAACAAAGGGCTTTGGAAAAGGTTCAAAACATGCTAGATAAGAGTGATGATATGTTAGGTGAAGAAATGGATCGCACTAAAGCCTTGACTGAAAATCTTCAGAGACTTGATCTAGGTTTGATAGCCTTCAAGGTCATCATAACACTCTCTTATCGATCATGAGAAACTTTCTTATGAATTTCTTCAAAGAAAGCAAGACCTTGATAAGCTAAGAGTGAGTTATGAAGATCTTGAAGAAGGGCGCGATTCATTACTTGCTCAACAAATCAACGCTTCTCAGGAAGAATTTGTTCCTCCATGCTTAAAGTGCATTGAACGTGAATATGCTAATTCTTCACCTGAATGTTCAAATGCTTCAACTGTTACAAATTTTCACTTGCCTCTGCTATCACTAATTCCTCATCTGAGGACATTGCTAGTATCACTTGACGATGCAGGCTGAAGGAATTGTATATGAGGCATGTACAAAAGCCTCAAAGGGCATCGAGACTCTTTGTGATGTGCTTAAAAGCAGATCCTCAACAGAAACCCTAGGAAAGAGGGTATTGCCTTTGAGAGGAAACTCAATGCTGATGGAACATATTGGAAGCCTGAGCAGTATCCCAAAACCTCATGGGTTGTTGCAAAGGGACCTCTAGTTGATCCATCTAACTTATCTGGCTTTACGTGCGAATCTCCTCATTCTTCTGATGAGTCATTTGACTCCAATTATAAACTGTTCAAAAATCAGAATGGTGAAGTATTTGCTAGATATGTTGGCACTAATCAGCGAGAACGGTTCCCCTATGAAGAAAATCTGGGTTCCCAAGAAGTGCCTTGAAATTCTTCGGTGAATGTCCTCATGACACCACACATGAAGAATAGGAACCCCGGATCAAATTCTTCATATGGACCAAATTCTTCATATGGATCAAAGTCCTCATATGATTATCATCGTGCTAACAACTCTGTTTCGCAGGGTAGAGCTAAGGGCTATGAATATGTGCATTATTCTTCAAACCAATATGTTCATAAGTCCTCGAAGAATTTCTCTTATTCATATGCTTACCCTAACCCCTCTTATGTGAAAGCGAAATGGTTTGGCTTCTATGCCACCATTCTCGTATGGTGCTCGCAGAGTGATGAACTCTTTGCCACCCCTTGAGATGTGGGTGGTGAAGAAAAAGAACTAATCTCTTCTGCAGGTCAGGTCTCCATCGTGCTTTAAACGTCTGAAGAATTTCTTTGGGGCCTAACAAAAATGCACGAAAGGGCGAGGCCAATCATGATGAAATGAACTTTCATTTCACACGTCCTCATACCGCTTATCTGCTAACACCGATCGATGAAATTCATCGATGAACTTGATATCATATTCTTCACCGATGAAGTATATGAGATCGTAAGTTGTACTAATTCATCTGCGGGATGATCAACCCAAAGCCACTGAGTGGGTTCTCGATAGTGGTTGTACAAATCACATGACTGGTGACAAGAATCTATTGATGGATTCTCCCTTATCACCGTCACATCTGAAGCATATCATCTTTGCTGACAAAGGCAAAAGTCAGGTATTGGGTCTTGGTAAGGTTGCGATCTCTAAGGATAAACACATGGACAAAGTTATGCTTGTTGAGTCCTTAGGATACAACCTCATGTCAGTCTCAATGCTTTGTGATCTTGATATGGTTGTTATCTTTGGCAAGTATCGTTGTGTTGTGATTATGGAAGCTGACAATTCCAAAGTCTTCGAAGGCTTTAGGAGAGGAGACTTGTATATTGTTGATTTCTCTACGGGACCACAACCAGCCGTGTGTTTACTTGCAAAAGCTTCAGAAGGCTGGCTATGGCATCGACGACTTGGTCATGCAGGCATGAGGAATTTACTGCACGCTTGCGAAGAAGAAGCATGTCATTGGCATTGAGAATGTCAAATTCCTCAAGGATCACTTGTGCGAACTGTGAAGCTGGAAAAATGACCAAGGCCAAGCATCCAGTGAAGACTATCATGACCACTACTCGTCCCTTGAATTGCTTCACATGAACCTCTTTGGTCCCAATCATTACTCACCGTCGTTAATGATGCATCTCTATATGGCTTTGTTATTGTTGATGATTACTCTCGTTACACATGGGTACACATTGTTACTTACAAAAATCAAGTGCAGAAGTCTTCAAAGCGATTTTCCTCGAGGGCTTCAACTAACTTTGGTGTGAAGATCAAACACATCGGGAGTGACAATGGAACTGAGTTCAAGAATTCGGTCTTGATGACTATCTTGATGAACTTGGTATTACTCATGAGTTATCTGCTCCTTATACTCCTCAAAGAAATTGCCGTCGTGGAGCGCAAGAACAGAACTCTTGTTGAGATGGCTCGCACTATGCTTGATGAATACAAAACACCTAGTCGTTTTTGGATTGATGCAATTGATACGGCGTGCCACATCATCAACAGAGTATATCTTCACAAATTCTTCAAGAAGACTGCCTATGAACTCCTCACTGACAAGAAACCTAATGTAAGTTATTTCAAAGTCTTCGGTGCAAAATGCTGGATTAGAGATCCTCATCACAATTCTAAATTTGCACCGAAAGCACATGAAGGTTTTATGCTTGGTTACGGAAAGGACTCGCACACCTACAGAGTCTTCAACATCACTCTTCACAAGATTGTGGACATTGTAGATGTGCGGTTCGATGAAACTAATGGCTCGCAAAGAGAGCACCTACCTTCTGTGTTAGATGAACCAGCACCCGAGGAATCTATCAAGTTCAAGGCAACTGAGGATGTCATTCCCATCAAGAAACTGCTGAAGAATTCATTCCCAGATGCCAAGAACGTCGAGTGATGCACTGAAGATAATCTTTGAAGACAATGGTGCCTTTGAGGAAAATGATCAAATTCCTCGGCGACAACCAGCTCATCCTCGCGTTGCAAAAGAAGTGCAAGTGGAGAAGATCATCGATGACATTAAAGCGCCGGGTCCTCTCACATGCTCAAAAGCTTCACATTTATCTAACTTCATGGGCACTATGCTTTTGTCTCTATCACAGAGCCCACTAAGGTAGATGAAGCATTTACGAGCCGGAGTGGATCCGAGGCTATGCAAGAAGAATTACATCGATTCGAGCTCAACAATGTCTGGAACTGGTCAAACGTCGAGATCCTCGCAAGCATAATATCATTGGCACAAAGTGGATCTACCGCAACAAGCAAGATGAAAATGGCCTTGTGGTGAGGAATAAGGCACGACTAGTAGCTCAAGGCTACACACAGGTTGAAGGAATTGATTTCGATGAAACTTTTGCACATGTTGCTAGACTAGAGTCTATTCGCATATTACTCGCCTATGCTAACCATCACAATATCACTTTATATCAAATGGATGTGAAAAGTGCATTCCTCAATGGTAAGCTTGAGGAAGAAGTATATGTTGCTCAACCCCTAGGTTTTGAAGATCCAAAGAATCGACAAAGTCTTGAGACTTAATAAGGCCCTCTATGGTCTCAAACAAGCCCCACAGGCGTGGTATGATACATTGAAGGAATTCTTCGTGAAGAATGGCTTCACACCAGTTCACTCGACCCTACTCTCTTTACTAAATCTTATGATGGTGAACTATTTGTGTGCCAAATATATGTTGATGATATTATCTTTGGCTGTCTTGACCAACGTTATAGTGATGAATTTGCCTATATGATGAGTGAAGAATATCAAATGTCTATGATGGGAGAGTTGAAATTCTTCTTAGGTCTTCAAATTCGTCAACAACACAATGGCATATTCATATCTCAGGAGAAATACCTCAAAGATGTCCTGAAGAAATTCGGCATGCAAGATTGCAAAGGCGTCAAAATTCCTATGCCCACAAATGGCCATCTATGCACCGATGAAAATGGTATTGACTTGATCACAAGGTATACCACTCCATGATTGGTTCTTTATTGTACTTATGTGCATCTAGGCCAGATATAATGCTTAGTGTTTGCATGTGTGCCCGATTTCAAGCTACACCGAAGGAATCGCACCATAAGGCTGTGAAGCATATTCTTCGATATCTAGCTCACACACCAACACTAGGATTATGGTACCCCAAGGGCTCTGCTTTTAATCGATTGGATATTCGACTCGACTATGCCGGTGATCGTGTGGACCGCAAGTCAACATCGGCACTTGTCATTTCCTCGGACGATCTTTGGTCCATTGGTCCTCGAAGAAAGCGAACTGCGTATCCTTTGTCATCTGCGGAAGCTGAATACATTGTCTGCTGGCTCGTGTTGTGCTCAATTGTTGTGGATGAAGCAAACTCTCAAGGACTACGACATCAACGTGAAGAATGTGCCTCTCTCTGTGACAATGAGAGTGCCATCAAGATTGCTCACAACCCAGTTCAAAGACTTTCGAAGACAAAGCACATTCAAATTCTTCATCATTTTCTTCGTGATAATGTGTTGAAGGGCGACATCTCTATTGAGCATGTGAAGACCGAAGAACAGCTAGCCGATATCTTCACTAAGCCCTTGGATGAGAAGAGATTTAGCAAGTTGCGGTGTGAGCTAAATATCTTAGAATCTTGAATGTTCTTTGAAAAGACACACATCCTAACACTTAGGCAAAATTGATGACTTAGATGTGCAACACATGAAGAAACGCGTTTTCTTCAATCAATGAAGAATAACACTCTAAGTGTGAAGAAATTAATGAAGAATTTGATTCTCGTAACCCTCGACAATTGTGCAGTGTCTGAAATCATCATTCTTATCTGATTGGGTCACGCCACCACCAAAGTTGAAAATCTTCAATTTGAGTTTTTCCTCGATTTTGAAATTCTTCAGTTTTCAAATTCTTCAACTTTGCAAAATCTTCACTTTATTCCGTCGTCTTTCTTCATTGGCTATATATATATATATATTTATATATATATATATATATATATATATATATATATATATGGGTTTATGTCCTCTACAGCTTTCACTTATGGCTATTTCTTCAAGTCGCTTTTTCTGCTAAGTGAATGTGATCGGACCCTTCCCCCTATATGCTATACTCAACCCAATCTATTCACAAATTCTTCATGTGCGTTCTATTTGAAACTAGTTCAAAATCTTCACTGTGTCCTTGTCAGCTGAAGAAATTGCGAACGAAACTTTAAAACTGATCTTATCCAATTTTCGGTTTTGCCGCTCAAACCGTTCCGCATCCCACGATGCATTATTTTACTCACCCACGATCGTACACGATCTCCACTACACAAAGACGTGGGTGACACATGTCGTGAGAAGGAGAATGGTCAGGGGCACGTTCGTCCTAAATCTTCGGGCGAACAGTTTTCACTGCCTCTATAAATACCCCTCTCTCCTTCCTCACTTCTTTTACCCCGCTCGACCTCTCTCTCCCGTTCGAGCTCCTCAAACCCTAGCGCCGCCGCTACTCCATCGTCGCCGGTGAGGAAGAGCTTCACTGCCTCGACCTCGTCGCCGACGTACTCACGCCGACTGCGAATTCCTCACTCCGCCGCCGTAGTTGTCTTCCTCCGCCAAGTTAGGGCGTGGAAGATCTGAATCCATTTAACTTCCCAACTATTCTTCTTAGTTCGTCGTGTTCTTCACTTGAGTAATTAAAAGTTACTTTTATTACTCGCTTTGATTCTCAAACCTTCCTGAAAATCTTCAAAGGTGTTTATTCTTCAAATCTTCACACATATGAACACCTCAAACAAAATATGCTCTTGATTCATTTCTCTAAGCAATGATTTTCTTCAAGATTCCTCAATTGTGTGGATCCTCGATCTGTACAACTCTGGAACCTAAGACAAAGAACGCTTAGTGAAATTCTTCAAGGCTCATCTGGTCAAAAATCCTCAAAACTTGTTCTTTTTGAAAAACCTTCTGAGAACGCATATGACCTCTCCAAATTCCTCGCAACTATACTCTGTTCACAGGTACACATGTCCGCTGCTAAATCACTAGGTTCTCATCAACTTAACTCATTTGCAGCGTTCCTCGAAGAAAAACTGCATACTTCTTCAGAGAACTCAATTGTTCAATTTCCTCAACTGAAGAAAATGGCAGATGGAAAGAAGCAACAGAAAGGAGGAAAGAAACTTGAGGTTATGACTGCGTTTGAGATCCCTGAGGAAATTTATGCTGACTATTGCACACCTGATGAAGAAAGCAAAAATCAGCGCAAGGTGCGCATTCAGAAGATTGAACGGAGATGGGCAAGGGAATGGAGGGAATACAGATATGTGACACCAAAGTACATGAAGAAATTCGCTCTCAATCCTCCATGCCCAAGAGCTCCATTGGCACATGGCCAAGTAGCTGATCCCACAAGCATCAAACGTGGTGAGGACTTTCCTGAAGAATGGGCTAAGCGCCAAGCAAAATTGGCAAGACAAGCCAAGGAGGCAGTGAAGAAAATCAATGAGGATTCTGCCATTGCTACTGCTACTGAGGCCTCAGTCAAACCGAGGAAATCCATGCAAAAGAAGTCTGCTCATAAGCCAAATGCTTCACCTTCAGCGCCCTCACAGCCAAGTTCCTCAGCAGCACCCTCACGGCAAATTCCTCACACTGCTACAGCTCCACCAAAGTCCTCAACAGCTCCGTAAAAGTCCTCAGTTCCTGTGCATCTGGATACAAGTCAAAGGACTGCTGGTTTCTCGATAGCATCTGGAGTTTCTGCAAGTTCCTCAGCAGCACCAATTTCATCATCTGGCCCGACTGTGCTGAAGATCAAAGCAACAACTGGACGTGGTCCTCGGCCAAGTCTAAAGAAGAAACAAGTTGCATTCCATGTGCCTTCTGATGATGAAGCTTCTGATGATGAACTTGCAGAAATCATCAGAGATCGCCAAGAAAGGGCTGCTAGAGCCAAAAACGCGTTTGTGCCACTCTTTGTTGGATCCAAGAAAGTCCTCGATTATATTGATCTACGGCACAAGGATCCCAATACCCCTATGCTCGACTTCCATCGACCCTGGACAAAGTCATATCTTGACCCATTTCATCATGAAGAAAATGGAAGTTTGAAAAGGCAAGAGAAATCAAGAAGGCTCAATACGAGAAGGAGAAGTTTACGAAGAAAAACATTGTCAAAATGACACCGAGGAACTTCTCAAGGTCCAGATCGAAATTCAAGACCTCGGCCAAAACTTCGATTCTTACTATGCCGATTGGCAAGGAGCCAAGGTCGATTAAATCAACTCGACGAAGAATTTCACAAATGTTGCAACCCCAATGCAACAGGAAATTCCTCAGTTGCGATCTCTGCTCACCTATTTGAAGAACATGCCAAGACGATCGATGATTTTCAGCCTGGCGATGAAAATGCTAGTTCCAGGCTGATGACTCAATTCCAACCAATTGAAGAAATTGCTGTGGCATCCACTAGAGGTGCGCTGAAGAAGCTGAAGAGATCGGGAACAGCTGCATCAATTGCGCTGAAGAAATTCATCCTGATTCCTCAGCTCCTCCTGCGCCAACACCAACTCCAATTCTTCCATCAGCCTCTGATGTGAAGAAAACCAAGGTTGCAGAACGAGCTGCAGTGAAGAAAAGGAAGGCATCAGTTGTGTCACATTCTTCGGCTGCGAAGAAAATGAAGCCAATGACCAGCTCATTTGAAAATCCAATTGATGTTGTTCCGATTTCCTCCAAGCCATCAAAGGACCTTGTTCCTTTTGGAGAAGAATATGAGATCCCAATCGGATCTGATGAAGAACATCATTCTGCTGCTTCATCAGAGCAGATTGATGAAGAAATTGAAGTGGACGCAATCCCTTCAACCCCAGTCATTTCCTCACCTATGCCTCGATTCCACGGCTAAAGAGGCCGGTGTTGAGGAAATTGAAGATGAAGATGTGGATATAGGGTGCACCACACCGGTGATGAATGATGACTTTTGGGAAAGTCTGCATCCCAATACTCCTCTCTTCACCCGCTCCAACAGATTCCTCGGTCCCGGCACAAAGCAGTCCAAATGGACTCAAGAAAATCAACCCACCTGTTACATGCATGAAGAAATTCCAGCCACTAGTGCGATGAACTGCTTCTTGATCCACAGACTACACTGTTGAGGAACAAGAAATTCCTCACCAAGAACCTGAACTTGCGATTCCTGAGGTCGTGATGCAACTCACCGACACTCCACTGCCAAAGCCTAAGAATCCTTTCTCAACGAAGCAAAAGTTCAAGGCTGAAGATTTCTTTGGCGAGCACGTTTCTTCACAGGTTACAACCCGTATGACTCTGCTCGCATAAGGAAGAGGCATTTCTGGACTGCCAGCCAAGACAACTTCTATTCCTCAGTGCTCTTCAACAAGGACAAAATCTTCGATCATGCTCATATTCCTCATGGGGACATGGAGTCTCTGCCAGGCTTTGAGCCAGTCCTCAGTGTTCTTCACAACGCAGGACTTCTGAATTTCTGCACTGATATCTATGACTGGAATGAAGAACTAATTCTACAGTTCTATGCAACGCTGCACATCACCGGAGACGCTGAAGACGTGATGTCATGGGTGTTAGACTGGATGTCTGAAAACACTCACTACAAGGCACCAAAGAATCGAATTGCTTCGTGCTCGCCACTCGATCCTCCACTTGATGGTGCACGTTGTATCTACAACGAACCGTAACTTTCAAATCACTATATGCAAGTCTTGATGAAGCCTTTGAAGCCAAGGCAGGCCCCAAGAACCAAATTCCTCGTCAAGGAATTATTGTATGTGCCTCGGACCGCCTATCGGATTACGACGAAGACAATGAGTCCTATCAAAGGCCACGACTCGAATGATGAAGAAGTCGTTGGCATCATGAAGAATATGCTTTTCTACATCATCCATGTCGTTCCCGTCAACTTTCATGATTTCTTCATGAGGACTCTGGCAAACATTGTTATGTCACCATTTGAGCTGAAGCCTTATGCGCCTTGGATAATGAGATTCATCAGGTCAAGGTCTTCACTCAATTACAAGGCTGATACTCGAACCACTTTGCAACTACTTGCCCCCGATTGAAGTCCTCAAACGGACATTTACCTCAGATGATGACAAGGGCAAGGCTACTGCTGTGATCGATGAAGGCATTCGTCCATTGGATGGACAGTTTCGCAAAGCAGCATCCTACTCCACCAATGATGACTCTGCCACCCATGACTCTGCCGCAAATACCTCAGTCAAGCAAAGTCCTCAAGCCACAGCACCCAGGGTGATGACTGATCGTGAGTTACTCCTCAGTCTTCATCAGAAGGTTGATCGCAATCATAAATGGGTCAAGCGTCAGTTTGGTTCAATTCTTCACAACATGACCTCAACACACAATGTCGTGAATAAAAACCACTACTACCTCCCTGAAACCTTCAAACGCACTCGGGCTGTTCTTTCACATTCTACAATGCGTAAGAACCGGCGTCAATGGGACTCAAGGAAGAATTTGGTAGTCTGCACCTCCTCCGAAGAAATACAAGAAGGTCAAAGTTCCTTCCTTGGTGGCCAGCTCCTATTCTTCATCGCGACACCGATGAAAATGAAGACTTGGGCGACACCGCGGCAGGTCCTACTGCAACAACCGACCCCAACAACGCTGGCGCTCCTTCATCAACTTGAAATTC
This sequence comes from Aegilops bicornis, assembly GCA_021605145.1. Taxonomy (NCBI): domain Eukaryota; kingdom Viridiplantae; phylum Streptophyta; class Magnoliopsida; order Poales; family Poaceae; genus Aegilops; species Aegilops bicornis. Next base: position 6,642,072 of record CM038673.1, read on the forward strand.
TTCAGGAGCGTTAGTCCTCAGTTTCGATCCTTTTGGTCATTTGATGACAAAGGGGGAGAAATTTGAGAGTTAGTCTTCAAGCGGGTCTAGTTTATTGCCTATATCTGATAATTTATTTTTGTTAAGTTACAACTCTCGTTCTTCTGAAACTTTTATTGGATCGAGTTGTAATCTTAAACCCGATGGTGCTTTGATACTTTTGATGCATTATGCTCTTGCACTACACTCTGATTCTCGTGAGCTCCATGAAAATCTTCATAGCAAATCTATTTGAGCTCTGATACTCTTGATGCGTTATTTTGCATGCTTATTCCTCGTTAATGTTATCGCACACATGCTGAATTACATCAAGCACCATATTTCATCATGCATTTCAAATTCTTCATACTATATGTCAAATGCGTGTATGAATTACAAGATATAGGGGGAGTTCTCCATGATTCAACTCTTCAAATGTGCATTGCCTCAAAAGCAAATTCCTCACTATGCACATCTTCGTGGGAGTTCTTCTATATCTTGCAATCAAATTCCTCATTATCAGTATTTACACTTCATATGTTTATCCTCGTTGAAAACTTAACCTATATTGTCATCAATCACCAAAAAGGGGAGATTGTAAGTGCATCTAGTGCCCTTAGTGATTTTGGTGTATTGAAGACTTATAGGTTAAGGAACTAATGCGTTTGTGAGTGTACACAGGTATATAAGTCTATGAGGAGTTTGATATTTACAGAGAAAGTCGACCCCTAAAAATGAAGTTCTTCGACTGAAGACTTTGATATCCTGAAGACTTTCTGAAGACTTTGAAAGTGAAGAAATTGGTGTGATCTTGAAGACTTGGTATTCATTTGAGGAACATGAAGCGTAAAGACTTTTGTTTTCGTAGTTTCATTTTCTCCTTCTTGAGTCATAGGAAACACCGTCTTTGTTAAAGGGGTCGAGGAAATACTAAGGAAAAATTTCCATGTGATGCTCAACTCAAAATCCTACACCTACCAATCCCTTGAGTGAAGCCTTTGGAAATCTCATACAGTTCAGTCAATTTCTTGATGTGAGACGAAGTTCTTACGGTGTTGAGGAATTTGTTCGACCGAGGAGTTAGGAATTCGCCAAAGGCGGATTGCCTAAATAGTGAGGAACATGATAGCCCTGAGGAATTTGAGAGTCAAAATTCCGACCGTTCTTTATCTTCTTGGCATGACTGTCCCAAAATATCTTATCCACCTAACGGTCATATCATTGAAGGGCATTTATGTCTTATCATGTCGCTGCTCCCTAGGCTATAAATAGCCGCCCCTACAACCACTAGCTGGTTGGCTGCTCGAGAGAACTTGACACTTGTCATTTGAGAGCAACCCATCCTCCGAGGACTTTGAGCGAAAATCATCGAGTGAGGAAAACCCAAAACCAAACCCTACAAACCCAAAGTGATTGAGCATCATCAAGAAATTGATCCTGCGTGGATCCGACGCTTGTTACCTTTGAAGACTGTGCTTCTTCCAGACGGTTAGGCGTCATGGTCTAGAGCATCCAAGAGGAATTGTGGATCGCCGAGTGACCAAGTCTGTGAAGGTTTGGAAGTTGCGTGAAGACTTACCACGAGTGATTGGACGAGGTCTGTGTGACCTTAGTTCAAGGAGAATATGGTGAGGACTTGGTGTCCTGAGCTGCGTGCTCAACGACTGGGTGTCCGGGACTGTGTGTCCTCGAGTTTAAATACTCAGCCGCTCCAACCAGACGTACAACTGAGACAGCAGTTGGAACTGGTCTACCAAATCATTGTCTTCACGAACCTTACTGGTTCTATTTCCTCAACCCTTTAATTTCCTCATTATTGTGTTGAGTGTTTGTTCATATCTGTGTTTGAAGACTTTGACTGAAGACTTTCTCAATTTCCTCAGTTCAATTTCTTCAGTCAGTTTGTCTTCATCTTGTGTTATCCTGTGATTACGCTTTACGTACTCTGTGTTTGTTTTCATTTCATCATGGCGACCATGCGTGTATTCTGTTATGCTTACTTGAGTACTTATTCCGCTGCAAGTAGTTCTTCGCTAAGGAATTTCCTCACCGCAAATTCCTTAGTGAAGAATTCATAAAATCGCCTATTCACCCCCTCTAGTCGATATAACGACTTTCAGCTTTGCTTATTACAAGAGACTATTTTGGCCTGTCCTTTGCCTCAAAAGGATTGGGCTACCTTGCTGCACTTTTGCTACTATTATCGTTATTTGCTCGTTACAAATTATCTTGCTATCAAACTACTCTATTACTTACAATTTCAGCACTTGCAGACATTACCTTGCTAAAACCCACTTGTCATTTCCTTCTGCTCCTCATTGGGTTCGACACTCTTATCGAGAAGGCTACAATTGATCCCATATACTTGTGGGTCATCACGTAACAACACGTCGTGGCGGCCTCCTACACGTGGCATCCTCTCCAGTGTGTGCGAAGACTCCCTCCGGCTGCCCTCTACTGACGGCACGCGACGGGAATCTCCTTCTCCCTCAGATCCAATCGGAATAGCAGTTGCTACTTACCGTTTTCCTCTGCTCCGCCGACACCTACATTCGACGGCCTCTGCCCCTCTCCTCCCCAGCTGCGCGCATGGTCTCCTGTAGGCATGTACTCCATCCTTCACCTCTACTTGCCACTAGCCCTGCTCCGTCATCCACGCACACGTTCGCTCCTTCACATCCTCTACTTGACGAACACCCGCGTTCGATGACCCTACTCCTATCCTCTCCAGTTGTGTGTGTGGCCTTCAATGGACTGTGATATGCTCCTTCACCTCCGATTGCCTCTTGCCCTGCTCTGCAATGCATGCGCATGCACCTCGTGTCATCCAGCATGCTTATTGGCCTCCTCCCGTGCAGCTGTGGCGCCCCTGCTCACCTACTTCCTCACTGGTCCGGCAGGTCCTCATGAGGCAGCCGTCGGATCCCGCATACACGGCTCTCCCCTCCCTCAAATCCCTCGCGAGGTGCTAGCTTCTCGGCGATTGCGTCTACATGACGTCAGCTTGGGATGGGCTCTCCAGCTCATTCACGATGTTGGTTCAACCCATGTGCCCATATAGCGAGCAACATCCCTCTGCATCAACGTCCGCGGCACACCGGATTACCTGTGTGACTGCTACGAGGCCAACCTGCGCCACATTGGCTTTTCTTCATCATTTGCTGCTCCAGAATAGAACCTTGCTTTCACTGGATCTCACATGCGCAGCCACGAGGGTGTCCGAAATTGGGGGTGGAGGCGCTTGGAGGGTGCGAGGAGACCAGAAAATCTTCATCGATGGTCGCTGATTAAAACGACTCCACTCTGGTGGTGTGTCACATCTCCTCCTCGTCGATTGGTGTGGTGATAGGAAAAATCTTGTGACAGCTTGCCCGGCGACAGTAGCGGTGCATTCACGCCATTTCTCATGTTGGCAGCATTGTCTTCATCTCCTCCCATCATTGTGCCTCCTGCTACCCATCATGTTGATGTTCTTTCTCGGCAACACGGTAATATCGTCTTCTCACCATGTGAGCCTCCGACAACACTCTATCCGGCCTATGCTAGGATCCTTTGTTCTCGCCAACTTGTAGCTATGTGTCTATGGCCGGCCTTGGTTGAGATTTTTTTTCTTATGAGGCCTCTCTGTGAGCCTGTCAAACCCTTCCAGTGGTGAATTCAAATTCTCTTTGTGCGTGCTCATTGAGCCAGCGTCTTCCCCTCCATCATTCTCACCTTGCCATGAGCAACTACCCTAATGTTGGGTGCTGGATGGATAGGGGCTAGCAATGGTGCGGCTCCCTGGTGGTTAGCAAACAAAAAGTTCGCTCGAAAAAAGTCTCGCCTCAAGCTTGTTATGTATCACGAAGCATAGGGAAATGTGTACACAAACGAAAGGTTCACTCGATAAATATATTTGTGTGTATGTAAGAATCAATATGGGTGTCCAGATCCAGGAACTGGTTATTGATCGGAAGGTGTTCTAGGTCATGTCTACGTATACCGACCTGTGGGTCACACGCTTGTTGATTATCGAATTGTTGAGTACTATGAGGTATTAGGAGGGTGAGAGAAATGCACTATAAAAGTTTTGAAAATAGAAAAAAATGTTTCAGAGAGGTTCCGGAGGAAACCGGAAGCATTCCACCAAAATCGGGAAACTCCCAGAGTACCCTAGAAGGTACGAAAGGTCCGGGAAGGTTACTGAATCTTCTGGAAAATTTTGAAAGGCGTTATAGGGCTGCCCCCTTGGCTAGGCAAGTGGGGCAACACATGGTCCTAGGGGGCCAATAGTGGCGCACCCGAGATGCCTTAAGAGCCAAGGAAAAGGGCGTGGTAGCCAGGGTTTGGGCGCACCCCTCCTTTGGTGTGGTCGGACCTGAGGGAGGGAGCCCATCCACCAAGCCAAGGCCCCTCCTCTGCGCCTATATATAGAGGAGGAGGCACCCCCCCCCCTTCTCTGGGTGCGGGAATTTATAACATGTTCATCAAACTGTTCTCTCCGATGCATTGCTAGTAAAGGTCAATGATCCAATCATGCATCTTCATAGTTGGTCGAGGGTTTTATTTGTAGGCATGTTTTTCTGTTTTCTACTATGTTTCTCAATAGTATCACCTCTGCATATATCTTCATAATTCATATTAGAATTTAGTAAGTGTTACTACACTCTACCTTGTGCGACAACATTATTTTTGAATCATGTTTGCTACAAGAATGTTGTTCAATCAAGTTAGAGAGCAATAGTTGTTCAATTTATGAATAAATAAGGGACATACTTCCATTACGAATGAGATGTATGTTATGAATCTTGATGGCCATATAAACGTCCATAACACTGACGTTAAACGTCGCAAGACTAATAAGAATACGACATGTTTGTGGCACTATCGTTTAGGTCACATTGGCAAAAACCACATGAAGAAACTCCACAGTGATGGGTTTTGGAGTCATTTGATTATGAATCATTTGACGCTTGCAATGTTTTTATAAAGGAAGAACGACTAAAATGTTGTTCACCTGCCATAAGGAACGCGCAAATAGCTTATTGGTATTCATACCTATAGATGTGTATGGTGTAATGACTATAGTTGTGCACAGTGGATTCCTCTACTTTATATATTTACTTAAGCGAAGACAAGTTTGGAAGCTTTGAAAGTTTAAGGAATTTCAGAATGAAGTAAAAAGTTATTTTAACAAGAAAAATAAGTTTCTATGATAGCATTGCATAAAGTAATATTTGAGTTACAAGTTCAGCGAATGTATGACATGGTAATTTACGCCTCTAGAACTCCACAGAGGAAAGGGGTGTAATTGAACCATGTATGCCATGGTAAGATCAAAGATGTCATTGCTACCTCTTGAGCACTGCGTTGGATTTCCTTGAAGACGAAAGGGTGATGTAGTAGAGTAGAGTAAGTATTTCCCTCAGTTTTTGAGAACCAAGGTATCAATCCAGTAGGAGGCTACACGCGAGTCCCTCGTACCTACACAAAACAAATAGCTCCACGCAACCAACGCGATTAGGGTTGTCAATCCCTTCACGGTCACTTACGAGAGTGAGATCTGATAGAGATGATAGATAATATTTTTGGTATTTTTGGTATAAAGATGCAAAGTAAAATAAAAGCAAAGTAAAAAAGCAAAAGCAATAGTAAAGTGTTAGGAGATTAATATGATAAAGATAGACCCGGGGAGCATAGATTTCACTAGTGGCTTTTCTCAAGAGCATAAGTATTCTACGGTGGGTGAACAAATTACTGTTGAGCAATTGACAGAATTGAGCATAGTTATGAGAATATCTAGGTATGATCATGTATATAGGCATCACGTCTGAGACAAGTAGACCGACTCACACTTTTGCATCTACAACTATTACTCCACTCATCGACCGCTATCCAGCATGCATCTAGAGTATTAAGTTCAAGAAAACAGAGTAACACCTTAAGCAAGATGACATGATGTAGAGGGATAAATTCATGCAATATGATAAAAACCCAATCTTGTTATCCTCGATGGCAACAATACAATGCTGCCCCCTCATCCTTTGGGAAAGGACACGACAAGATTGAACCCAAAGCTAAGCACTTCTCCCATTGCAAGAAAAACCAATCTAGTAGGCCAAACCAAACTGATAATTCAAAGAGACTTGCAAAGATAACCAATCATACATAAAAGAATTCAGAGAAGATTCAAATATTGTTCATAGATAATCTTGATCATAAACCCACAATTCATCGGTCTCAACAAACACACTACAAAAATAAGATTACATCAAATAGATCTCCACGAGAGAGGGGGAGAACATTGTATTGAGATCCAAAAAGAGAGAAGAAGCCATCTAGCTACTAACTATGGACCCGAAGGTCTGAGGTAAACTACTCACAATTCATCGGAGGGGCTATGATGATGATGTAGAAGCCCTCCGTGTTGGATTCCCAAGATGGGATCTCGTGGGTACAGAAGGTTGCGGCGGTGGAATTAGGTTTTTGGCTCCGTATCTGATCGTTGTAGGTATATATAGGAGGAAGGAGTACGTCGGTGGAGCAAAGGGGGGCCCACGAGGCAGGGGGCGCGCCCTAGGGGGGCGCCCTCCACCCTCGTGGCCGCCTCCCTTCTTTCTTGACGTGGGGTCCAAGTTTCCTGGATCATATTCGGTGAGAAAATCACGTTCCCGAAGGTTTCATTCCGTTTGGACTCCGTTTGTTATTCCGTTTCTTCGAAACACTGAAATAGGCAAAAAACAAAGCAATTTGGCTGGGACTCCGGTTAATAGGTTAGTCCCAAAAATAATATAGAAGTTGAAAATAAAGCCCAATATGGTCCAAAACTGTAGATAATATAGCATGGAGCAATCAAAAATTATAGATATGTTGGAGACTTATCGGGCATCTCCAAGCTTAATTCCTGCTCGTCCTCGAGTAGGTAAATGATAAAAGGAGAATTTTTTATGCGGAGTCCTACTTGGCATAATTTCAAGGTAATTCTTCTTAATTGTGGTATGAACATTCAGATCCGAAAGATTCAAGACAAAAGTTTAATATTGACATAAAAATAATAATACTTCAAGCATACTAACAAAGCAATTATGTCTTCTCAAAATAACATGGCCAAAGAAAGCTATCCCTACAAAATCATATAGTCTGGCTATGCTCTATCTTCACCACACAAAGTATTTAAATCATGCACAACCCCGATGACAAGCCAAGCAATTGTTTCATAGTTTTGACATTCTCAAAACTTTTTCGATCTTCACGCAATACATGATCGTGAGCCATGGATATAGCAATATATGTGGAATAGAATGGTGGTTGTGGAGAAGACAAAAAGAGGGGAAGATAGTCACACATCAACTAGGCATATCAACGGGCGATGGAGATGCCCATCAATAGATATCATTGTGAGTGAGTATGGATTGCCGTGCAATGGATGCACTAGAGCTATAAGTATATGAAAGCTCAACAAAAGAAACTAAGTGGGTGTGCATCAAACTCGCTTGCTCACGAAAACCTAGGGCATTTTGAGGAAGCCCATCATTGGAATATACAAGCCAAGTTCTATAATGAAAAATTCCCACTATTATATGAAAGTGACAAAATGAGAGACTCTCTATCATGAAGATTATGGTGCTACTTTGAAGCACAAGTGTGGTAAAAGGATAGTAACATTGTCCCTTCTCTCTTTTTCTCTCATTTTTTATTTGGGCCTTTTCTCTTTTTTTTATGGCCTTTTTTTTTGTCCGGAGTCTCATCCCGACTTGTGGGGGAATCATAGTCTCCATCATCCTTTCCTCACTTGGGACAATGCTCTAAAAATGATGATCATCACACTTTTATTTTTCTTACAACTCGATACTAGAACAATGTATGACTCTATATGAATGCCTCCGGCGGTGTACCGGGATATGCAATGAATCAAGAGTGACATGTATGAAGAATTATGAACGGTGGCTTTGCCACAAATACGATGTCAACTATATGATCATGCTAAGCAATATGACAATGATGGAGCGTGTCATAATAAACGGAACGGTGGAAAGTTGCATGGAAATATATCTCGGAATGGCTATGGAAATGCCACGATAGGTAGGTATGGTGGCTGTTTTGAGGAAGGTATATGGTGGGTGTATGATACCGGCGAAAGGTGTGCGGTATTAGAGAGGCTAGCAATGGTGGAAGGATGAAGAAAGTGCGTATAATCCATGGACTCAACATTAGTCATAAAGAACTCATATACTTATTGCAAAAATCTAGAAGCTATCAAAGCAAAGTATTACGCGCATGCTCCTAGGGGGATAGATTGGTAGGAAAAGATCATCGCTCGTCCCCGACCGCCACTCATAAGGAAGACAATCAATAAATAAATCATGCTCCAACTTCATCACATAACGGTTCACCATACGTGCATGCTACGGGAATAACAAACTTTAACACAAGTATTTCTCAAATTCACAACTACTCAACTAGCATAACTCTAATATCACCATCTTCATATCTCAAAACAATTATCAAGCATCAAACGTTTCTTAGTATCCAACGCACTCAAAGGAAAGTTTTACAAATCTTGAATACCAAGCATATTATTATTATTAAGAAAATTACCATGCTATTTAAGACTCTAAAAATAATCTAAGTGAAGCATGAGAGATCAATAGTTTCTATAAAACAAATCCACCACCGTGCTCTAAAAGATATAAGTGAAGCACTAGTGCAAAACTATATAGCTCAAAAGATATAAGTGAAGCACATAGAGTATTCTATCAAATTCCAATTCATGTATGGCTCTCTAAAAAGGTGTGTACAGAAAGGATGATTGTGGTAAACTAAAAAGCAAAGACTCAAATCATACAAGACGCTCCAAGCAAAACACATATCATGTGGTTAATAAAAATATAGCTCCAAGTAAAGTTACCGATGGAAGTAGACGAAAAAGAGGATGCCTTCCGGGGCATCCCCAAGCTTTGACTTTTTGGTGTCCTTGGATAATCTTGGGGGTGCCATGGGCATCCCCAAGCTTAGGCTCTTGCCACTTCTTGTTCCATAATCCATCAAAAGATTTCACCCAAAACTTGAAAACTTCACAACACAAAACTCAACAGAAATCTCGTGAGCTCCGTTAGCGAAAGAAAACTAAAGACCACTTCAAGGCACTGTAATGAACTCATTATTTATTTATATTGGTGTTAAACCTACTGTATTACAACTTCTCTATGGTTTATAAACTATTTTACTAGCCATAGATTCATCAAAATAAGCAAACAACACACGAAAAACAGAATCTGTCAAAAACAGAACAGTCTGTAGTAATCTGTAACTAACGCAAACTTCTTGAACTCCAAAAATTCATCCAAAATAGGAAGACCTAGAAAATTTGTTTATAAATCAGAGGCAATTGGAATAACTATTTTATCACGTTATGGTGATTTTTAACAATTGTTTTCGTGAACAGAAAGTTTCTAGAAATTACAGCAAGATCAAATAACTATCATCCAAGAAGATCCTATAGGTTTAACTTGGCACAAACACTAATTAAAACATAAAACCACATCTAAACAGAAGCTAGATGGATTATTTATTCCTAAACAGAATCAAAAGCAAAAAAAACTAAAAATAAAATTGGGTTGCCTCCCAAGAAGCGCTATCGTTTAATGCCCCTAGCTAGGCATAAAAGCAAGGATAGATCTAGGTATTGCCATCTTTGGTAGGCAATCCATAAGTGGCTCTCATGATAGTTTCATATGGTAATTTTATTTTCTTCCTAGGGAAGTGTTCCATGCCTTTTATTTAATGGAAATTGTAATCTAATATTCCCTTCCTTCATATCAATAATTGCACCAATCGTTCTAAGAAAAGGTCTACCAAGAATAATAGGACAAGAAGAATTGCAATATATATCAAGAACGATAAAATCTACGGGCACATAATTCCTATTTTCAACAATAAGAACATCATTAATTCTTCCCATAGGTTTCTTAATAGTGGAATCCGCAAGGTGCAAGTTTAGAGAGCAATCATGAAAATCACGGAAATCTAGCAAATCACACAAAATTTTGGGAATAGTGGAAACACTAGCACCCAAATCACATAAAGCATAAAATTCATGATCCTTAATCTTAATTTTAATAGTTGGTTCCCACTCATCATAAAGTTTTCTAGGGATAGAAACTTCCAACTCAAGTTTTTCTTCATAAGATTGCATCAAGGCATCAACGATATGCTTAGTAAAGGCTTTATTTTGACTATAAGCATGAGGAGAATTTACCACAAATTGCAACAAGGAAATACAATCAATTAAAGAGAAACTTTCATAATTAAATTCCTTGAAGTCCAAAATAGTGGGTTTAGCGACATCTAGGGTTTTGCTTTCTTTAATCACACTTTTACCAATTTCATCATCAAGATCTAAATACTCCGAATTCTTGAAACGCCTTCTAGGTAAAGGTGGATCATATTCAGTCCCATCATTATCAAGATTCATATTGAAAAACAAAGATTTAATAGGGGACACATCAATAACTTTTAGATCTTCATCTTGATTTTCATAGGAATTGGAAGAACACGCTTTAATAAAGCCATCTTTAAGTATACGCATCCTAGCGGTTCTTTCCTTGCACTCATCAATGGAAATTCTCATGGCTTTGAGAGACTCATTGATATCATGCTTAGGACGAATAGATCTAAGCTTTAAAGAATCAACATCAAGAGAAATTCTATCAACGTTCCTAGCCAATTCATCAACTTTATGTAATTTCTCGTCAAGCAAAGCATTAAAATTCTTTTGTGAATTCATAAACTCTTTAACACTAGTCTCAAATTCAGAGGGCATCTTATTAAAATTTCTGTAAGAGTTGTTGTAGGAATTTCCATAATTATTAGAAGGATTACTAGGATAAGGCCTAGGATTAAAGTTCCCTCTATCTGGCGTTGTTACCAAAATTGTTCCTACCAACAAAATTCACATCCATAGATTCATTATTATTCTCAATCAAAGTAGACAAAGGCATATCATTAGGATCAGAAGAAACACTCTTAGTAGCAAATAATTTCATAAGTTCATCCATCTTTCCACTCAAAACACTAATTTCTTCTATCGCATGCACTTTTTTATTAGTAGATCTTTCAGTGTGAGACTGAGAATAATTAACCATAATATTATCTAGGAGTCTAGTAGCATCTCCTAAAGTGATTTCCATAAAAGTGCCTCCCGTGGCCGAGTCTAAAAGGTTTCTAGAAGCAAAATTCAATCCGGCATAAATTTTTTGTATAATCATCCACAAGTTCAAACCATGAGTAGGGCAATTACGTATCATTAATATCATTCTCTCCCAAGCTTGTGCAACATGTTCATGATCAAGTTGCTTAAAATTCATAATATCGTTTCTAAGAGAGATGATCTTAATTAGTGGGAGGAAAATACATAGAGATAAAAGCATCTTTGCACTTGTTCCAAGAATCAATACTATTTTTAGGCAAAGACGAAAACCAAGCTTTAGCACGATCTCTAAGCGAAAAAGGAAATAGCTTCAATTTAACAATATCATTATCAACATCTTTCTTCTTTTGCATATCATACAAATCCATGAAGCTATTTAGATGAGTAGCGACATCTTCACTAGGAAGGCCGGCAAATTGATCTTTCATAACAAGATTCAACAAAGCACTATTGATTTCACAATATTCAGTATTGGTAAGAGGAGCAATCGGAGTGCTAAGGAAATCATTATTGTTGGTATTGGTAAAGTCACACAATTTGGTATTATCTTGAGCCATCGTGACAAACATGCAATCCAACACACGAGCAAACCAAAAGTAAGCGAGAAAAAGGCAAACGAAAAAGAGAGGGCGAATAAAACGGCAAGGGTGAAGTGGGGGAGAGGAAAACGAGAGGCAAATGGCAAATAATGTAATGCGAGAGATAAGGCATTGTGACGGGTACTTGGTATGTTGACTTTTGCGTAGACTCCCCGGCAACGGCGCCAGAAATCTTCCTGCTACCTCTTGAGCACTGCGTTGGATTTCCTTGAAGAGGAAAGGGTGATGCAGCAGAGTAGAGTAAGTATTTCCTCAGTTTTTGAGAACCAAGGTATCAATCCAGTAGGAGGCTACGCGCGAGTCTCTCGTACCTACACAAAACAAATAGCTCCATGCAACCAACGCGATTAGGGTTGTCAATCCCTTCACGGTCACTTACGAGAGTGAGATCTGATAGAGATGATAGATAATATTTTTGGTATTTTTGGTATAAATATGCAAAGTAAAATAAAAGCAAAGTAAAAAAGCAAAAGCAATAGTAAAGTGTTAGAAGATTAATATGATAAAGATAGACCCGGGGGCCATAGATTTCACTAGTGGCTTTTCTCAAGAGCATAAGTATTCTATGGTGGGTGAACAAATTATTGTTGAGCAATTGACAGAATTGAGCATAGTTATGAGAATATCTAGGTATGATCATGTATATAGGCATCACGTCCGAGACAAGTAGACCGACTCCTGCCTGCATCTACTACTATTACTCCACTCATCGACCGCTATCCAAAGCATGCATCTAGAGTATTAAGTTCAAGAAAGCAGAGTAACGCCTTAAGCAAGATGACATGATGTAGAGGATAAATTCATGCAATATGATAAAAACTCCATCTTGTTATCCTCAATGGCAACAATACAATACGTGCCTTGCTGCCCCTACTGTCACTAGGAAAGGACACCGCAAGATTGAACCCAAAGCTAAGCACTTCTCCAATTGCAAGAAAAACCAATCTAGTAGGCCAAACCAAACTGATAATTCGAAGAAACTTGCAAAGATAACCAATCATACATAAAAGAATTCAGAGAAGATTCAAATATTGTTCATAGATAATCTTGATCATAAACCCACAATTCATCGGTCTCAACAAACACACCGCAAAAAGAAGATTACATCGAATAGATCTCCACGAGAGAGGGAGAACATTGTATTGAGATCCAAAAAGAGAGAAGAAGCCATCTAGCTACTAACTATGGACCTGAAGGTCTGAGGTAAACTACTCACACTTCATCGGAGGGGCTATGGTGATGATGTAGAAGCCCTCCATGGTGGATTCCCCTTCCGGCGGAGCTCCGGAACAGGCCCCAAGATGGGATATCATGGGTACAGAAGGTTGCGGCGGTGGAATTAGGTTTTTGGCTCCGTATCTTATCATTTGGGGGTACGTAGGTATATATAGGAGGAAGGAGTACGTCGGTGGAGCTTCGGGGGGGCCCACGAGGCAGGGGGCGCGCCTAGGGGCGCCCACCCTCGTGACCGCCTCATGGCTTTCTTGACGGAGGGTCCAAGTCTCCTGGATCATATTTGTTGAGAAAATCACGTTTCCGAAGGTTTCATTCCGTTTGGACTCCGTTTGATATTCCGTTTCTTCGAAACACTGAAATAGGCAAAAAACAGCAATTCTGGGTTGGGCCTCCGGTTAATAGGTTAGTCCCAATAATAGTATAAAAGTAGAAAATAAAGCCCAATATGGTTCAAAACATTAGATAATATAGCATGGAGCAATCAAAAATTATAGATACGTTGGAGACGTATCAGTCATTAACTAATTTTCCATTATATATTCAGGTTATGCTTTAGAGGCTGTGGTTTTTTCACGAAAAGAGTGGCATCGAAATTTTTGAAATGACACCATATGATATATGGTATGGGATGCCGAACCAGTATGTCTTTCCTTAAAACTTGGCAATGAGATGCATATGTAAAGTGTTTACAACTGCATAAGCTCAAATCACAAATCAGATAAGTGCTACTTCGTTGGTTATCCAAAATGTTGGATATTTCTTCTATCACTGCACCGAAGGCAAAATGGTTGTTGCTAAGAACAGTGTGTTTTGAAGAAGAGTTTCTTGCAAAAGGTGAGTAAGAGGACAGTGAAGCTCGACGAGATTAAAAAATCTTCATGATGAGGTCAAACTAAGGAAACGTTGAAAACAGTTCAAAAGTTCCATAACTGTGACTGACGTGGAAACCCCTACATGTGATGCAGAGACTTCGGTGGAACTAGCAACTAAACGATCCAGGTTAGGCAAAAACTCGTGCAAACCATTATGCTATGTAGACCAAATATTGTTGTTAGACAATGATAAACCTGTGGCATACAAAGGCACAATGAGGGACCCTGATTTCGGGATTCGACTAAATGCAAAGAAATTCGAGATAGTACCCATGAGTCTGGAAATAAACCCTCCGAAAAGAGTAAAGCCTAAGGAATGTAAATGGATCTATAAACCAACACAGATGAAAATGTTTATATCCATAAAGTTCAACTTGTTGCAAAGTGTTTTTGACAAGTTCAAAGAGATGACTGCAACGAGATTGTCTCACTGTAGCGATGCTCAAGTCAGTTCAGATTATCTTAGCAATTGTTGCATATTTCAATTATCATATGATGAATGTCAAAACAGTCTCCTTCGTCGCAACGAAAATAGCAGTTGCTTGTGCAAGTGTATTACTCATCATCGGTGTTTCCTCAATATCTGATGAATCCAAAATGGTTGTTGGGCACCAGGGCGATAAACAATGTAGCACGAGTGTTCGTTTGTCCTCGGAGTTGTGAGAATAATTGCTTATCTGCTTGAGATCCAGACTGACTTGGCAGGCCCCTGAGCCCGGAGCCTGCATACCCTCAAACAAAATGAGGTAAATGCAAAGGACTAAACGACATGCAAAACATGCCCCGAAGCCCGCGTACCCTTAAACAAACTCTACTCGGTAGGCCCCTGATAAACGCGAAAAGCATGCAACCAAACATGTCCATACTGTAGCATTCCCTGCCCACTGTCCAACATCGTTTAGCTAATTTTTTTAAAATAATACATTTTTTATTAAATTTCAGAAATATTACACCATAATTATATTTTTTATGGGTTAATTATCCTTTTGCCCTCAGTGGTGTCCATGTGCTCAGTTTTGCCCTCAGATGCGAATTGTCCTCAGTTTTGCCCCTAGTCCGTGCGCACCGACTCGCTCCGTGAACTCTGCCGTCTCCGTCAGGTCAACCTTTTGACTCGGCCCTTACAGGTGGGACCAGCGTAAACGGCCAATTTTATTCAGACCACAGACGCGTGGCTTGTGGGACCCAGCAAAGAGCCGTTGAGCGAGAGCCGTTGGCGGGTGTGCTATATAAGCGGGCGACAGCGGCGGTGACCACGGCGACAGAGAGCACGGCGGTGACCACGGCGAGAGAGAGAGCACGGCGGCGGGAAGCTAGCTGTGGAGGACGCGGCGGTGGGAAGCTAGCAGTGGAGGGTGCGACAGTGTTGAGATCCCCTTCGGCTCCGAGCTCCATGTCTTCCTCAAGCTCCCGCGCCACCTCGCGGATGCAGAGCCGGGCGCGTGTGGACATGCCTGTCTTCGTCATCCATGTGCCGGGCGGGCGTTGATCGAAGGGTTTCTCGGACATCGAGGAACCAGAATCGTCCGTTCTACGTGTGCAGCGAGAATGGGGTAAGAATCGGGCAATTGCACCATTTTAAATGCGTCGGGATGTTTGAGCAATGGGTTGATCTGTTTGGTGTTCATGCAGTGACATGCTTCTTTCTTTGGGTCGATGCTCGCCAAGACTCGATGAATGAACTGCAAGAAGAGCATGAAGAATGGTTGCGGCGTCTTTGCCACGAGCAGCGGTGGCCACACCACGAGCTCCGGAAGAAGAGATGGATGGCGAAAACGCATAGCGACAAAGAGCTAGCTATTGAGCTTAGGATGTTGAAGAAGAAGGTTAGGAAGCTTGAAGATCAAGCACTACCAATACCCATTTGCAGCATTTGTAGGTATGGTAATCGCACTGGTTGTAATGTTGAAAATGTATGGAAAGGCATGAATTATGAAGGAATTTGTAATCTTGAAATTGTTTGATAAATTCACCTAGTTTAAATGTTGGTTAAAGTTGTTTAAATGTTGAAAAAAAAGAGAAGAAGTGACCAACATTTAAATATGTTGGAAAAAAAGAGAAGAAATTAGGAATTGAAACTTTTGATCAATGAAATGCAGCTCTCTGCTCTGCCTTTCTGTCCAAAAAAAAGGTTGCTCTTGGGCCAAATTCAGAGCGTGAGAGCCAAGTGCGAGCTAGACTAATGGGCCAACTGCATCCAATTAGGCCCATTCGGGGGTTTTCTTGCGTATTTTTTTACATTTTCTATTCTGATTTAATTTAGGCGATAAATCATAATCTTTGAAACTTTTTGTGGAAGCTAATTGAATTATTCCGAGCCAAACAATTAAGGTTAGAATTTTTTGGATCTGTTAATTAATCCAATTCAAATACACCGTGATTTAAATCAAAGACCAAAATGTCATGGAAAATGTGCCTCAGCTCTGGTAGAGGTTTACGCCAGTGCCAAAATAAATGAACATTTTTAAGGGCATTACATTGAGAAAAACATAATATGTCTAAAAAATGAAGGGTGGAAAATGCACAAAAAATTGGTGCGGTGGGGACTCGAACCCGGGACCGCGTGGAGTTTGTGGTGTTTAGGGCTGCTTGATAACCGCTAGGACAGATGGCAAGACTTTGACATGGGTAGGGAAGGAAGGTATACATAGTGATCTTGTGATTTTTTTAAAAGAATAGTGAGACCGTGAATGTTTGCACTGCAGCGTGAGAGTGGTTTTCCTTTGTTTTGCACTTAAATTTTGGAGGGTTGGAAGGTTGAAAATGTATGTTGCACTACCACATGATTTTGGTCAGAGTGGCACTTGGTTTAGGGTTAGAGTGGCACTTGGTTTAAGATTTGAAGGGAATAAATTTGCATGTTAGTTCATGACTTTTTGTTTGAATGAAACAGAGGGCTTCTCACCCCCTACGAAAACCACAAGTTCTCGAACTTCATGACTTGTTTAGGGAAGAAATGATAAGTTTGGGGACGGACATTTTTAACACACATAATAAGATGGAACACACCGTACCATTACAATAACTTAGATAAGTTCACGGACAGTTCACGGACACATGACGAAACATGACACGACCACGACCACGACATAGAAAAGCAACAAAATAAAAACCAAACATGACGAGCTTGACTCGGGCTTGAACATCTTCATCTTGACCTCCTTCTTCCACCTTGGCCACGCTCTTCAACACCGTCTTCATCTTCACACCTCCTCCTCCTGTCAGAGGGAAGGGAGTGCATCTGGCCCGGAGCGGGGAAGATGCGCCAGAGTTGGTGTAGATGTTGTAGATGGTGAAGAAGATGGCCTCGCAACCGCACTCAAAAGACTTGGCCGAGGAGCTCAGCAGCGTCAAATGGGTTGGTGAAGGTGACCGTGAGCAGTAGGAGGACGCCGCCGCGGTCACGAACCTCGTTGAGGGTGAACATCCTCGGCGAGCCCCGTGGGAGGTGGGCATAGCCGGCTCTGAGGAAGGCGCGGGTGAGTTCGACGGAACCCCTCCACCTTGAAATAGCCCACACACGGAGCTCCCTCTCCACGAGCAGCCCGGTGGGTAGCGCAGCTCCGGCACCACAGGCGGCCGGCTGAAGGTCGGCCCGTTGAACTGCATCTTCTTCACTTGGTCTTGCTTGGGGAGGGCTTGGTCGCTTGGGTGTTTGAAGTTGGAGAGGATCGGATCTGGCTTGTGGGTGGGAGAGGAAGAGAGGCACCCCATTTATAGGCTGTGGGTGGGAGAGGAAGAGAGAAAGGATGAGAACGGTGCGTGTGTGAAGCGTGTGTGAATCCGGACGCGTGTGTGTATCCGTTACGTTTGCACACTTAAATTTTTGCACTAAAACGATGCATCTTTGATCGGGCGGTGCATGTGAATCGCTGCCTGAACCACCTAGCTCGCCTCGCTAGCCTAGCTCGCTTAGCGCCTCGCTTCGCCTCACTCGCATGCATGCACGCCGCCTCCCGCGCATGCACAAACCCACGTAGCCGCCTCCATGCATGCAAGGCACTGGAAAGGCCGAGACGGGCTATTTATGCGGTCTCGAGCCCAGACAAGGAGACGGCCCAACGGTCCATCCAAATAGCCCGATATTTGGTAAAAAACAATCTCCCAGCCAATCAGATTGCATCTCGCGGATCGCCCCCCTCCTCCCCGCAGATTCCTTCTAGAAGGGTTAGATCGACGGCCCTTGATCGCCGCTAGGGTTAGATGAACGGTCCTTATTCAGCGCTAGGGTTAGCGGGGTTTGGGAAGGGTTTGGAGCAGTCAAAGCTATGTTTGACCAGATTTCAAATGAGCATAATAAATTAAATAAAAGTCGAAAAATGAAAAACCTCGCACATAGTCTTCTTATGTCATATACTAACGATTTAAGTTGATAAACAAGCTTTACATACATTTAAATGATAAGTTCATGTGTATTGTATGATATCTCGAGTATCTCAAACTCTCTTGTATGAAGTGAAGAGAAGTGTTTTGGGGAAATGAACATGAAAATTTCAAAAACTCACCACAGCTTCATTTTGGAGTGACTAAGAAGGATCCAGGCTTAGTTTTTCATTTTGATGTTTTACACTTGTTTAAATCTTGGTCAAAGTTAAGTTTGACCAGAATTCAAATGAGCAAAACAAATTTAAAAAGTTCAAAAATGGAAAAACCAGCGCACATAGTCTGTACATATAGAATATATGTGTAGGAAAGTTATTTGGCTGATTTAGATAAGGTCGAAAAAACCGTGCTTAGAAATGAGGCCGTTTACCCTACCTTTGGACCCCTCTTTTTAGCACATTTTTCATGAAAATTTCAAAAACCTCACCACAACTTCATTTTGGATTGACTAAGAAGTATCCAGGCTAAGTTTTTCATTTTGATGTTTTAGACTTGTTTAAATCTTGGTCAAAGTTAGGTTTGACCAGAATTTAAATGAGCAAAACAAAATTCAAAAAAAAACAAAAAAAGGAAAAACCATGTGCTCATTCAAACATCATCCAACAGATATTTAAACATCATGTCAAACATACTTCTAACATAGGTCCAACATCATCCAATGTAAATACAACATGTCAAGTGATAAATGTTTCATAATACAACATCATTCCTTATTCATAATGTTTCATAATTGTTCATAGATAGCGTTGGGGCTTACATGCATTCCTTGAGCTTCTTGCCATCACTTTGCTCCTCGTGCACCTTGTGCTCATTGTTTCTTCTCTTCTTCTCTTGGTTGTCGGTACCTTGCTGCCTTCTTCAAACCTACCATAGAGTTGTGCAAAACATAAAGGGTCCAAACATAAACGGTAATGAGATCGTGTCAAGTGATAGATGTACAGAGTGTTTGACCCTTGCAAGATTTACATACCTAGCATACCTCACAACAACAGAAGGTTGGTCACCATTTGGAGCCTCACTTGGATCATCATTTGGAGCCTCACTTGGATCATCATTTGGAGCCTCACTTGGATCATCATTTGGAGCCTCACTTGGATCACCATGATCACCATTTAGAGCCTCACTTGGATCACCATTTGGAGCCTCACTTGAATCATTATTTGGAGGATATTTTGGATCATCGTCAAAATCATGCGGCTGTTGACCATCATCATTTGGAACCTCGTCAAAATCCTCATCCTGATGCAACCGGCTGTTGACCATCATTTTCATCATCTGTTGAGGCAACCGCTGGCGACCAACATTTTCATCAAGCCTTCATCGAAACTCTCTCCGAGCAGCTGGATCTACCGTGTTATCACAATACTTACCAAAATGACCAGACCCACCACACCTTGTGCACATACGCTTCCTCGCTCCAAGTCCAGCTCCTTCGCTGCGAGGTCCGATTCGACTCTTCCTTGGTCTACTGCTGCTCTCTTCGTAATCGAGCGCAAAGCTTGAATCCGAGGTCCACCATGTCCCATTGTTGTTTTCCCTCCATAGCAGGCAAGGCATAAGCATATGTGGCTTTGAACCTTGCAACAGAGTAGTAATCATGCACATATCATTGTATGTTCCCTCTTGGACACAGGAGAGAAGTGATGAAAAACAAGTCATGAATGCATGGCAACCCAGTTATCTGCCATTGCCTACAACTGCAAGTTCTAGCCTCTATATCCACCAGATATTTCCATTCCCTCTTCTCTTTATCCAAATATGATATCTCTGCGTGGTACCCGAGCAAAGCGTCATGTTCATTTCAAGCCTGTTGTCTTCGCTTGGTTCATTCATCACGGCGGGGATGATAATGTGGCCCATGAATTTTGCCTCGGATATTCCTGCACGATAATGAAATTTCTGCATGTATTCTATCCTTATCCGTCAAGCAAATCCACCACATAATGACCCTTTAGTTTCCGAATCTTTGAGTTGAAAGACTACTGCTAGATTATTGTGCACATAGTCAACTTTGCTCACTTCATCGAATTGGCTTCTCGCCCATAACTTGGAGTGGTGTGTTTCCAAGTATTCTTTCACTTTGGGATTCATGTATAACTGCCTCAAGTGGTAGTTGTGCTTCTTCACACTGCATGTCAAAGATGCTGGCCATAAATTGTCGGTATACACCTTTCCTTTGAATTTCTTCATGAAATTTGCAGCAAGGTGACGCATGCATTCCCTATGCTCTACTCCAGGAACACATTGTCCACGGCCACTTCTAAACCTTTGCAGCATCTGTATGAATGACCAACCCATTGGGATGTGCAATAGCCATGGAGATTATGCAAAAACCAAGTCCAGCTCTCCTCAGACTACTGTCTCCGGACACCATAGGCAATCGAAATACAAAACTATGTGCATCAACTGCACAAGCTGCTACTAACTGTCCTTTAAACCTCCCTCGTGAGAAAAGTGGCATCAATAGCCAAATAAGGCCTGCACTGCTAAAAAACCCCAGCGACAAGCCTCAAAGCAGAACATAAAACCCTTCTAAAGCATTCCTTGGTCTTTGTCACTCCCTTAATGTGTACTCCACGGTGTGGTGATCAATATCTACAATACTAACTTGTCTTGTCCTCTCCTCTTCACCTTTGAATGAATACAACAATTGAAAACTTTCCTGCCAGTTACCATAAATAGAATCCATAGCATGTTGTTTACCATTGAACAACCTCATGTATGGTAAATCTATCTTGAACTTATCTTTGATGTTCTTCTACAATTCCTTTGGACCCACTTGCTGGTTTTCTTTCACCCACTTTTTTACTTCTTCTGCCACCCATCTTGACTTGGCTCTCTTGATTGTATCCTTCCTAAGGGTTGATTCCTGGCATGTGTGCTTAAAAGGGTTCACTTTGACCTGAACATTAGTGCTATTCAGCATTTTAGATGCAAGCAGCCTCCATGGACAACCCTCGGTCGGACGATGCACTCAGAACGTGCTTGATCGCTCTTGTCAACTTTGAAAGTATCGTTCTACCTTGATGCAGTATGTCACAAGTGCATTTCTACACTCATTCATGGATGCAAAAACTGTACCTTCTTCCATTTGAGAGTTCAAAGGGTCCCATTCAACAGCTGCAAGGTCTTCGTCCTCACCCATCGCGTCATCATCCACACATACTGCATTGTGAGCCTCATCTTGGTTTTCAGTCCGAGGTGCCCGTCGTAAATTCCTAATAACATCAGAATATAACTTCTCTTCATCAACCCCAGAATTGTAGCCATCAGGCTCCACTTCAAGGGGGACCCTACTGCTGTTGCCCACACTTGTCGAGCCACCACGTCGTCGTGCACCAACCGAACTGATACGGCTAGAGATGCCATTACGACGACTTGATTCTCCCGAGATGTTGCACCCGCCATCCTAGGTCCAAATGCCTGCTCAAGCACATCAACTTGCAGCCTCACATGAAAATTATCTTTCTCTTTATGCCTAACAAACATGGTAGCTAGCTCTTCATCATTACTAACTGTCACCCAATTCTTTTCCCCATCATAGTATTTGTATACCACTTCATCAAGCAAACCCCAAGGATATTGGCTACAAATTACCTCCCCAAATTGTCTGAAACTCCAATTACTAGCCATTGGCAACCGATAATCAAAACCTCCTGGGTATTTCTTCTTATCCTTTGCATCGAACATGTATCGGTCCCTTCTAATGTGCACCATGAAAGCAAACCGCAACTCCATCCTAACCGGCGAAAAACAGAGACGCAATCAGCACACTAATTGGGCAAACCTACTCGAATCGAGTGTTCAAATGCACAACTAAGCTCAATCTAAACAAGAGGCGAGACTTACCCCTCGGGAACCCGATGCGTGGGCCGCGGATCTCCGACCCGATGCCGCCTCGCCAAATACTCCGGACTCGCCGTTGCTCACCATTTCGCCCTAGGGTTCTTCCTCCTAGTTCAAATAGCTCAGAGCCCCCACCTTTGAGCGCTCGGCGGGCGACGGAAGGAGGCCGCCATGAATCGGCAGTGGCGGGCGCCCACCCGTGGCGTCGCGCAGAAGGTGGTGGGCGTCCTGTAGCCGTGGAGCGTAAGCGCGAGGAAGGTAGCGGGCGAGCCGTGCAACCGGTGGCGAAGCGAGTCTTGACATGGCGCAGTGGCGGCGCGAGATAGCGGTCGAGGCGGATGGGTGTGAAGCTAGAATGATTGGGGTTTTAGTTGCACGGGCCTACATGTCGACTCAGGACCCACGCCCACGCGGTCCCACGTGTAAGCTCCGGACCCACAACTACTAACGCCGTGAACGGAATGGACTCAAATATGGCCGTTTGGCCTCGTCGTAATTCTTGTGCTCGGACTAGGGGCAAAACCGATGACAATTCGCATCGAGGGCAAAATCGAGCACATGGACACCATCGAGGGCAAAAGGATAATTAACCCTTTTTAAATAATACCCGATCGACCTCTGTGGCGATTGGATCCAGTCGACCTACTGGCCGATTGGACCCGATCGACCTTGCTGGCGAATGGCCCCGATCGACCACTTCTTTGGTCGATAGGCGCCTAGTCTGCTTTCTCTAGGCCGACAGGTGCATGCACTCATTTATCTGTTGAATAGGTATTTCAAAAATGTTGATGAAGTATTTAAAAAAGGTTGATCATGCATAGAAAAATGTTAATCAAGCATTTGAAAAAAATGTTGAACAAGTATTTGAAATTTTTTGAAAAAATATTTGAAAACTATTGAATAGGTATTTGAAAAATGTTAAAGAAGTATTTTAAAAAATGTTGATCATGTATATAAAAATGTTGAACAAGCATTTGCAAAAAATGTTGAACAAGTATTTGAAAAAAAATGTTGAACAAGTATTCAAAAAAAATATTGATCATGTATATAGAAATATTGGACAAGTATTTGTAAAATGTTAAACAAGTATTTTAAAAAAATGAACAAGTATTTGGAAAAATGTTTAACACGTGTATACTATACATGATCAATATTTTTATATACATGATCAACATTTTTACAAATACTTGTTCAACATTTTTATATACATGATCAATATTTTTTCAAATACTTGTTTAACATTTTTTCAAATACTTGATTAACATTTTTATATACATGATCAACATTTTTCAAATACCTATTCAACAGTTTCAAATATTTTTTCAACATTTTTCAAATACTTGTTCAATATTGTTTTTTCAAATGCTTGTTCAACATTTTTATATGCATGACCAACATTTTTTAAATATTTCTTCAACATTTTCAAACACTTATTCAACAGATAAATGGGTGCATGCACCTGTCGGCCTAGAGAAAGCAAACTGGGCGCCAATCAACCAGTAGTGGGCCGACTGGGGCCAATCGGCGAGCAGTGGGCCGACTGGATTCAATTGGCCAGCAGTGGGCCGACTGGATCCAATCGGCCAGCAGTAGGCTGACTGGGTATTATTTTTGAAAAATATAATTATGCCGTAATATTTCTGAAATTTAGAAAAAAATTGTATTATTTAAAAAATTAGCCATCGTTCATCGGGTACTGTCGATATGTCCTATCAATAAATATATGGTCTACCGGTCTAGCACGCATTTCAAGATTTATCTGGACCATCACTTAGACCAATTATATATAGCATGTGTTGTGCTCCCTACGTTGCATATAAAATTTGGTCAAATTTTTGTTGACCAAATTTATTAAAAAATATCAACATCTACAATACTAAAGTTATATGGTATGAAAGTTAATTTCATGATGCATTTAATAATATTTTTTCATATTGAGAATATTGATAATGTTTTCCTATAAAGTTGGTCAAATTTATACACAAACTAAAAAGAAACAGACGAAGTACTAAAGAGTGCCATCCAAGGAAAATGCCAAATGGAGGCCAGCTCCATGGAGGCCGAATTTGAAAACTTTTAAATGCAACCTTTTCAGTTTCAAAAACTTCTAAAAAATAAACATATACCTAGAGATATGGTGTACACGTATGTAAATTTTCGGGTCGAAATGCGTTAAAATGAGGGCTATAAAAAAAGCCAAATTTGTGGCTTTCTAGCATATATAGTGGTCATCCTCAAAGTCCATGGTTTTGGTTTTTTCATTCAACTCACAATTCAAGGTATTTCATCCTTATATACATGTTTATTTGTTTTCAAAATATTTTGAAACTGTAAGTTTGGTTTTGAATTTTTCAAATAAAGACCTCCATGGATCTCGACCTCCGAAATGCCCTACTGGCCATTGAATTCATATTCGAAAGGAGTTCCAATAGTATGATTTTTCTAGCATACATCTCACGTATTATCGATTTTATCAATGGTCAACATAATTCTCAAAATATACCATAAGTACTATTTATGGATAGAGGGAGTACTTAAAATTAAGGGTATATAAATGTAATTGTTGGTGCTAATGTACTCCGTCCTCAAATAAGTGAACATTTAGCATTTGAAATTTGTCCACAAAAAAGCGCTTCTATCTTCTCAATGAATTTTAAAGTAAAAAATAATAATTCTCTCTCATCACACAGAAATCAAGCCCAATAACATTTAACACAGAGTCAATTACACAACTGATGCTAAAACTTGACGCGGAAAATCACTGTAGTGACAAAACTTGCGGCATACATTGAACTGATGCTACTTGGCTCTGGCGTGTATATACAGTGCAAATCTCATTTTTGTACACTAATATGGTGCTGACTAGGCATGCCACATGACATGTGGGGCGCGCTGTCAGCCACTGAATATAAAGGTAAGCCGTGCGGCATCTTATTTTCATGTCCATCTTTCAGTGAGAAAATTATGTGCATAAATGGTAGCCGACAGGATTCGAACCCACGATCTGCAGCGTGGAGTCGGGTGTGCCTAAGCAATGCAGCCAGAAACATTGTTTGCTCTAAGTGGATAATATGCACGCAATATATTCTTAAGCGGGCTGGACACTCTACGGCCCATTTTGCACTGTTTTTTTTTACAAAAAATATAAATTATATGTAAATTATAATTGTGTGTTATAAATAAAATAAATTGTAGAATATAACACTTTTATATAATACATAACTCTATTATTAGAAGGATGAACATTTTAAATATATATTATAATTTATTTAAATATATAGAGAAAAAATACTTTGGTATTTTTATTTTTTAATTTATAATTTAAACATAGGGATAATTTTCAAAATAATACATCAATAATTGTATAATGTAATTATTATTATATATATTAGTTATAAGTTATAACATAAGATTATAATTTACTTATATTTTCCAATTTTTTTGAAAACAATAACGCTGTTCGGTGAGGTGGTGGCCACGTGCAACTGATGACTACATGTCACTGGTTCGAATCCTAGCATGAACTCTTTTATAGGCTACATGAGTACTTTCTTAAAACTGTGAACATTTTTAAACTTATATAAGAATTTATTAAAATATTTAGAAAATTTCTTAAAGCATGAACACTTCTATATACTACATAAATATTTTGTTAAAACTGTGAACATTTGAAACGTATGTAAACACTTATTATAATATATAGAAAAAATAAAGCATGACACACGATTATAATGTACATATAATTTATATAAAAAAAATCCAAAATATTGTAGGGTCTCCGGCTAGTATACATTTTGCACTTATAACAAAAAATGCTTCTGGCTGCACCCTTCCAAGCTGTAGGTCACGGGTTCAAATCCACTCAGTGGCTGACAGCAGGGCCCATGCCATGTGGCATGCCTAGTCAGCACCGTGTTCGCATACAAATGCAATTTTGCACCGTACATGCACCCCAAAGTCAAGTTGGCTGCACTGGTTAGGCACACACCCTTCCAAGCTGTAGGTTACGGGTTCAAATCCATTCAGTGGCTGACAGCAGGGCCCATGCCATGTGGCATGCCTAGTCAGCACCGTGTTCGCATACAAATGGTACATGCACCCTAAAGTCAAGTTGTAGCACCAGTTCAATGTATGCCACAAATTTTACCATTAAAGTGATTTTTCATGCCAAGTTTGAACACCAGTGGTGTAATTGACTCTTTTAACACATGATCTCATTTTCTACATGCGCTTAGCTCACTGAAGGTGGGGGGAATTAAAGAGAGAGATAGTAGCTTGCACCTTTCCAATGCATTCTCTACTTCATTCCATAATTCATCTTAAAATTCTATACTTATTTGAGGCCGGAGGGAGTATATTTATGGATGGAAGGATTAGCAGCGTGAATTATTCGTCCTAATGTATATTTTCAAGCTTATTGCTATCGCACTAGCTTAATCCTGAAGTACCCAACAACATCTGTGGCCAAAAAAGGGAGAAACACAGCGAGAAAGTAACTGTAAAAAGTACATGGTGAGAGATTAAATTCTCTCCATAAGAGCATGCATTGTACTCCAACCAGAGTTAAAGCGTACAAGTCAGACACTTGACAATTACATGGCATCTACAATGGCGTCGAAAGCTTAATGAAGACAGGAATGTGACTAGGCAAGGGGAAAGCTTATTTGTCCAATGCTAAGATGTTGACAATACTCCAAAGTGTGGCACACGTGCAGTACCTCAGTCTCAGTTCTCAAATGGATTTTGTTGGACCTCACTTTCAGAAGTACCCAACGCCCTTCACTTCACCTATCTTGGGGCCATTGCCATCGTTACCAAGAAACAGAAAGCGACCTGTTCGTAAGAAACAACTTTATCATATTCTATCAAAACCTAAACACGGTCACAAAGCTGAACATAATTCCAAATGCCATGTAACTTTAATTCGTACGTTGAAACTGAGCATAAATCGCAATGCTTAATATAATTCCAAATGCCATGCAACTTTTAATTCATATGTTGAAACTGAGCATAAAAAAACCAGCACAGAAAATCAGCTTATCAATGTGACTACAATGGACATGAGGACATCATTAATGAGACAATTGGTATGCTACATAAACTTTGTCACAAACCAAAATGAGTAAATTAAGGGACAACACTGAAGCCGGCTATGAAATATTTATATGGTTAGTTGTTCTTTATCTGAAAGTATTAAATGGTGTTTTGATGATTTTAGAGTGGACTAGATCAAGTTGTTCTGAATAAAATAATTGTGTTGTCACATGGGTAAATAGTTAGAACCCTGCAGTAGTAACATACTCCCTCCGTCCTGAACCGCGACAAGTAATTCGGGATGGAGAGAGTAGGTTAGAGCCTAACCCAATAATGTATGTGAAAAACACAAGCGGAGTCTAAGCTACAATTAGTAGTTCAAGAGACAAAATCAATACAACACAAATGACTTGATGTTTTGATTGACAGAAAACAAATTACAATCAACTACTTTTTTATGTTAAAATGCAGAAGAAAATGTGATCTAAAGTGAAAATGTAGAAGATGAAGATTCAAACTCCTACACAATATGCAAACTTATGCAGTTGGTATTTCAGTGTACAATCTAGACTCCTGAACACATTAAGTGTTTAGACAACAACACATTACATGCAGAGCACAGTTCGCAACAGCCTCATAAGTCCGTTTGAAACATTGGGAAGTATGGGTTAAGGAGGAGATGCCCCATGAACTGAAGATGGCTGTTATATAGGTTTGTGGCAGAGCAGCTAGTAGTACTCTGCTTGTGCAGTTGTAAATCAGCCATAAGATGATACCAAACCCAGATAGTGGGAATGCAGATGTTATGACCGGCGTCACTTATAGCCGGAGGAGGCCCAATGGGCGCGTTTGGTTAGGGGCTTAGCCCAAGTTATCTTATTTTTATTAGCCTCGAGATTATATAAACAGTGTAAGACACCCTTTTGGAATTAAGCAATAAGACATTCTATTGCCCGGCTCCCCGAAGGAGCCGGAACCCTAAACCCTAGCTGCCCGCTCTCATCGCCGCCGCCGCCTCTCCCGTGCGTGACGGCGCCCTCGCGCCGGCCGCCGCGCCCCCTCGCCAGCCTCCCTCCTTCCCGTATAACCCCCGTCCAAGAACGGTAGGGCCATAGCTCCTACCAATTTGGTATCAGGTAGCTTAGGTGAGATCATGTCATCGCCGCCGCCCACCCCAACCCTCCCGCTGCCGACCGCCACCACCTCCCCAACCCTTCCGCTGCCGACCGCCACCACCTCCCCGATGTCCACCACGGCCGGTGCACGTCACCGCCGCCGCGCCGGTTCCCACCGTCTTCACCCCGGAGGAAGTCACCGGGGCACTTCGCGATCTCGCCACCGCGGTCCAGGGGATCCGCCTCCACTTGGCCGGCCCCTACGGGCTGCCACCAGCCGCCATCGATGTTGCGTGGCAGCCGCGCACCGGCGGCCTTCGCCAGACTCGCCGAAAGTCAGAGCTGCCACCGCCACCCACCACCACCCCGCCCTGGCTGTCGTGGTCGTCGCAGTCCCTAGTGGCCCCCGCCGCGCCCGTCGCCCCCGCCGATCAACTCCGGGACGGCTACGACCGCGCCGGCGAGAGTCCTGATCCACCAGGTCCGGTTCCTGCCCTCGCCGTCACCTCCGGCCTGGTTAGCCAGGTCGTCACCGCAGCCGGTCTACACGATGGCCTCGGAACCGCCATACGTCCACTCACGGGCGGCGCCTGGTCCCTACGCTGGCCTCGACGGGCGGCCGTTCCACTAGGGGCCCCTTGTGTCCAACGACCCGGCGCGGCCCCCCTCGCTGCTCCGCACTGCCGAGCCATACTCCCACGGCGGTCATACTCAGACACCGCCGCGTTTCGCCAAGCTCGACTTCGCCACCTACGACGGCACCGAGGACCCCCTCAACTGGCTTAATCAGTGTGAGCAGTTCTTCCGGGGGCAACGCACGCTCGCTTCATATCACCTCCGAGGCGCCGCACAGACGTGGTATTACGCCCTCGAGCAGGACGAGGGCGGCATGCCCCCCATGGGAGCGCTTTCGCGAGCTCTGCCTCCTTCGCTTCGCGCCGCCGATACGCGGGAGTCGGCTGGCGGAGCTAGGCCGACTCCCCTTCACCTCCACGGTGCAGGACTTCGCCGACCGCTTCCAGGCCCTGGCGTGCCACGCGCCCAGCGTGACAGCTCGTCAGCGGCCGAGCTCTTCGTCGGTGGTCTGCCGGATCATATCCACGTGGACGTGGAGCTTCGGAGACCCCAGGACCTCCATACGGCCATGTACTACGCTCGCGCCCTCGAGCGTCGCGCGCAGGCCTTGCAGCAGGCGTCACCATCTCGGGGCACCAGACAGCCAGCCAGGCCGCCCCCGACACCACCTGTGCCGGGCCGTCTCCCACTCCGGCCGCGACGCGGCCCTTCCGCCGGCTCACCCCGGCCGAGCAGCTCGAGCGCCGTCACCAAGGGCCTTGCTATAACTGCGACGAGCCCTACGTGTCGGGCCACGTATGCCCACGCCTCTTCTACTTGGAGGCGGCCGACTACATTGAGGAGGACACACCCGCCGATGAGCTCGGCGACTTGCCCGCCCCGGTTGCTGCAGAGGTCACACCGGCGCCCGCTCCGGCGACGGCTCTCGTGGTCTCCCTCCATGCGCTCGCGGGCATCCGAGACGAGCGGGGTATGCTCTCGCCGGTGATGATCCACGGCGAGCGCCTGGTGGCCCTCCTGGATACGGGCTCCACGCATAACTTCCTGCCCGAGGCGACCATGCGCCGCTTAGCGCTCCAGCCGACGGGCGGGGAGCAACTCTGGGTCACTGTGGCTAACATCGACCGCCTCTGGTGCCATGGGCTGGCCCGGAACGTGCCCATCACCATCGGCGACGAGCACTTCACCATCACGTGCGCCGGCATCGACTTGGGCTGCTTCGACTTCATCCTCGGCGTCGACTTCTTGCGGACCCTCGGTCCCATCCTCTGGGACTTCGACGCCATGACAATGACCTTCTGGCGCCTGGGTCACCGCGTCCGGTGGGAGGGCATGGGTGGCGCCTCACCAACGACGCCGCAGCTGCAGCTGGCCGCGACTGCTGCAGGGCCCGAGCACCCTCTGTTGGATCATCTTCAGCAACAGCACTGCGACCTCTTCGATGGGCCTCAAGGCCTTCCGCCAGCCCGGGTGTATGACCACCGCATTCATCTCCTGCCGGGCACGGCGCCGGTTGCGGTGCGCCCCTACCGCTAACCCAACTGCAGAAGGACGAGCTGGAGCGGCAGTGCGCGCTCATGCTCGCCTTGGGCATCATCTGGATCTCTACTTCGCCGTTTTCGGCGCCGGTCCTCCTCGTCCGCAAGTCGAACGGCATGTGGTGCTTCTGCATCGACTACCGTGCCCTTAACGCCCGTACACTCAAGGACAAATTTCCTATTCCGGTCGTCGACGAACTACTGGACGAGCTACATGGGGCGCGCTTCTTCACCAAGCTCGACCTCCGTTCGGGCTACCACCAGGTGCGGATGCACCCGGACGATGTCACGAAGACGGCGTTTCGGACTCATCACGGCCACTTCGCGTTCTTGGTGATGCCTTTTGGCCTCTACAACGCTCCGGCGACCTTTCAAGCCTTGATGAACGACGTCCTCCGCCCCTACTTGCGTCGGTTTGTGCTTGTTTTCTTTGATGACATTCTTATCTACAGCGCCCCGTGGGCGGAGCACCTTCAGCACGTCGCCATCGTCTTCAACGAGCTTCGAGCGCACCATCTTCATCTTAAGCACTCGAAATGCTTGTTCGGCACGCCTTCAGTCGCCTACCTCGGCCACGTCATCTCGGCCGAGGGTGTTGCTATGGACGCCGACAAGGTGGCGGCTGTCACGGCCTGGCCGACGCCGCACTCACCGCAAGCTCTCCGCGGCTTCCTGGGCCTCGCGGGGTACTACCGGAAATTTTTCCGGGAGTTCGGCCTCATTGCGTCCCCGCTCATGTGCTTGCTGCGACGCGACGCCTTCGCCTGGGATGCGGAGGCAACGGAGGCGTTCGAGGCCCTCAGGCGGGCCCTCGCGACGGGTCCCGTCCTCCAGATGCCCGACTTTGACCGGCCGTTCATGGCAGACTGCGACGCCTCCGATGTGGGGTTCGGCGCCGTCCTTCATCAGGGCGACGGGCCGCTCGCGTTCTTCAGCAGGCCTTTCGCCCCGCACCATCATAAGCTCGCGGCCTATGAGAGGGAGCTCATTGGCTTGGTGCAGGCCGTGCGCCATTGGCGGCCATATCTTTGGGGGCGGTCGTTCCAGATTCGCACGGATCACTACAGCCTCAAGTTCTTATTGGACCAGAGGTTGTCTACCGTGTCGCAGCACCAGTGGATCAGCAAGCTCTTTGGCTTCAACTTCACCGTCGAGTATCGTCCGGGCCGCCTTAACACCGTGGCCGACGCCCTATCCCACCGCGACACCGACCACAACACAGACGCCGGCGACTACGACGGGGCGGCTCTCTGCATCCGCTCGGGGCCCTCCTTCACCCTCTTTGACGACATCCGCAGGGCCACCGCGGACGCGCCGGACACTCAGCTCCTTCGGCAGCGCCTTGATGCCGGCGACCTGGAGGAGCCGTGGAGTTTGGCGGATGGCTTGCTCCTGCATGGGCGTCGCCTCTGCCGGATCACGACGACCTCCGTCACCAGGTTCTGCTGCTGGCACACTCGGCCGGCCACGAGGGTGTGCAGAAGACCCTCCACCGTCTCCGCGCCGATTTCTACATCCCTGGCAATCGGGCCTTGGTTCGGGACTGGGTGCGGTCTTGTGCTACGTGCCAGCGTAACAAGACGGAGACACTGCGCCCGGCTAGGCTGCTACAGCCCTTGGAGGTGCCCTCTCAGGTCTGGGCCGATATCTCCATGGACTTCATCGAGGGCCTCCCCAAGGTGGGCGGCAAGTCCATCATCCTCACGGTGGTCGACCGCTTCTCCAAGTACGCTCACTTCATCGCGCTCGGCCATCCCTACACGGCCACCTCCATGGCCCGTGCCTTCTTCGACGGCATCGTCCGTCTCCACGGGTTTCCATCCTCGATCGTCAGCGACCGGGATCCGGTGTTCACGGGGCATGTCTGGCGCGATCTCTTCCGGATGGCGGGCGTGAAGCTCCACCTGAGTACGGCCTTCCATCCTCAGACGGACGGCTAATCCGAGGTGGTCAACAAGGTGATTGCCATGTATTTGCGTTGTGTTACAGGTGATCGTCCCCGTGCTTGGGTGGACTGGCTCGCGTGGGCGGAGTACTGCTACAACACCTCTTATCACTCCGCCCTACGCGCCACGCAGTTCGAGGTGGTCTATGGCCGTCTGCCCCCGGCCATCCTTCCGGTTGACCCCGACACGGCTAGGACGGAGGCGGCTGGCGACCTTCTTCGCAGCCGGGACGAGATGCTTGCTGAGGTGCGGCAACGACTTCTTCAGGCCCAGCAGCTGGCCAAGCACTACTATGATGCCTACCATCGCGAGGCGGAGTTCGTGGTGGGTGACTGGGTGTGGCTGCGTCTCCTTCACCGCTCTACGCAGTCCCTCGACCCGCGCGCGAAGCAAAAGCTGGGCCCTCACTACGCCGGGCCATTTTCCGTGCTGGAGCGCATCGGAAAGGTGGCCTACTGGCTTCAGCTTCCGGCCGGTGCCCGCATCCACGACGTCTTCCATGTGGGGCTCCTGAAGCCCTTCCGCGGGGACCCGCCGGCGACCACACCCGTGCTTCCTCCGACCTCCGACGGGCGCCTTCTTCCCGGGCCAGCGAAGGTGTTGCAGGTCCAGCAGCGTCGCGAGGTGTGGCACTTGTTGATCCTGTGGCAAGGCCTTCCGGAAGAGGACGCCACTTGGGAGCAGCATGACGAGTTCCGCCAACACTATCCAGACTTCCAGCTCGAGGACGAGTTGTTTGCGCAGGCGGGGAGAGATGTTATGACCGGCGTCACTTATAACCGGAGGAGGCCCAATGGGCGCGTTTAGTTAGGGGCTTAGCCCAAGTTATCTTATTTTTATTAGCCTCGAGATTATATAAACAGTGTAAGACACCCTTTTGGAATTAAGCAATAAGACATATTCTATTGCCCGGCTCCCCGAAGGAGCCGGAACCCTAAACCCTAGCCGCTCGCTCTCATCCCCGCCGCCGCCTCTCCCGTGCGTGACGGCGCCCTCGCGCCGGCCACCGCGCCCTCGCCCTCGCCAGCCTCCCTCCTTCACGTATAACCTCCGGTCAAGACCCGGTAGGGCCCTAGCTCCTACCAGCAAAAAACATTTTGATTACAAGAGATTTCATTCATGGGGCTTCAGAAATGTATTTGCTATGTTTTTTCTTCACTAGAGCACTGTATGTGGTTACATTAACATAGGATGAGATGGCAAATCTTTTTGTTCAGAACAAAAGTGGGGGAAGGAAATGGAAGTCAGCAGCTAGCCGTTATCCTGAATAACTGAACAATGATTATTCAATATGCTGCCCTTAAAGCAAAGTTTGTAACAAGAAACATTTAGAAAAATAACAAAATTACTAATGGTGGCATTTAGCCTATAATATTTAACAAGTTTCCCCGAGTAAAATTTAAAACTGAAGATTTTTCCTCTAACATAAAAACTTAAGGTTCTGAGACAAGGCTGAAAACAAGTAACGGAGGTATTGGACAAAAAAGAAGCTGATTATGTGATATCTAATAAAGAAACATACCATTTCCTCGAACAGCTATTTCTCTTATGCGTCTAACGAGCCCAGTTATAGGATCGGAGAACACCTTTGTCTCAATATTTCCTTCCAAATAGAGAACAGATCTGAAATGTTGCAACTGATCAACATTTAGAGGTATAATTGAAGTCAATCAATAAAAGGAAGAAGAAACACAAAGGGGGCAGCATAAAGCTCAAACTACACTGACCATGTTGCCACTTGGCCAATATGCAAATTCAAATCTACAACCAACAGGACGCATATTCAGTTTCCAACTACAACTAAGATAACCAATCCACCGGAACTGAATAACAGTGTTCTCTAACTTCCACTAAATGGAACCTAGTAAAAGGTAAATGGTCCATACTCAATTATTCACCAAGAGAATCAAGTACTCAATTTCGCAATCTAGGTGAATGAGTGGTTGGAAAGATGAACAAATGAATAGGCTTGAAAACGACAATAGAGGACTTAAGAATGCCTGTTTACATAATACTCCTCCGTTCAAGATGTTTTTGATATTTCAATATGGACTACATACTACGGAATGAAATGAGTGAACAATCACACTAAAATGTGTCTATATACATCCGATTCATTCACAAAAAAGTTAAAAGGTCCTATATTTATGAATGGAGTGAGTATTTCACAAAGCTGAATTAGCAAGCGGTTTGGGCGGCATGGTCGTAGTTAGCAAAGCTGAGACTGGCGCGCTCAAACATCTCGCTACCTCTAAACTGATGCAGGTCAAAATTGCATCCAACAAAAGGAAAATCTAAACAACGCAAGCTCGGGGCAAGGCAAAGGCGCTGACCCGGTCTTGACATGCTTCAGCGCGAGGCTACCTAGTCTGTCCGGGTAGATGCATACGCGGTGCCACTGCACGGAGCTGCGTTCCGCGTACTGGTGCGGCTCCTCGTTGTCCAACGGGCGGCGGTTGTTGCGGATGCCGCCGGTGCCCAGAGAGAACAGCACGACGGTCTTCCCACTCCGCAGCCGCTTCTGCACAGGCTCTTGACCCACCTTTCCCACCATTATAGCCTTCGCGAATCCACCAAAACAAAAAGCGCACATCACATTTCGGCTCTCACCAAACAAGCCCAAACGGAGAAGAGAACCAAGGGTTCCATAAAACCTTGTAGATGCCGTGGTCGAGGCCATTCTCGAGGGGGCGGGTGGTGATGGGAGGCCTCTGCTGGCTCCAGTACTGATTACCCTGATCGGCGGGTGGCTCAGGGTCGGGCTCGACATCGGATCCCGCGGCCGAGTGTGAGGACGGGGGCCCGGTGGTTGACAAGGGGCGGAGAGGAGAAGAGACGAAGCGGCGGGAGAGGAGGAGGAAGCGGCGGCCGAGGAGGGAGGAGGAGGTGGCGGCCGCCATGGATGCGCGTCGACGAGAGGAAGAGGGGGAGAGATCACCGCTAAACCCTGTGCAAAGCCCTAGTTTTGGTGGGTTGCGTCCGGGGCCTTGGGTGGGCCGCTGGCTAGGACGATGACTGACTGATGATGATTCGAAAACAAAATGGTTGACATGCTGTGTGCCATGTATAGCATGCGCAAATGCAATATAGCGCTTTCAGCAGCATATAGCGTTCGCGTCGCCTATGCGAGCCCACATGGGTCTGCCCAGTAAGCCCATTTTCTTTCCTTCTTAACGGCTAGGTCGAGCCTGCCGGCAATCTTGTCGCCTCTCTTTTTCATCGAAATCACTACTTAAGTGTACCATTCTTAAAAAAGAAACATGTTAAGGGTACCCTTTTACAAAGACCACTCTCATTTGGTGATGATAAGTAACGCACTGCATGCGTGACACTTGTCACAATTTGCGAGTTTTGTTTGTTCATTCATTTGTTTTTTCTAATGTTTTACCTCTTGAACCTTGTGTCCAAATCATAAATCGTTTTCTTCATCATGTTTCTTTCATCGAGATCTTTGAAACTATATCACATGTTAAAGGTTTGGACAAAAAAATAAAAAAAGAGGATACAATGAAAATAAAAAAATAAAACCAGAAAAAAAACAGAAAACATAAAAAGGAAAAAAAATAAAGCTGACAAAATAGAAACCGAAAGCATATTTGTGTTTTTCACTTTTTGGGGAAGCACGCCGGTACTTTTTCACTTTCTGGGAAGCACACATATGTTTTCACTTTCCGAAAAGCACATTTGTGTTTTTCTTTTTCTTTTTGGAAGCACGGCTGTGGGAAGAATGTGTTAGGATGAATGTTACATGATTTTTATTGTGCAGATAAGCTTGAGCCTTGCATGCCAATCTTTGTAAAACCATGACGGTGTGTGGACAAGAGTTTCATCGATCTCTTTTCTCCATCGGTACTCCCGTAAAACTTCTTCTGTCTGTGCGGATTTGGTCGTCCAGTAACCATGTTCGCCAAAGTGACTGGGTATAATTTCGCAAGGGGAAAAGTCCAAACTAAACCATGAACTCGTAGAAGAAAGCTAAATTAAGCCCTGAACTTCCAATCCCTCGAATCAGCACACCAAACTCTTTGATTCCGGTCTATTTTGAACCTTAAGAGCGTTCCTAAATAGGGATTATCGATGTGGCACGTAAAATCCTAGGATTGTTGACAGCGCACGCAACTGGGTTGGCCCACCAGGCAGAAGTGAGTTTTCTTGTTTGTTTTTCCTAACAAGTGATGTAAAAATATATCCGAAAAACATATCTCTGGATGAATCGAACTTCGCCCTTATGCCGCCATGGATGCGTGTTGTCTGTGTATAAAAATAGGGTGCATTTTTAGTACCTCTTTACCTGTGCACGGGCAGTCAGAGCCGCGCCTACGGCCACACCAAGCAGAACGAGGAAGGTGAGCCAAGGTAAGACCGAAGCCCAAGACGATCAAAGCAACGCCAAGGCCAAGACCACAAAGAGCGAGAGGGGCGAAGCAGGTTCCCCGGCAAGACCCTTGCCGGTGGCCTCGGCTGACCCAGCAAGACCCTTGCCGGACAACCGCACCAGAAGCGAGCCACCTTGAGCCCACGGCCCCGCCGCCATCATCGGCGTGGGGCGAGGCCCGTGAGGGCACCTCTGTGGTGGCATGCGAATCTTTGTGAAGACATATTCAAGATCGAGATGCGGATTAGAAGGCGACGATTCTCGACAAGATCCTTGCCGAGGAAGGTCACTGCACCCGGCAAGATCCTTGCCGGGACGGCAAAGACGCCATCAAGAAGACCCTTTGTCGGGCCACCCGGCAAGGCCCTCACCAAAGACGTCGGCAAGGCAACCGCCAAGCCCACGTCAACCAAGCTTCCACCGCTGTTCACATGCAGCTGCCAACCCAACCAGCTGGGCGGGCACCTGCGTGGCAACATGCAGCCCCCAGGCTAACTCATCAAGCGCCTGCGTGGCGGCATGCAGATCTTCGTGAAGGCTCCACCACCGCGCCAACTCAGCTGCCTGCCTGCCTACATGGCACCGCACGCATCCCTGGCCGAGGCGCGTGTCGAAGCGAGGAGGAGCGGCGACGGACGGGACGGGCCTCGCCCCCGTCCCCGATAAAGCAAGAGGACACCTAAGCGATGCATTAAATGCACCTTGTCCTGTAATACGAGGGATAACCTCGTGCCACTGTAGACCTTTCCACCTCCTGTGTGCCACTGTGGCAACCCCTTTTTCCTCTAAAAGGAGGCCCAAGGCGACCAGGAGAAGGATTCGGCTCTTTCGAACCACACGCTGACCATAGCTAGTTCGAGAGCTCAAGAACTCTCAGAAATACACCCATCAAAGCAGGACTAGGGTTACGCATCCTCGCGGCCCGAACCTGGGTAAACGACCTTTGTGTTGTCTACTAGCCATACTCTCCTTGCAACCCTGCGCCCCGGCAACCGTAGTAGGGATTCTTGTGATCCCATAGGTGTCGTTCCACACCGACATCTTTGGCGCGCCAGGTAGGGGGCGCAATTGTGAGAATCTGGTCTAGTAGCCAGCCTAGCAGTTCTTCGTCGCCATGGCCCCTAAGAAGAAGATGGCCACGGCGATCGGTTCGTTGGGAGCCGAACGGCCCGTGCCGGTGCGGACGAGCAGCGGACCGGTCGCAGGCGAGACTCGCCGCGCCGCGAGCACCAAAGACGCCGGCAGTGAGCTCGGCGAAGCGGCGCTGTCAGGCGCTGCATTTACCGTTACACGACGCCGATCCAAAGACGGAGCTGGGCCCCCACAGTAGCGCTGGCCCTCCGGGGTGTCAAGCCAGTTAACTCCGGGCGGCGCGGCGACCTCCAGGACGCATACACCGGTGACCATCGTGCGTTCTTCCCATGGTGTGCGCGCCGAACAGCGTCACCCCGTCGGTGACCCTGGGCACGCCGTGGGAAGAGCCATGTGCGTCGTCAGCAAGTTGAAGGGGTTCAGCACGCTCGCCGAAGCGCCGGCGAAAATGGCACGCAGTCGCTGGGTCGTGACGGAGCTCCTTCTAACGTAGTTATAAGTTAAAGCGATCCACGCAGCTGTCGCCACCACCCACGCCAGCGGAAGCTTTGGCGCGCGCGCAGCTGCTCCTCGATTTCCCTCCTGCCGCGGAGAAGCTCGATGAGTGGAGGGCCACCATCCGGAGCCTCGTCGCCGTCGCCAACAAAGACGATCTGCGACCAGCGGGGCCCTCGGGTCGGTGCCCCACCGAGCCACCACGTGCTGGCATTGGGAGGACCGGGGGAGCTGCGGCCACGGTGCACTCTCCTCCTCTCCAGCCACTGCAAGCGTCGGCCCGTCGCGACGACGCTTGTGATGACATCTCCATAGCGTCGTCCGACCCGCGGACCCTCTGCGACCAGCGTCAGGTCCTTCGGGACGAGCTCACGAAGACGCTCGAACCACCATCGAGCGCCGGCGCAAAACGCGCCGCCAGTCGGACAAGCGGGCGGGACCCGCTATGGACCACCCGGCACCGGGGGGCCCCGGCGGCCTACCTTACGAGGTGGGCTGCCCGGCTTTTACCCATGAGCTGAAACAGTTCCAGTGGCCATCCCACCGCACGTTCAAGCCCGACGTCGGTGAGAACTACACCGGCAAGACCCATCCGTCTGAGTTTCTCAGCATCTACACCATCACGATGCAGGCTGTTGGGGCTCGCGACGACAAGGTGCTTGCCAACTATTTCCCGCTGACGCTCAAGCCCAATGTGATGTCTTGGTTGATGCACTTGCCGGTGGATTCCATTTCTTCTTGGTCAGACCTGTGCCATGAGGTTGTTGGCGCCTTCACAGGAGGTCGTCAAGCTCATGGCCAGGCCAGTGATCTGCATATCATTCCCAAGAAGGAAGGGGAGACCCTGCGCAAGTACATCCAGAGATTCAGCCGGGTGCAGTACAACATCCCCGACATTCATCCCGCCGCCGTGATCAGCGCGTTCCACCAGAACATGCGCAATCGCAAGATGCGCGAGGAGCTGGCGATAACCAAGGTTAAGGATGTGGCCGAGCTCTACGTTCTGGCCGATAGGTGCGCCCGGGCTGAAGAGGGAAGGAAGTACCCCGGCGAAGACGCCGGTGCGGAAACCGACTCTACCGATGAAGCCGCCGCCACCCCGACGAAAAGGAGCCGGCGTCGCAACAGGAAACGCAAAGGCAAGGTCGTGCTTGCCGTCGAGGGATCTGATGATACCGGTGCCGGCAAGAAGGTCAAGGCAGACGCCCCCGGCAAGGAGATCGCCGGGTGCGCCGCCTGCCGGGCCCTGGCGGCTACCGACAAGCCAGGAAGCTCCGGCAAGCAATACTGCAAGATCCACCGCACCAAGGGCCACGACCTCCGTAATCGCCGACAAGTCGAGCTGCTTGCTGAGAAGCAAAAGGCTGAGTATGAGAGGCGGGACAAGGAGAAGGACCAGGACGGTGCAGAGGGATCCGACAAGAAGCGTGGCGGCCAAGGAGGCCGCCCCGGCAAGGACAACCAGCAAGAGAGGCCCGCCCGGGGCCGCGACAAGAAACAGGAAGACGACGACCACAACGAGGACGATGACCACAACGAGGACGACGAGTCTGGTGAGCAAGGGTTCCAGAAGGCTACGGA
The DNA here is from genome assembly GCA_021605145.1 of Aegilops bicornis. Classification (NCBI taxonomy): domain Eukaryota; kingdom Viridiplantae; phylum Streptophyta; class Magnoliopsida; order Poales; family Poaceae; genus Aegilops; species Aegilops bicornis. The sequence goes on from CM038673.1 coordinate 6,681,966, forward strand.
GGCCATGTGCGTTGATGGCGGCGCCTCACTGCATACCTCTCACCGCCAGCTCAAGCAGTGGGCGCGTGAGATTACAGCAGCAGAGCCGTTGTTCGACGCTCATAAGACGCTGAAGTGGTCCAGCACGCCCCTCATCTTTGACGCTGAGGACCACCCTGACCGCACCACCGCGGTTGGGTGTTTGTCATTGTTGGTCTCACCAATGATACGCAACCTCAGAGTGAACAAGATGTTGGTTGTGGCGGGCGGCTGAACCTAATCTACTTTGTCGTGATCAAAAGTTGCAAATCCTCGTGGAGACCTCGAGGAACGGGCACGCTTCAAGGGTCAATCCGGGAGGAGCCAGCCGAAGGAAAGGTCACCGCCTGTGACATTTGGAGGAGAGTTGAACTACAGACGGAGAGGATCGTCTTCGACGTGGCTGAGATCCCCTTGCACTACCACGGGATCCTCGGTCGACCGGCACTAGCCAAGTTCATGGCTGCGTCACACTACGCCTACAACATGCTGAAGATGCCCGGGCCGTTGACCATCATCTCCGTCCCCTCCGACAAGAAGGACGCCTTGATCTGCGCCGACCAGCTCTACCGGGAAGCGATTCTGGCGGCTGCCGCCAAGGCACTCCTGCTCTGAAGCCACAGGGGAGAAGAAGCCCGGCAAGACCTCTCACACCCACTCCGGCAAGCGCACCTCCTTGGAGTGTTGTGCTACCATCGAGGACGTGCTAGAGAGCTCTACCGACAAGAGCAAGAGATCCAAAGCCGAGCTGCCGCAGACCAAGAAGGTGCCCGTCGGGGAGGATGGCACGGGAGGGGCCTTCACCATAGGCTCCACCCTCGACAGCAAATAGGAAGGCGCGCTCGTCACCTTCCTGCGGGCGAATGTCGATGTGTTTGCATGGCAACCGTCCGACATCCCCGGTGTTCCCAAGGAGGTGATTGAGCACCACCTAGCTGTTTGCCCCCACGCGCGGCCCGTCAAGCAGAAGGTCAGAAAGCAGGCTCTGGAAAGGCAGGAGTTCATTACAGAAGAGATTAGGAAGTTGGAAGCGGCAGGTTAGGTGAGGGGGGTGCTCCACCCGACGTGGTTGGCCAATCCGGTAGTGGTGCGCAAGACGAATGGGAAGTGGAGGCTGTGTATTGACTACACAGATATTAATAAGGCTTGTCCTAAGGACCCCTTCCCGTTGCCGCGCATCAACCAGATCGTTGACTCCACGGCCGGGTGTGATCTATTGTCATTCCTCGACGCCTACTCAGGCTATCACCAAATCTTCATGACAAAAGAGGATGAAGAGAAGACATCATTCATCAGCCCATGTGGTACGTATTGCTTTCTTACGGATGCCTTTCGGGTTGAAGAGTGCTGGCTCAACGTTTGCAAGCACAGTCCAAATTGGTTTTGAACCTCAACTCCATAGAAATATGGAGGCCTATAAGGATGACATAGTGGTCAAAACCAGGGATGGGCCAACTCCTGTGCAAGATCTGGAAGAGACATTTGCTAACCTGCGCGAGATCAACCTCAAGTTGAACCCTGAGAAGTGCGTCTTCGGTGTTCCGTCCGGCAAGCTTCTCGGGTTCTTTGTGTCGCAGCGCGGGATCGAGGCAAACCTGCATAAGATCAAGGCTATTGAGCGGTAATCGAGGTGCCCAAGCGAATCAAGGATGTGCGTCGGCTCACCGGCTGCGTTGCCGCCATGAGCCGATTCATCTCCAAGTCCGCCGAGCGCGCCCTTCCCTTCTTCAAAATCTTGAAGAAGGCAGGCCCAATAGAGTGGACCCCTGAAGCCGAGGCAGCGCTGTAGGATCTGAAGAAATACCTTTCCTCCATGCCAATACATGTTGCGCCTAAACAACAAGAACAGTTGATGCTGTATCTGGCAGCGATGAATCAAGTGGTCAGCACCGAACTGGTGGCACAGAGGGAGGTCGACGTGGAGGCAGCAATGGCGACAGAACCGGCGGATGGCAGGCCAAAGATTCCCCCGGCAGGACCTGGTGCCGACAAGGCGCGGCCCCCGGCAGAGTCTGGTGCCACCAAGGCAATGCCCGCGCAGTCAAGTGAAGTGGTACCGAAGAAGAAGATGATGCAGCACCCGGTTTACTTTCTCAGCTCCCTCTTGCAGGGGGCTAGGTCGAGGTATTCCGGCGTGCAAAAATTGCTCTTCGGCCTCCTTATGGCCTCGAGGAAGCTGCGTCACTACTTCCAGGCCAACGAGATCGCTGTCGTCACCCGCCTCCCGTTACAACGGATACTGCACAACCCGGACGCGACCGGAAGGATTGTGAAATGGGCCTTGGAGCTGTCAAGCTTCGGGTTAAAGTTTGAAAGTACCTCGACAATTCAGAGCAGAGTCTTGGCAGAGTTCATCGCAGAGTGGACCTCGACGCCTGACGAAGAAATCCAGGAGACCACTCTTCCCGGCAAGGAAGCAGACCGCGACTGGATCATGTACTTTGATGGGGCTTTTTCGCTGCAAGGCGCCGGTGCCGGTGTGCCGCTCGTCGCACCCACCGGAGAACACCTCAAGTACGTGATCCAGATGCACTTACCCAAGGAGATGTCCACCAACAACACCGCTAAGTACGAGGGATTGCTTGCCAGTCTCAGGATCGCGGCAGACCTCGGGGTTAAGAAGCTCATCGTCAGAGGTGACTCGCAGCTCGTTGTCAGGCAGGTCAACAAGGATTACCAGAGCCCATTGATGGAAGCTTACGTAGATGAAGTGGGGAAGCTGAAGGAATGCTTTGACAGTATCCAGGCAGAGCACGTCCCCCGAGCGGAGAACGACATCGCCGATTACCTGTCAAAATGTGCCGCATTCAAGCTACTGTGGAACCAGGTACCTTTTTTCTCCAGCTAACTCAACCATCCGTTGAACCATCAGTGGGGCAGAACAAGCGAAGGAAATCAGGTCCCGGCAAGTACTTTCCTACTGAGCCCCCTGGGGCCGCCGGCAAGGGTGCTGCCGCGGATGCTGAGCCTGCCCAAGAGCAACTGGCTCCGACAGGCGTCAAGCCACCGTCAGAGACAACCGCTCCCATGGCGGAAGAGATGCCTTTGGTCCTTGCCGAGCCCCGTGCTCCGGCATGGGCACAAAGATACCATCCACTTCCTCCAACAGGGAGCTTCACGAGGAGCAGGAAGAAGCGGAAAGAGTAGCTCGTCGGTCCGCTTCACTGCAGTTCGTCGATGACGTCTGCATGTGAGAAGGCCAAACGGTGTGAAATTGAAGTGCATCCCCCGGGAGGAAGGACTGGAGCTATTGGCAGAGATACATGGAGGCATATGTGGCTCCCACATGGGGTCGAGGGCCCTTGCCGAGAAGGCGTTCCGGCAAGGTTTCTTCTGGCCCACCGCTCTCCAGGATGCGACGGCACTAGTAACCAAGTGTGAAGCGTGACAGTTCCATTCAAAGAAGCTTCATCAACCAGCCCAAGCCCTTCAAACAAATCCCTCTCTCCTAGCCATTCTCGGTCTGGGGGCTCGACATACTAGGCCCTTTCCCTCGCGCTGTCGGGGGCTTTGAGTACTTGTACGTTGCAATCGAGAAGTTCACAAAGTGGCCAGAGATGGAAGCAGTGAGAAAGGTGACTGCTCAGTCAGCTGTCAAGTTCTTCAGAGGACTGGTCTACCGTTTTGGTGTGCCAAACAGAGTCACCACCGACAATGGCACGCAGTTCACAAGCCACACCTTCATGCAATACATTCAAGACCTCGGCAGCAAGGTCTGTTTTGCTTCCGTGGCACACGCACGGAGCAACGGCCAAGCAGAGAGGGCAAATGCTGAAGTGTTGCGAGGCCTGAGGACAAAGACTTTTGACAAGCTGCAAAAGAGCGGAAGGCGCTGTATTGATGAACTGCCGGCGGTTCTTTGGTCGATCAGGAGGACGCCAAATCGAGCCACCGACCAGACACCTTTTGCCCTGGTATACGGGGCAGAAGCAGTTCTACCCACGGAACTCATATACGTGTCACCTCGAGTGCTCGCTTATGATGAGCTTGAGCAAGAGCCGTTGCGCCAAGATGACGCGACGCTCCTTGAGGAAGATCGTCTTCGGGCGGCTGTGAGAGCGGCACACTACCAGCAAGCCTTGCGCGGCTACCATAGCCGCAAGGTTCATGCCCGAAGCCTTGAGGAAGGCGACATTGTTCTTCAGCGCGTTCAGTCGGCCAAGAATACCAACAAGTTGACGCCGAAGTGGGAAGGCCCTTATCGGGTAATACGAGTCACCAGGCCGCGCGCTTGCACAGGAGATCAAGATGTCGCCCCGATGAGCAACTCCGGAACATCGAGCATCTTCGCCGATTTTACCCATAAAGGCGCTGACTTGCCGGGCCTCCCGACAAGCCACCCTTTTGTACAAGCTTTGCCGGCAAGGCATGTGACCCTTTGTACAAAGCCAGGCGCAGACCCTAAGCATAAATAAATGAAGCGCTGGCGCCCTAAGTTATAGCATGCATGCAAGGTCGAGTCTCTTCCTTGGTTAGGGTTGATAGTGCTTAGCGGCTGCTACCTCTTGAGCACTGCGTTGGATTTCCCCGAAGAGGGAAGGATGATGCAGCAAAGTAGCGTAAGTATTTCCCTCAGTTTTTGAGAACCAAGGTATCAATCCAGTAGGAGGCTACACGCGAGTCCCTCGTACCTACACAAAGAAAATAAATCCTCGCAACCAACGCGAATAGGGGTTTGCTACCTCTTGAGCACTGCGTTGGGTTTCCTTGAAGAGGAAAGGGTGATGCAGCAGAGTAGAGTAAGTATTTCCCTCAGTTTTTGAGAACCAAGGTATCAATCCAGTAGGAGGCTACGCCATGAGTCCCTCGTACCTACACAAAACAAATAGCTCAACGCAACCAACGCGATTAGGGGCTGGCAATCCCTTCACGGTCACTTACGAGAGTGAGATCTGATAGAGATGATAGATAATATTTTTGGTATTTTTGGTATAGTAAAATAAAAAGGTAAAGTAAAAAAGAAAAGCAATAATAAAGTGATGGAGATTGATATGATGAGAATAGACCCGCGGGCCATAGATTTCACTAGTGGCTTCTCTCAAGAGCATAAGTATTCTACGGTGGGTGAACAAATTACTGTTGAGCAATTGATGTAATTGAGCATAGTTATGAGAATATCTAGGTATGATCATGTATATAGGCATCACGTCTGAGACAAGTAGACCGACTCCTGCTGCATCTACTACTATTACTCCACTCATCGACCGCTATCCAAAGATGCATCTAGAGTATTAAGTTCAAGAAAACAGAGTAACGCCTTAAGCAAGATGACATGATGTAGAGGAATAAATTCATTCAATATGATAAATACCCCATCTTGTTATCCTCGATGGCAACAATACAATACGTGCCTTGCTGCCCCTCATCACCGGGAAAGGACACCGCAAGATTGAACCCAAAGCTAAGCACTTCTCCCATTGCAAGAAAAACCAATCTAGTAGGCCAAACCAAACTGATAATTCGAAGAGACTTGCAAAGATAACCAATCATACATAAAAGAATTCAGAGAAGATTCAAATATTGTTCATAGATAATCTTGATCATAAACCCACAATCATCGGTCTCAACAAACACACCGCAAAAAGAAGATTACATCGAATAGATCTCCACGAGAGAGTGGGAGAACATTGTATTGAGATCCAAAAAGAGAGAAGAAGCCATCTATCTACTAACTATGGACCCGAAGGTCTGAGGTAAAGTACTCACACTTCATCGGAGGGGCTATGGTGATGATGTAGAAGCCCTCCGTGGTGGATTCCCCTTCCGGCGGAGCTCCGGAACAGGCCCCAAGATGGGATCTCGTGGGTACAGAAGGTTGCGGCGGTGGAATTAGGTTTTTGGCTCCGTATCTGATCGTTTGGGGGTACGTGGGTATATATAGGAGGAAGGAGTATGTCGGTGGAGCTTCGGGGGCCCATAAGGCAGGGGGCGCGCCCTAGGGGGGCGCCGTCCACTCTCGTGACCGCCTCGTGGCTTTCTTGACGGAGGGTCCAAGTCTCCTGGATCATATTTGTTGAGAAAATCACGTTCCCGAAGGTTTCATTCCGTTTGGACTCCATTTGATATTCCGTTTCTTTGAAACACTGAAATAGGCAAAAAACAACAATTCTGGGTTGGGCCTCCGGTTAATAGGTTAGTCCCAAAAGTAATATAAAAATGGAAAATAAAGCCCAATATGGTCCAAAACAGTAGATAATATAGCATGGAGCAATAAAAAATTATAGATACATTGGAGACGTATCAGGCATCCCCAAGCTTAATTCCTGCTCGTCCTCGAGTAGGTAAATGATAAAAAAGAATTTTTGGTGCGGAGTGCTACTTGGCATAATTTCAATGTAATTCTTTTTAATTCTGGCATGAATATTCAGATTCGAAAGATTCAAGACAAAAGTTCATATTGACATAAAAATAATAATACTTCAAGCATACTAACTAAGCAATTATGTCTTCTCAAAATAACATGGCCAAAGAAAGTTCATCCCTACAAAATCATATAGTTTAGTCATCCTACATTTTTGTCACACAAGTATGCTCTCATCATGCACACCCCCGATGACAAGCCAAGCAATTGTTCCGTACTTTAATAATCTCAAACTTTATAAACCTTCACGCAATACATGAGCGTGAGCCATGGATATAGCACTATGGGTGGAATAGAATATGATGATGGGGGTTATGTGGGGAAGACAAAAAAGGAGAAGATCTCACATCAACGAGGCTAATCAATAGGCTATGGAGATGCCCATCGATAGATGTTAATGCAAGGATTTGGGATTGCCATGCAACAGATGCACTAGAGCTATAAATGTATGAAAGCTCAACAAAAGAAACTAAGTGGGTGTGCATCCAACTTGCTTGCTCACGAAGACCTAGGGCATTTGAGGAAGTCCATCGTTGGAATATACAAGCCAAGTTCTATAATGAAAGATTCCCACTAGTATATGAAAATGACAAAACAAGAGACTCTCTATCATGAAGATTATGGTGCTACTTTGAAGCACAAGTGTGGAAAAAAGGATAGTAGCATTGCCCCTTTTTATATTTATATATTTTTTCTTTTTTTGGGCCTTTTTTCTTTGGCCTTTTTTTTATTGGGACAATGCTCCTATTGAATGATGATCATCACACTTCTATTAATTTACAACTCAATGATTACAACTCGATACTAGAACAAAGTATGACTCTATATGAATGCCTCCGTGGTGTATCAGATATGCAATGAATCAAGAGTGACATGTATGAAAGAATTATGAACGGTGGCTTTGCCACAAATACTATGTCAACTACATGATCATGCTAAGGAATATGACAATGATGAATGTGTCATGATGAACGGTATGGTGGAAAGTTGCATGGCAATATATCTTGGAATGGTTATGGAAATGCCATAATAGGTAGGTATGGTGGCTGTTTTGAGGAAGATATAAGGAGGTTTATGTGTGAGAGAGCTTATCATATCACGGGGTTTGGATGCACCGGCGAAGTTTGCACCAACTCTCAATGTGAGAAAGGGCAATGCACGGTACCAAAGAGGCTAGCAATGATGGAAGGGTGAGAGTGCGTATAATCCATGGACTCAACAATATTCATAAAGAACTCATATACTTAAAGCAAAAATCTACAAGCCATCAAAACCAAAGTACTACGCCAAGATGCTCCTAGGGGATATATTGGTAGGAAAAGACCATCGCCGCCCGACCGCCACTCATAAGGAGGACAATCAAATAACACCTAATGTTTCAAATTTGTTACATAACGCTTACCATATGTGCATGCTACGGGACTTGCAAACTTCAACACAAGCATTTCTCAAATTCACAACTACTCAACTAGCACGACTTTGATATTATCACCTCCATATCTCAAAACAATTATCAAGCATCAAACTTTTCTTAGTATTCAACGCACTCAAAAGAAAGTTTTACAAATCTTAAATACCAAGCATATTTTTATTGTTAAGCAAATTACCATGCTATTTAAGACTCGCAAAATAATCTAAGTGAAGCATAAGAGATCAATAGTTTCTATAAAACAAATCCACCACCATGCTCTAAAAGATATAAGTGAAGCACTAGAGCAAAACTATAAACCTCAAAAGATATAAGTGAAGCACATAGAGTATTCTATCAAATTCCAATTCATGTATGACTCTCTAAAAAGGTGTGTACAGCAAGAATGATTGTGGTAAACTAAAAAATAAAGACTCAAATCATACAAGACGCTCCAAGCAAAACACATATCATGTGGTGAATAAAAATATAGCTCCAAGTAAAATTACCGATGGAAGTAGACGAAAGAGGGGATGCCTTCCGGGGCATCCCTAAGCTTTGACTTTTTGGTGTCCTTGGATTATCTTGGGGGTGACAAGGGCATCCCAAAGCTTAGGCTCTTGCCACTCCTTGTTCCATAATCCATCAAAAGATTTCACCCAAAACTTGAAAACTTCACAACACAAAAATCAACAGAATTCTCGTGAGCTCCGTTAGCGAAAGAAAACAAAAGACCACTTCAAGGTAATGTAATGAACTCATTATTTATTTATATTGGTGTTAAACCTACTGTATTCCAACTTCTATATAGTTTATAAACTATTTTACTAGCCATAGATTCATCAAAATAAGCAAACAACACACGAAAAACAGAATCTGTCAAAAACAGAACAGTCTGTAGTAATCTGTAACTAACGCGAACTTCTGGAACTCCAAAAAATCATCCAAAATAGGACGACCTAGGCAATTTGTTTATTGATCAGCAGCAATTGGAATCACTATTTTATCACGTTCTAGTGATTTTTAACAATTGTTTTCGTGAACAGAAAGTTTCTGGAAATTACGGCAAGATCAAATAACTATCATCCAAGAAGATCCTATAGGTTTAACTTGGCACAAACACTAATTAAAACATAAAACCACACCTAAACAGAAGGTAGATGGATTATTTATTACTAAGCAGCAAGGAAAAATATTGGGTTGTCTCCCAACAAGCGCTTTTCTTTAAAGCCTTTTTAGCTAGGCATTATTATTTCAATGATGCTCACGTGAAAGACAAGAATTGAAGCATAAAGAGAGCATCACAAAACATGTGACAAACACATCTAAGTCTAACATACTTCCTATGCATAGGCATCTTATAGAAAAACAAATTGTCATAGCAAGCAAAAACTAGCATATGCAGGGAAGCGGAAAGGAACAATAGCAATCTCAACATAACGAGAGGTAATTTAGTAACATGAAAACTTCTATAACCATATTTTCCTCTCTCATAATAATTACATGTAGGATCATAAGAAAATTCAACAATATAGCTATCACATAACCTAGTCTTAACACGATCCACATGCATGCGAAGTTGACACTCTTCCAAAATAGTGGGATTATCATTAACTAAAGTCATGATTTCTCCAAGCCCACTTTGATCAAAAATTTCATAAGATTGAATGTTATCCAAATATGTGGGATCTAAAGTTGACACTCTTCCAAACCCACTTTCAATATTATTGCAAACACTATTACCAATCTTATATTCATCATGGGGCTTAAATAAATTTTCAAGATCATAAGAAGAATCTCCCCAATCATGACTATTGGACATAGCAAAACTAGCATCCCCAATCTTAGGGTTTTGCATATTATTAGCATAATTTACATCAATAGAATTTTAATAAAATCATTGCAATCATGCTTTTTATTCAAAGACCTATCGTGAAGCACTTCATCACAATTTTCAGATTTACGGATCTCAGGCAAAAGCTTATAAAGATAATCTAGTGCATCCAAATCACTAGGAATTGGTTCATCATAATTGGATCTCTTAAAAAGATTGGCAAGCGGATGAGGATCCATAGATATTAGCTCTATGTTTAGGAATAATACTCAACTATTTCAACCAAGCGATAAAACGAGCCAAGAAAGACATAAAGGCGAACGGAAAAGAGAGGGCGAATAAAACGGCAAGGGTGAAGTGGGGGAGAGGAAAATGAGAGGAAAATGGCAAATAATGTAATGAGAGAGATAAGGGATTGTGATGGGTACTTGGTATGTTGACTTTTATGAGACCTCCCGACAACGGTGCGTAAATCTTCCTGCTACCTCTTGAGCATCGCGTTGGATTTCCTTGAAGAGGAAAGGGTGATGCAGCAGAGTAGAGTAAGTATTTCCCTCAGTTTTTGAGAACCAAGGTATCAATCCAGTAGGAGGATACACGCGAGTCCCTCGTACCTACACAAAACAAATAGCTCAACGCAACCAACACGATTAGGGGTTGTCAATCCCTTCACGGTCACTTACGGGAGTGAGATCTGATAGAGATGATAGATAATATTTTCGGTTTTTTTGGTATAGAGATGCAAAGTAAAATAAAAAGGTAAAGTAAAAAAGCAAAGCAATAATAAAGTGATGGAGATTGATATGATGAGAATAGACCCGGGGGCCATAGATTTCACTAGTGGCTTCTCTGAAGAGCATAAGTATTCTACGGTGGGTGAACAAATTATCGTTGAGCAATTGATGTAATTGAGCATAGTTATGAGAATATCTAGGTATGATCATGTATATAGGCATCACGTCCGAGACAAGTAGACCGACTCCTGCCTGCCTCTACTACTATTACTCGACCGCTATCCAAAGATGCATCTAGAGTATTAAGTTCAAGAAAAGCGAGTAACGCCTTAAGCAAGATGACATGATGTAGAGGAATAAATTCATGCAATATGATAAATACCCCATCTTGTTATCCTCGATGGCAACAATACAATACGTGCCTTGCTGCCCCCATCACATCGGGAAAGGACACCGCAAGATTGAACCCAAAGCTAAGCACTTCTCCCATTGCAAGACAAACCAATCTAGTAGGCCAAACCAAACTGATAATTCGAGGAGACTTGCAAAGATAACCAATCATACATAAAAGAATTCAGAGAAGATTCAAATATTGTTCATAGATAATCTTGATCATAAACCCACAATTCATCGGTCTCAACAAACACACCGCAAAAAGAAGATTACATCGAATAGATCTCCACGAGAGAGGGGAGAACATTGTATTGAGATCCAAAAAGAGAGAAGAAGCCATCTAGCTACTAACTATGGACCCTAAGGTCTGAGGTAAACTACTCACACTTCATCGGAGGGGCTATGGTGATGATGTAGAAGCCCTCCATGGTGGATTCCCCTTGCGGCGGAGCTCCAGAACAGGCCCCAAGATGGGATCTCGTGGGTACGTAAGGTTGCGGCGGTGGAATTAGGTTTTTGGCTTCGTATCTGATCATTTGGGGGTACGTAGGTATATATAGGAGGAAGGAGTACGTTGGTGGAGCTTCGGGGGGCCCACGAGGCAGGGGGGCGCCCTAGGGGGGGCACCCTCCACCCTCGTGACCGCCTCGTGGCTTTCTTGACGGAGGGTCCAAGTCTCCTAGATCATATTTGTTGAGAGAATCACGTTCCCGAAGGTTTCATTCTGTTTAGACTCTGTTTGATATTCCGTTTCTTCAAAACACTGAAATAGGCAAAAAACAACAATTCTGGGCTGGGCCTCCGGTTAATAGGTTAGTCCCAAAAGTAATATAAAAGTGGAAAATAAAGCCCTATATGGTCCAAAACAGTAGATAATATAGCGTGGAGCAATAAAAAATTATAGATAGGTTGGAGACGTATCAGGGTTGTCAATCCCTTCACGGTCACCTACGAGAGTGAGATCTGATAGAGATGATAGATAATATTTTCGGTATTTTTGGTATAAAGATGCAAAGTAAAATAAAAGGCAAAGTAAAAAAGCAAAGGAATAATTAAAGTGATGGAAGATTAATATGATGAAGATAGACCCGGGGGCCATAGATTTCACTAGTGGCTTCTCTCAAGAGCTTAAGTATTTTACGGTGGGTGAACGAATTACTATTGAGCAATTGACAGAATTGAGCATAGTTATGAGAATATCTAGGTATGATCATGTATATAGGCATCACGCCTCGATATAAGTAGACCGACTCACACTGCATCTACTACTATTACTCCACTCATCGACCGCTATCCAAAGATGCATCTAGAGTATTAAGTTCAAGAAAACAGAGTAACGCCTTAAGCAAGATGACATGATGTAGAGGGATAAATTCATGCAATATGATAAATACCCCATCTTGTTATCCTTGATGGCAACAATACAATACGTGCCTTGCTGCCCCTACTGTCGCTGGGAAAGGACAGCGCAAGATTTAATCCAAAGCTAAGCACTTCTCCCATTGCAAGAAAAAACAATCTAGTAGGCCAAACCAAACTAATAATTCGAAGAGACTTGCAAAGATAACCAATCATACATAAAAGAATTCACAGAAGATTCAAATATTGTTCATTGATAATCTTGATCATAAACCCACAATTCATCGGTCTCAACAAACACACCACAAAAAGAAGATTACATCGAATATATCTCCACGAGAGAGGGGGAGAACATTGTATTGAGATCCAAAAAGAGAGAACAAGCCATCTAGCTGCTAACTATGGACCCGAAGGTCTGAGGTAAACTACTCACACTTCATCGGAGGGGCTATGGTGATGATGTAGAAGCCCTCCGTGGTGGATGCCCTCTCCGACGGAGCTTCGGAACAGGCCCCAAGATGGGATCTCGTGGGTACAGAAGGTTGCGGCGGTGGAATTAGGTTTTTGGCTCCGTATCTGATCGTTTGGGGGTACGTAGGTATATATAGGAGGAAGAAGTACGTCGGTGGAGCTTCGTGGGCCCTGTCGGTGTCAAAACCGGCGGATCTCGGGTAGGGGGTCCCAATCTGTGCGTCTTAGGCTGATGGTAACAGGAAGCAAGGGACACAATGTTTACCTGTGTTTGGGCCCTCTCGATGGAGGTAAAACCCTACTTCCTGCTTGATTAATATTGAAGATATGGGTAGTACAAGAGTAGATCTACCACAAGATCGTAGAGGCTAAACCCTAGGAGCTAGCCTATGATGGTATGATTGTAATTGTGATCGGCCTTCTAAGGACCAACCTCTCCGGTTTATATAGACACCGGAGAGGGCTAGGGTTTACATGGAGTCGGTTACAAGGAAGGAAATACAATATCCGGATCGCCAAGCTTGCCTTTCACGCCAAGGAGAGTTCCATCCAGACACGGGACGAAGTCTTGAGTCTTGTATCTTGACGCCTCAATAGTCCGGACGATGCATATAGTCTGGCTGTCCGGATACCCCCTAATCCAGGACTCCCTCAGTAGCCCCTGAACCAGGCTTCAATGACGATGAGTCCGCTCATGCCTTGTCTTCTTCATTGCAGGGCGGGTTCCATCTCCAATACTCCAAAGTACCATTACGATTTAATAGTGTTTGGAACTCCATCAATGTTGTACTCCTTGGCTTTGGTGCCTCAATAATGACCATCTCCACGTGTCGAGCGAATGCGAGGAGCCGAGGTATTTTTCGCATTTGCCACCCTCAATCCTTTTGGGCTGACCGCCTATTTGAAGAGACGGGGATTCTCAGATCCAAACCTCACTCTCCCCCCTCGAGCAAACATCCAACAGAGCTCTCTGGAAAAACCATTCCAACATGGCCGGTTGTCGCAGCTCCTCTGCTCGCTCTCCTCGCTCCAAGCCGGGGGACTGGGAAGAGTGTTCAGTTCCCCATAGCCGTTTAATTGAGTTACAAACCCAAGGGTTTCTCCCACCAGCATTCATGGTCCCCGTCCGAGCCAGAATAGCCACCTATAATGGAGGGGAGCAAGCGGAGAGATCTCCCAATCCATCTCCAGAGGAGCGAATATGCCTCATCCCGCATCTGCTAAGGGGCGTCGGGTTTCCATTGACGACGTTCCCCTTCCGGATCCAGTCCGGACAGGTCTCTCCCAGTTCAGTAACGCCCCGCCGAGGGCACGTCTAAGTTGGCGCCCCCGAGGCCCCCAAGAGGAGGATACCAGGGAAATATATTACCTGATGAGCAGGATAAAGTTATCGCCAAATCGGATCGACGATAGTCGAGGTTATGGCAACATGCATAATACGGGAGTGCAACCACTTCAATATCGGGGAAGCCCATGTGGCACTTCAACGGGAAGATGATGCCACCACGTGGTCAGTAAGGGTCCTGACTCCGCCACTGCTTTGGCAAGGATATTGTCCGATTTATACAAAGGGGAAGAGGAGGAATTCCTTCACATCAAACCACGAGATGGATTCTCCATGTACAACCCCCCAAACTGGGTAAGTTGTCTTTCCTTTCCCCGCGTCACTTATTGTGGCGTTCTTCGCTAAGATCATCTGCCTCGATATTCCCGGCGAGGTGAACCGAGGAGGGCCGAGAAGGAATCTCCAGCCCCTCCTCAGCCGTGAGGACCCGGAAGGGCCCTAGATCGATGTCTCGAAGAAGATCCGGATATTACCGTGGAGCTTGTCAACGGGATATTTTATCAAGCGAGCTGCGATGGCGCCTCAGTGGCCATTACTGCCGACTATCCCGGACCGCTGCCTACGTCGTGCGTAAGCCAAGCCGAAAAACCCAATCCTCCGAAGAGGACTCCCTTCAGATGTCATGCCTTACCCTTGAAATGTCGTGTTTTTGCAGAGATGACGGTTGGAGCGTGGGGCCGAGCCCCTAGGGACTCGTCGGCCAAGGGCGTCCGGATCGAGCAGGCTCAAGAGGAAGGCGGTAAGGGTCGACTCGCCGCTACAGAGGTAAGGCAAAAACTTGTGTTGTGATTATGGTATTTTTGAAGTATGACAGCACCCTTTGTGTCCTGGCAGGAAGAGGAGCAGCCGGACTATATCCGGGGATCCTGCCAACCACGCCTCCTCCAGCCGGATTCCAAATCCAGCTTCGAGAGCGGAGGCGGGAGCGAGCCGATGCCGCATAGTTCTCCAACAGATAATGCGGATATGCTCTCGGCCACGAATTCCGAAGTAGAGAGCGCCATGAATCACCGGCGCCGACGGGTCGTGCTTCGGAACAACATCTTTTCCGAAGAGGCATTTAATGCCTTCAATTCGGGAGACGCATACATCCGAGCTGCTCAAGGCGGGCTTGCCCGAGCGACGGACCAGTATACCAAAGATATATGGGTAAGAAATTTTGATAAGCGTGTGTAGCAGTAGCCCCTGAGACTTGAAACGGTTGGAACAACTGTTGTAAGGATCAATTTATGCACAGGTCCTTGTAGATAAGAATGAGCAATTGTCTCGGGAGCTGGAGGAGTGCAAGGCCGAGCTAAGGGCCGCAGTTGCCAAATTAGAGGAATCCAAAAAACCCTCATCTGGTAACACTTGTCTCAATTGTACGAAGATGCACCAGTTAGTAAATGGCTGATATGACAAGTCTGACAGAAAATTCTGCAGACAATCCCGGGGTGAATCCAGAGGGCGTAAGAGAGGACGAATCGCATCTCAAAAGGCAGCTGAAGGTTGGCGAGCGCATTCTTACGCAAGTTAGGCAGGAGAAGAACAATCTTCAAGATGCCAAGGTCCAGCTGGACGTGGAGTTAAAATATCTCCGCGCTCAGCTGGCGGACTCCATGAAGGAGAACAAAAGGCTTCGACGCGGCATTTATGGTAAGTGCCTAGACGAACTGTAGTATAGTTCGGCGCGGAAGTATATTGAAAGGATTGTGCTTGTAGGAATGTTAACGGGTCGCCCTGAGGAGGAGATGCCCTCATCTGCAGCGATTTACTACAAGACCTCTTACAACCGCACGAGCGAGCTCGGCAGTGATGCAGTATGCTGCTCGTGCCTTGTGGCTATCAAACCTCCCCGCCGAATGGCATGGGGAGCTTGTGGATATGCTTCAAGGAGCACGCGGCGCTCCGATTGTGGAAGCTGTCACCTGCCGGCAAGGTGCAAGAGAAGCTCACTATGGTGAAGACGCTACACCAAGCTGGACCCGAACCATATGGCCGAAGTAGGACCGGCGGGGCCCAATGTGCAAGAAATTCCCATGAGTCTGGTATATGACCAGGTAGCGTTAGCCGCTAAGTATTCTCAATAGGATTGTAAGCTAGATAGCCTGTTGGATGGTATAGAGAAGGAATATAGTCACCCAAGTGATCGTAATTCAATGGACATAATTAGTCCCTAGCCGGATTAAAATCATTTGTCATGGCGGACCTTTTCGCTTCAGCCCCGGATCCTACAATCGGTGTGTCCAATACCCACGCAGCTATAGAAAACCGGGTATGCGTGGAAACAAGGCGAGGGGTCATAAGTGCTTGAATGCATAAGTACCCAACTAGTTATGTTATATTACATGGATAGTAAGAAACATCTTCCAGGGAGAATAGTTCCGTTAGGGGTTCCTTTCCCTGGGTATGCATGCGACAATGCACATGTCCGGACTGCGAACGATGGCGCGGGATACAAGACTTCTGGGGATTTATGTTATAATAAACGAATACATCTTTTGTTCACCGACAGAATATTCTCTTAAGGAACCTAGCTTTCGGCTTCACCCAGTCTGAGGTACACATCCGGCTGAACCGCAGAATAATCGCAGAGGTGCTCCCCTTATGCCCTAGCCGAATAAACGGGAACATAGGGCATAAACACAAGAGCCAGGCAACCCAGCTCGGCCACATCTTAAGTCATATCAATGCATATAATGGTGAAGAAAAGGCACATATGGAAAAAGAATGCATATGTGATGGGCGGAAAGCCATGTGAGTAATTATTTTTATCTTCCGTATAGGAAGCCCCCAGGTATTGCTTACACATCTAGTGCTGCCGGAGTGATCCGGGAGTCCACACTGTATTGAATACTTTGTGTGAAGAGGAAAAAGGTCGAGAAAGGAAAAGGGATGGAGCATAATTAAAAAGGAGGGGCTAGGAGACGAACATTGAGTTCGGCGTTAGGCGTAGAATCTCCGGAGTCTGCCGCGTTCCATGGGTTCGGCTCGAGTCTGTTATCGGATGCATTACGTAAGCGGTACGCTCCTCCGGTGAGAACTTTGTCAATGACGAAGGGACACTCCCACTTGGGTTTGAGCTTGTCCTTCTTCTTCTCCGGTAGGCGTAGAACGAGCTCGCCAATTTTTGAAGTTTTGGCCCGCACTTCTCTGCTTTGATATCGTCGAGCCTGCTGCTGATAGAATGCGGAGCGGGCTTTTGCGACGTCGCGCTCCTCCTCCTCCAGGGCATCCAAGTTATCCTGCCGATCTAACTCGGCTTCCTTCTCTTCTTACATGCGTACGCGTGGCGAATCATGTATTATGTCGCAGGGTAATACTGCTTCCACGCCATACACCATAAAAAATGGTGTATATCCGGTGGTGCGATTCGGCGTGGTCCGCAGGCCCCAGAGTATGGAGTCGAGCTCCTTGACCCAGTGCGTATCCGACTCTGTCAAGGATCGCACTAGTCTGGGTTTGATGCCGCTCATGATGAGACCATTTGCCCGCTCTACCTGGCCGTTTGTTTGGGGATGGTAGACGGAAGCGTAATCAAGCTTAATGCCCATTTTTGCGCACCAAGTTTTCACTTCGTCGGCTGTGAATATTGAGCCATTATCAGTGATGATGCTGTGGGGGACACCGTATCGGTAATGCACCCGGATATGAAGTCTATTACTGGTCCGGATTCGACCGCTTGACTGGTTTGGCTTCTATCCATTTGGTGAATTTGTCCACCATGATCAATAAGTATTTTTTCTTATGGCTTCCCCCTTTAAGAGGTCCGACCATATCCAGCCCCCAGACCGCGAAGGGCCATGTTATGGGGATTGTTTGGAGAGTGGTAGGGGGCATATGACTCTGATTGGCAAAGAGTCGGGCAACCAACGCAATGTTGGACAAGGTCCTGCAGACCGCCGGGCCGGCCAAGAGAAACCTGTACGGAAGGCCTTGCTGACTAATGCTCGAGCCGCAGCATGGTGGGCGCCCAGTTCGGCATGGATTTCAGCCAAGAGCTGCCGCCCTTCCTCTTCGGAGATGCATCTTTGGAGCACTCTGGTAGCGCTTTTCTGGTAGAGTTCCCCTTCATAGACTTTGTAAGCTTTAGAGCGCCAGACGATGCAGCGTGCTTCATTTTGGTCTTCGGGGAGCTCCTGCCTATTTAGGTAGGCCAAGAAAGGCTCAGTCCACGGGGCGATTACAACCATGATTTCGTGGGCCGAGGACGTTATTTCGGTGGTAGAACCTCCGATTATGTCCGATAGTTCGTAACTGGGGTGTATTCGGATCCATGCTAGTATTGCCGGACTCCCCTTCCCATACTACGGATGGCTTGAAGAACCGTTCCAAGAATATGTTGGGTGGGACAAGGTCGCGTTTAGCGCCGATGCGAGCGAGGACGTCCGCCGCTTGATTGTTTTCTCGAGCCACATGGTGGAATTCGAGCCCCTCGAACCGAGCTGACATCTTGAGGACGGCATTACGGTAGGCCGCCATTTTCAGGTCCTTGGCATAAAAATCTCCGTTTATTTGTGATATTGCGAGGTTTGAATCCCCGCGCACTTCTAGGCGTTGAATGCCCATAGAGACTGCCATCCGAAGACCATGCAACAGAGCCTCATATTCGGCTGCATTGTTGGAGTCTGTGTATAATATTTGGAGGACGTACTGGACCGTGTCTCCTGTGGGAGACGTCAGGACTACACCTGCTCCCAATCTGGCCAGCATTTTAGAGCCGTCGAAGTGCATGATCCAGTTTGAGTATGTGACGTACTCTTTAGGGAGTTCGGCTTCTGTCCATTCGGCGACGAAGTCAGCCAATACTTGCGACTTGATGGCCCGCCGTGGTTTGTATGTTATGTCGAACGACAGGAGCTCAATGGCCCATTTGGCAATCCGGCCCGTAGCATCGTGGTTATTTATTATGTCATTGAGTGGTACTTCGGAGGCCACCGTGATCGAACACTCTTGAAAGTAGTGTCGTAGCTTCCGGGATGCCATGAACACCGAGTATGCTATTTTTTGATAGTGTGGGTATCAGGATTTGCATGGGGTTAGGACCGTGGATACGTAGTAAACCGGCTTCTGGAGCGGGAATTTGTATCCGTCAGCCTCTCGTTCAACGACGAGCACTACGCTTACAACTTGATGAGTTGCAGCTATGTACAGCAGCATAGGTTCGTCAATATTTGTCACTGTTAGTACTGGATTAGTGGCTAATAAGGTCTTTATTTCATCCAGTCCGGCCGTGGCTGCATCCGTCCACACGAAGTGTTCGGTGCGCCGAAGAAGGCGGTAAAGAGGTAATGCCTTTTCTCCTAACATGGAGATAAAGCGGCTTAGAGCAGCTACGCATCCGGCTAATTTCTGGATGTGCTTGAGGTCTGTTGGTATAGCCAACTGTGATAGAGCTCGGATTTTTGCCGGATTCACTTCAATTCCTCTATTGGAAACGATGAAGCCGAGTAGTTTCCCCGAGGGGACGCCAAAAACGCATTTTTCCGGGTTCAACTTGATGTCGTATGTCCGGAGATTGTCGAATGTAAGCCTCAAGTCATCTATTAGGGTTTTGACGTGTCTTGTTTTTATGACCACGTCATCCACATATGCCTCCACTGTTTTGCCGATTTGCTTTTCCGGTGCATGTTTGAATCATGCGTTGGTAGGTTACGCCATGCGTTCTTAAGCCCGAAAGGCATAGTGTTGAAGCGTAAAGGGCCATATATGCGTTATGAAAGTCAAGCAGCTTGGTCGACTCGCCATCTTTATTTGATGGTATCCAGAGTATGCATCGAGGAAGCACAATGAAGTCGTGTCTCGCTGTGGCATCGATGATTTGATCGATGCGAGGGAGGGGAAAGGGATCCTTGGGGCAAGCCTTGTTGAGGTCTTTAAAGTCGACACATAGGCGCCAGGATTTCTCCTTCTTTAGTACCATTACCCGGTTTGCCAGCCAATCCAGATGCTTGATATCTCTGATGAATCCGGTCTCGGGTAGTTTGGCTAGCTCTTCCCCCATGGCCTGCCGTTTGGGCTCTGAAAACCGTCTTAGAGTCTGCTTGACCGGTTTGTATCCTTTTAGTATATTGAGGCTGTGTTCGGCCAATCTGCGTGGGATGCCCGGCATGTCCGATGGGTGCCAGCGAAGATGTCCCAATTCTCGCAGAAGAAGTATCGCAGGCGGAGTCCATCGCGGCTCACCGTGTCCCGGATGGAAGCTGTCTTCGTGGGGTCCGCCGGATGGACTTGGAATTTGACTATCTCGTCTGCGGGTTTAAATGAGGTGGACTTGGGTCGCTTGGCGAGTATCACGTCATCCCTGTCCACGGTGGCGCGCAGTGTTGTTAATTCTTCTGCTGCTAAGGCTTCGGATAATGCCTCCAAGGCTAGTGCCGTGGTTTTGTTTTCGGTGCGGAGTGCGACGTCCGGATCACTGGCGAGAGTGATGATTCCATTGGGTCCGCATTTTAAGCTTCATGTACCCGTAATGGGGTATAGCTTGAAAGCTTGTAACGCGTCCCGCCCTAGAAGGGCGTGGTATCCGCTGCTAAAGGGGCCACTTGGAACGTGATTTCTTCGGACCTATAATTCTCCGGTGCCGAATACCACGCCGAGTGTGATTTTTCCTGCACACCGCTTCCCGACTAGGGATAATTCCCCTGAAGGTTGTGCCGCTTTGTTCAATGCGGCCTTTGTCAATATCCATCTTGCTGAGTGTCTCTTCATAGATCAAGTTTAATCCGCTTCCGCCATCCATGAGCACTTTAGTGAGCCGAAAGTCGTCCAAGATTGGGCTAAGAACCAGAGCGGCTAGTGCCCGGACAGTCTGGAATCGAGGTTCGTCACTGGCATTGAAAGTTATAGCAGTGTCGTTCCAGGGGTTTATTTTGGCCATATGGAAAATTTCCGCGGAGCTTCGATGAGCTCGCTTATGCCCTCGTTTGAGGCCAAAGTCTCGAAGACTGTTAGTACCGTATTGTGTTCGTTGGCGGGATGTTGTTCTGTAAGAAGATCCTCGCCACTTTTTGCAACCTGCCGGAGTATCCAACATGCCCTAAGGCTATG
Organism: Aegilops bicornis; assembly: GCA_021605145.1. Taxonomy (NCBI): domain Eukaryota; kingdom Viridiplantae; phylum Streptophyta; class Magnoliopsida; order Poales; family Poaceae; genus Aegilops; species Aegilops bicornis. Next base: position 6,702,918 of record CM038673.1, read on the forward strand.
AGTTGATGTTGTGTCCGGAGTGCCGTGGAGTTTACATGGCCCATTGAGCCATTTTTCCAATACGGTTTCCCGCCCTGGGGTGGGCTTTGGTTTCTTGGGGATTGGATGGGCCGACTTACGAGAGTTCGCCCGTTTAGTTCGGACAAAGGTTTTGGTGAAAGCCGGACTGTCCCAAAATTCAGCTTGGGTTTTCCAGACGCTTTCCATCGCACAGTACTTCTTACTACGATTGCTAAGTGCGCAAAGCGTACTATGTCACGACGACTTATAGCATTAAGGATTCCTTTGTCCGTGCAGTTTTTGCAGAAGAGTGAGACTACGTCCTCCTCGTGGCAGTCCTCGACCTTGTTTAGCGCAAGGAGGAATCTGGCCCAGTAATGATGCACTGTCTCTTGGGGCTCTTGCCTGATATGGGAGAGACGATTTAAGTCCGCGTGGGTGGTTATAGCTGAATCCGGATTCTGATCCGATCTAGCACCCCGGGGCATGGAAGCTTCCGAGTTCAAAGGCTCGGGATCCGGGACGCTGCCCAATTTTTTGGGCCCCGTGCCCGGTTCTAAGTCCGGGACCCGGGTCATATCCTCCTGGCGGTGTCCGCTCGGAGCTCGGCGATCTGGACATAATTCGTCCTCAAAATAGAGGGATACTCCCTGTGTGGTTCCTCCGCTACCGCTATCTCATGGGTAGCGGGCGGGGATTTAATGTCCCTTTGGTCGGGTTTAAGCCCGATCCGGTCATAGTCCGCTATGACTCCCAAAGCGGGCGATGCGATCCAAGAGCTCATTAAGAGAAGAGAGCTCTATAGGATCCATCTGCTCGGGCGAAGTTCCAAATTGATATGAAGTTTATGCGTGGCGACACGAGAGGCCATCGTCGGGCGCGACACCGATGGGGCGGCCATGACGAAGCCGCTTAGTCGGAGAGTTTGGCCTACAGCCTGTGGCTCACCTCATGTAATGTTGTCCCTGAAAACGAGTCGAGCCATCGAGCATTGCAGCAACGACACAGAGGAACTCTCAATGAAAGCACCAATTCGGTGTCAAAACCGGCGGATCTCGGGTAGGGGGTCCCGATCTGTGCGTCTTAGGCTAATGGTAACAGGAAGCAAGGGACACAATGTTTACCCAGGTTTGGGCCCTCTCGATGGAGGTAAAACCCTACTTCCTGCTTGATTAATATTGAAGATATGGGTAGTACAAGAGTAGATCTACCACGAGATCGTAGAGGCTAAACCCTAGGAGCTAGCCTATGATGGTATGATTGTAATTGTGATCGGCCTTCTAAGGACCAACCTCTCCGGTTTATATAAACACCGGAGAGGGCTAGGGTTTACATGGAGTCGGTTACAAGTAAGGAAATACAATATCCGGATCGCCAAGCTTGCCTTCCACACCAAGGAGAGTTCCATCCGGACACGGGACGAAGTCTTGAGTCTTGTATCTTCACGCCTCAATATTTCGGACGATGCATATAGTCCGGCTGTCCGGATACCCCCTAATCCAGGACTCCCTCAGGCCCCATGAGGGTGGGGGGGGGCGCCTGGGGGGTAGAGCGCGCCCCCTACCTCGTGCCCACATCGGAGCTTTCTTGACATAGGGTCCAAGTCTCCTGGATCATGTTCGGTGAGGAAATCACGTTCCCGAAGGTTTCATTCCGTTTAGACTCCGTTTGATATTCCGTTTCTTCAAAACACTGAAATAGGCAAAAAACAACAATTCTGGGCTGGGCCTCCGGTTAATAGGTTAGTCCCAAAAGTAATATAAAAGTGGAAAATAAAGCCCAATATAGTCCAAAACAGTAGATAATATAGCATGGAGCAATCAAATTATAGATACGTTGGAGACGTATCGGGCATCCCCAAGCTTAATTCCTCGTCCTCGAGTAGGTAAATGATAAAAAAGAATTTTTGATGTGGAGTGCTACTTGGCATAATTTCAATGTAATTCTTCTTAATTTTGGTATGAATATTTAGATCCGAAAGATTCAAGACAAAAGTTCATATTGACATAAAAATAATAATACTTCAAGCATACTAACTAAGCAATTATGTCTTCTCAAAATAACATGGCCAAAGAAAGTTCATCCCTACAAAATCATATAATTTAGTCATGCTCCATTTTCGTCACACAAGAATGCTCTCATCATGCAAAACCCCGATGACAAACCAAGCAATTGTTTCATACTTTAGTAATCTCAAACCTATAAACTTTCACGCAATATATGAGCGCGAGCCATGGATATAGGACTATGGGTGGACGGGACTATGCTGAGGGGGGTTATGTGGAGAAGGCAAAAAAAAGGAGAAAGTCTCACATCAATCGAGGCTAATCAATGGGCTATGGAGATGCCCATCGATTGATGTTAATGCAAGGAGTAGGGATTGCCATGCAACGGATGCACTAGAGCTATAAATGTATGAAAGCTCAACAGAAGAAACTAAGTGGGTGTGCATCCAACTTGCTTGCTCATGAAGACCTAGGGCACTTGAGAAGACCCATTGTTGGAATATACAAGCCAAGTTCCATAACGAAAAATTCCCACTAGTATATGAAAGTGACAAAACAAGAGACTCTCTATCATGAATATTATGGTGCTACTTTGAAGCACAAGTGTGGCAAAGGATAGTAGCATTGTCCTTCTCTCTTTTTCTCTCATTTTTTTAGGCCTTCTCTTTTTTTATGGCCTTTTTTTGGGCCTTCTTTTTTTAATGGCCTTTTTTATATATATTTTCCTCACTTGGGACAATGCTCTAGAAAATGATGATCATCACACTTCTATTTATTTACAACTCAATGATTACAACTCGATACTAGAACAAAGTATGACTCTATATGAATGCCTCCGGCGGTGTACCGGGATATGCAATAAATCAAGAGTGACATGTATGAAAGAATTATGAACGGTGGCTTTGCCACAAATACTATGTCAACTACATGATCATGCTAAGCAATATGACAATGATGAATGTGTCATGAAAAACGGTATGGTGGAAAGTTGCATGGCAATATATCTTGGAATGGCTATGGAAATGCCATAATAGGTAGGTATGGTGGCTATTTTGAGGAAGATATAAGGAGGTTTATGTGTGAAAGAGCGTACCATATCACGGGGTTTGGATGCACCGGCGAAGTTTACACCAACTCTCAATGTGAGAAAGGGCAATGCACGGTACTGAAGAGGCTAGCAATGATGGAAGGGTGAGAGTGCGATAATCCATGGACTCAACATTAGTCATAAAGAACTCACATACTTATTGCAAAAATCTACAAGCCATCAAAAACCAAAGCACTACGCGCATGCTCCTAGGGGGATAGTTTGGTAGGAAAAGACCATCGCCCATCCCCGACCGCCACTCATAAGGAGGACAATCAAAGAACACCTCATGTTTCAAATTTATTACATAATGTTTACCATACATGCATGCTACGGGACTTGCAAACTTCAACACAAGCATTTCTCAAATTCACAACTACTCAACTATCACGACTTTGATATTATCACCTCCATATCTCAAAACAATTATCAAGCATCAAACTTTTCTTAGTATTCAACGCACTCAAAAGAAAGTTTTTACTATTTTTGTATACCTAGCGTATTAAGATTATTTAAAAAAATTACCATGCTATTTAAGACTCTCAAAATAATCTAAGTTAAGCATGGGAGATCAAAATTTTCTATAAAACAAATCCACCACCGTGCTCTAAAAGATATAAGTGAAGTACTAGAGCAAAACTATATAGCTCAAAAGATATAAGTGAAGCACATAGAGTATTCTATCAAATTCCAATTCATATATGGCTCTCTCAAAAGGTGTGTACAGCAATGATGATTGTGGTAAACTAAAACGCAAAGACTCAAATCATACAAGACGCTCCAAGCAAAACACATATCATGTGGTGAATAAAAATATAGCTCCAAGTAAAGTTCCCAATGGAAGTAGATTTAAAGAGGGATGCCTTCCGGCATCCCCAAGCTTTGACTTTTTGGTGTCCTTAGATTATCTTGGGGGTGCCATGGGCATCCCCAAGCTTAGGCTCTTGCCACTCCTTGTTCCATAATGCATCAAAAGATTTCACCCAAAACTTGAAAACTCCACAACACAAAACTCAACAGAAATCTCGTGAGCTCCGTTAGCGAAAGAAAACAAAAGACCACTTCAAGGTACTGTAAAGAACTCATTCTTTATTTATATTGGTGTTAAACCTACTGTATTCCAACTTCTCTATGGTTTATAAACTATTTTACTAGCCATAGATTCATCAAAATAAGCAAACAACACATGAAAAACAGAATCTGTCAAAAACAGAACAGTCTGCAGTAATCTGTAACTAACGCAAACTTCTGAAACTCAAACGATTCAGCCAAAATAGGATGACCTAGGCAATTTGTTTATTTATCAGAAGAAATTGGAATCACTATTTTATCACGTTCTTGTGATTTTTAACAATTGTTTTCATGTACAGAAAGTTTCTGGAAATTACAGCAAGATCAAATAACAATCATCCAAGAAGATCCTATAGGTTTAACTTGGCACAAACACTAATTAAAACATAAAAACACATCTAACCAGAGGCTAGATAAAAGATTTATTCCTAAATATAAGCAAAAGCAAAAAAAAATAAAATAAAATTGGGTTGCCTCCCAACAAGCGCTTTTCTTTAAAGTCTTTTTAGCTAGGCATTAAGATTTCAATGATGCTCTCATAAAAGACAAGAATTGAAGCAAAAAGAGAGCATCATAAAACATGTGACAACCACATATAAATCTAACATACTTCCTATGCATAGGCATCTTATAGGCAAACAAATCAAGGCAAGCAAAAACTATATGCAAGGAAGCGGAAAGAGACAATAGCAATCTCAACATAACGAGAGGTAATTTAGTAGCATGAAAGTTCCTACAACTATATTTTCCTCTCTCATAATAATTACATGTAGGATCATAGGCAAATTCAAGAAAATAGATATCACAAAGTATATTCTCAACACGATCCACATGCATGCAAAGTTGACACTCTTCCAAAATAGTGGGATTATCATTAACTAAAGTCATGACCTCTCCAAACCCACTTTTATCAAAAACTTCATAAGATTGAACATTCTCCAAATATGTGGGATCTAAAGTTGACACTCTTCCGAGCCCACTTTCCATATTATTGCAAACAATATTATCAATCTCATATTCATCATGGGGATTAAATAAATTTTCAAGATCATAAGAAGAATCACCCCAATCATGATCATTGCAACAAGTAGTAGACATAGCAAAACTAGCATCCCCAAGCTTAGGGTTTTGCATATTATTAGCAAAGTTGACATCAAAAGAATATATAATGAAATCATTGCAATCATTTTTTATTCAAAGATCTATCATGAGTCACTTCACGGATTTCAGGCAAAACCTTATAAAGATAATCTAGTGCATCCAAATCACCAGGAATTGGTTCATCATATATGGATCTCTTAAAAAGGTTGGCAAGCGGATGGGGATCCATAGGTATTAGCTTCTCTGTTTAGGAATAAATACTCAACTATTTCAACCAAACGAGCAAACGAACCAAGTAAGACATCAAGGCAAACGAAAAGAGAGGGCGAATAAAACGGCAAGGGTGAAGTGGGGGAGAGGAAAACGAGAGGCAAATGGCAAATAATGTAATGCGAGAGATAAGGGATTGTGATGGGTACTTGGTATGTTGACTTTTGCATACACTCCCCGGCAACGGCGCTAGAAATTCTTCTTGCTACCTCTTGAGCACTGCGTTGGATTTCCCTCAGTTTTTGAGAACCAAGGTATCAATCCAGTAGGAGGCTACACGCAAGTCCCTCGTACCTACACAAAGCAAATAACTCCTCGCAACCAACGCGAATAGGGGTTGTCAATCCCTTCACGGTCACTTACGAGAGTGAGATCTGATAGAGATGATAAATAATATTTTTGTATAAATATGCAAAGTAAAATAAAAGGCAAAGTAAAAAGCAAAGCAATAATTAAAGTGATGGAAGATTAATATGATGAAGATAGACCCGGGGGCCATAGATTTCACTAATGGCTTCTCTCAAGAGCATAAGTATTTTACGGTGGGTGAACGAATTACTATTGAGCAATTGACAGAATTGAGCATAGTTATGAGAATATCCACGTATGATCATGTATATAGGCATCACGTCCGAGACAAGTAGACCGACTCCTGCCTGCATCTACTACTATTACTCCACTCATCGACCGCTATCCAGCATGCATCTAGAGTATTAAGTTCAATAAAACAGAGTAACGCCTTAAGCAAGATGACATGATGTAGAGGGATAAATTCATGCAATATGATAAAAACCCCATCTTGTTATCCTCGATGGCAACAATACAATACGTGCCTTGCTGCCCCTCATCACTGGGAAAGGACACCGCAAGATTGAACCCAAAGCTAAGCACTTCTCCCATTGCAAGAAAAACCAATCTAGTAGGCCAAACCAAACTGATAATTCAAGAGACTTGCAAAGATAACCAATCATACATAAAAGAATTCAGAGAAGATTCAAATATTGTTCATAGATAATCTTGATCATAAACCCACAATTAAATCGGTCTCAACAAACACACCGCAAAAAGAAGATTACATCGAATAGATCTCCACGAGCGAGGGGGAGAACATTGTATTGAGATCCAAAAAGAGAGAAGTAGCCATCTAGCTACTAACTATGGACCCGAAGGTCTGAGGTAAACTACTCACACTTCATCGGAGGGGCTATGGTGATGATGTAGAAGCCCTCCGTGGTGGACGCCCTCTCTGACGGAGCTCCGGAACAGGCCCCAAGATGGGATCTCGTGGGTACAGAAGGTTGCGGCGGTGGAATTAGGTTTTTGGCTCCGTATCTAATCGTTTGGGGGTACGTAGGTATATATAGGAGGAAGAAGTACGTCGGTGGAGCTTCAGGGCCCCCACGAGGGTGGGGCGCGCTGGGGTAGGGCGCACCCCCCTACCTCGTGCCCACCTCGGAGCTTTCTTGACGTAGGGTCCAAGTCTCCTGGATCATGTTCGGTGAGAAAATCACGTTCCCGAAGGTTTCACTCCGTTTGGACTCCGTTTGATATTCCGTTTCTTCGAAACGCTGAAATACGCAAAAAATAGCAATTACATTTGGGCCTCCGGTTAATAGGTTAGTCCCAAAAGTAATATAAAAGTGGAAAATAAAGCCCAATATAGTCCAAAACAGTAGATAATATAGCATGGAGCAATCAAAAATTATAGAAACGTTGGAGACGTATCAGCGTCGACTAACCACTAGCCTAGAGGTTGAGTGCGCGCCTACCTGTTTCTTTTATGTCATCTTTTGGTTCGTAGGGCACATGAGCACTTCTGCTGAGCTACTCAGAAAGAAGGAAACGGACCGGCGCCCCGACCCCGGCGAACCAGAGTTGTCGGGGGGCTGCAAGCACTAGGATCCAACCGCGGCGAGATGAGATTGCCGGGGGCTGCAGATCCAGATAAGTCTTTTGTCCGCTGTCATGCATTTCGAAACCGGACTGGGGTATGTGAAACCTCGTTTTTATCTCTAGGCTGCCGTGCTCCCCCTTTTCCTATACCTAAGGATTATTTCCTGGGTCCGGATTTGGTCGTAGCCGCGACGGCAAGGAGATGGGACGAGGAGCCTGAAGCCCTCTTCATCCCTGCCTCCGCCGAGAGTGCGAGAATGGTCGAGTGGAGTGGGGGGACGGCAAGGCCTGTTGCTGGGCGAAAAACGTTTATCTTAAACAATAACTAGGATTCGCTCCTTGTCGCGGGACTTACCCGCGAACGAAAAACCCGGCAAGCATCCCTTTTTCATTAAAAACATCCCATACAGGTACAGTTCGTGCGAGATGAAAAACATGAGCGAGGGGATTACAAGCTTTAAATCTAACAAAGGCCTGCAGGCTTACAAACTAAAAAGGAGATAAGATGCCCATAATCCCTTTCTTGAACCTCTCCTCAGGAGGCAGGTCAAGGAGGCGAAATGGCAAAAGGGGTGCCTAGGCGAGCTACGAGCAGCAGAAAGCACCAAGAGAACATCTCGGTGGCCACCCATGGGCGGGCCGGTGATGACGGTGCCAGGAAATGAGCTGGAAGACGAGGCGGCAGGACTGGCAATAAGCGGTGAAGGCGTCGGTGCCCGCGTACTCCGAGTTGACGGCCTTGCCGCCCGCCCTCTTCCTCTTCCACAGCCTCCCGACGCCAGCCTCCCAAGGAGACGGCCCCGAGAAGTTCAAGGAGCTGGCCCCGCCCCGGCAAAACTTTGCCGGAGGAGCGGCCAGGTGCAGATGCTGCTGCTGACGCACCCGCCCAGGCGTGGGGTGTCCGACGCCTAGTCGGACTCGTCCCCGCTGTCCGCCCTGCTGTCCTCCTCGTCGCTTTCGCTCGAGGACGAGCTTCCATCGTTAGAATCTCCATCAGAGGAGCTCTCCACGCAGCATTTCAGACGAGTTCCAAACTCTCCGAAGACCTTGACAAAGAGCAGGCCGTCCTCCATTAACTTGAAGTAGAGGACGAGCCCCGCCGTCAGGCTGTGAATGTGGGCGAACGTCTTCCACCCACGACGAAGGTACATGACCCGAGGAGCCGGGAAGTCAACGTCAACCCGCGTGCCCCCATTCCCACAACCCCTCATGTGCAATATGAGGGATTGGGGCCGGTCACGTTCCATCTCCCGAGCGAACGGGGCAGGAAGACGGAGACGGCGACGTGGAGGCCGGCGCAGCCTGAGGAAGAACTCGCGAGGCTGGTCTCCGACATGGCCTTCGATCGGGAAGGGCGCCATTGGCGGGGGCGCAGTCGGCGCGCCGCCCCGTCCTCCTCTTCCTCGAGCGCCGTGCCCTCTGCCCCGGCCTCGCCCACGGCCTCGCCCCCTCCCCCTTCCCCTCACGGTCAGTTCCACCACCACGGGTTCAGGAGGAGGAGGGACGCGCTGTCGAGCGGCGACCCTCGCCGCCACCGTCGAGGGACCAGGATTCCCCTTCTCCATGGCGGGCAAGAAGAAGAAGCAGAAGCAGGGGGAGATAGAAGATGGAAGAATGCGGGATGCCATCCCCCCTTCCTCCTCTTTATAAAGGAACGGATTGAGGCTCGCCGCCTTCGCCGCCAATCCCGACACCGAGGCGCAGGGAATCAGACCGACCCGCTTCCCCAACCAGCGACGGCCCGGATTCGCTTCCACCGCTTGCCACCCCAAGCGCATGAAAGACAGCGTGGCGACGTGCAGTAATCGAGGGGACGGATGAGGCGACCTCTCCCACCCCGTGATCGTGGGGAGTGGACGCTTGAAGATCAAGCGCCCGCCCGCCAAGAATGAGCCGCCTCCACGCCTCCCTCTTTTTACGGGGAAGGCGCGAGCCGCCTCTTGACTGCGGTATGACGCATGCATGTGGAAACCGCCCCACGCACGCCGCCCACGTCACACACACCCCTCCACGCCGCCACGCTGCTGCTGGTCGTGGAAGGCAGAGCGCCAAGAATCTTACCACGGTAAAACCACCCCACCGCTCACAAGACCGCTTTTGGGCATGGCCCAACAACATGTCGCGCTTATGTGTGGCCCAGGCCCGGGGGCTCCTGTCGGTGTACAAAAATAGGGGCGCATTTTTAGTAACCCTTTACCTGTGCACGGGCAGTCAGAGCGGCGCGTACAGCCACACCAAGCAGAACGAGGAAAGTGAGCCAAGGTAAGACCGAAGCCCAAGACGATTAAAGCAACGCCAAGGCCAAGACCACAAAGAGCAGAGGGACAAAGCAGGTTCTCCTGGCAAGACCCTTGCCGGGTGGCCTCAGCGGCCCCGGTAAGACCCTCGCCGGGACAGCTCGCCCCGCACCAACAGAGTGAGCCACCCTTGAGCCCACGGCCCCCAGCGCCATCATCAGCGTGGGGCCAGGGCTCGGGAGGGCACCTCTGTGGTGGCATGCAGATCTTTGTGAAGACATATTCAAGATCAGATTAGGATTAGAAGACGACGATTCTTGGCAAGATCCTTGCCGTGGAAGGCCACCAAACCCCCGGCAAGATCCTTGCCGGGGACGGCAGCACGCCACGGCGAGACCCTTGCCGGGCCACCCGGCAAGGCCCTCACCAAAGACGCCGGCAAGGCAATCGCCAAGCCCACGTCAACCAAGCTTCCACCGCCGTTCACATGCAGCTGCCAGCCCAACCAGCTGGGCGGGCACCTGCGTGGCAACATGCAGCCCCCAGGCCAACTCATCAAGCGCCTGCGTGGCGGCATGCAGATCTTCGTGAAGGCTCCACCACCGCGCCAACTCAGCTGCCTGCCTGCCTACATGGCACCGCACGCATCCCTGGCCGAGGCGCGTGTCGAAGCGAGGAGGAGCGGCGACGGACGGGACGGGCCTCGCCTGTGACGCCCTCGACACAATCGTACACTAATCATACACGCAAATGTGTACGATCAAGATCAAGGACTCACGGGAAGATATCACAACACAAATCTAGACACAAAATAAAATAATACAAGCTTTATGTTACAAGCCAGGGGCCTCGAGGGCTCGAATACATAAGCTCGAAAACACAAGAGTCGATGGAAGCAACAATATCTCGAGTACGTACATGAGTTAGACAAGTTTGCCTTAAGAAGGCTAGCACAAAAGCAACAACGATCGAAAAGGCAATGCCTCCTACCAGGAGCCTCCTAACTACTCCCCTGGTCATCGGCCTCCACGTAGTAGTAAGCATCGGCGGTGGCATCTGCTCTGGCTCCGCCATCCGTTGCATCATCCGAGAAGAAAGGAAAAGGGAAAAGAGGGAGCAAAGCAACCGTGAGTACTCATCCAAAGTACTGCAAGCAAGGATCTACACTACGGATGCAACATTATCAAAGGAAGGTCAGTATATGTGGACTGGGCTGCGTAAATGCCGAATAGAGAGAAGGCCTAGTCCTATCAAAGACTAGCATCTTCCGGAAACCACCATCTTGGCAAAGAACAGAGGGAGTAGAGTAGCATAAAGTAAAGTAGTAGTAGTGTTATCAACCTCGGCGGAGATCCTTTCTCGACTCCGTGCGAGAAAGAAATCCCGAGCCATACTATCCATGTCTCATCACGGTCCATTTCTCATATCCATGTCTCATCACGGTCCATTTCTCATCTCGGTATCCAGTTCTAGTTGTATCGATCGGGATACAACTCCAAGTGTCCGTTACCGTAGGACAGGCTATCGATAGATGTTTTCTTCCCTGCAGGGGTGCACCAACTTACCCACCACGCTCGCTTAACTCTGGTCGGACACACTATCCTGGGTCATGCCCGGCCTCGGCCAAACAATACGCCGCAACCCGACCTAGGCTTAATAGAGAGGCCAGCACGCCGGACTAAACCTATGCCCCTGTGGGTCATGGGCCATCTCCCGAACTCCCTGCATGTTGCGTCTGTGGCGGTGAGTAGACCTAGCTACCTCCTTCAACAAGGCAGGCGCTTACGCAGTACAACCCGGCGCGCGCCACTCGGTCGCTGACGTCTATTAAGCTTCGGCTGATGCATACGACGCAGAACGCCCATACTATGCCCACGTGATGGTTAGTGCTATCAGGCTAGAGGCCCCTCGGATCAAATATCCAAATTGTAGTGGACTAGGAACGCGCGGTAACAAGCAGAGACTCACGAAATATGTGACCCCATTGCCCCGTCTCGAGGACTTGTGGCAAGGGCTAGGAATGCCCGGCCACGCCTCGTAATTATCTCGCGGGCACCTTCCAGGTCCGCCCGACTCCACCTCACTCGCAATTAAGCTCGCGCGGGTACCCCTCAGGGCCAACCCGTCTTTAGTAACAGGGGTAAAGTACAAGTATCCGTGTGTCCAAACATCAAGGGGAAAACCTGAGGAATCACCCTCGATGAATTCCACTAGATGTAATCATCAAGGTGAACGTAAGAGGAATCACCCCCGAGGTTCACACATGAGGGGTTGCACGATAGAGTCGTATCGGAAGTGGTTAAGGAGGAAATCACCCTCGATGACCATGACCGAATGACTACACTCTGAGGTTAACATCGGAAGTCTTTGAAGAGGTTCACCCTCGGTACTCGATAGTAACCCAAAGAGTGTCAAGCAACTAAGGGGAAGAGATGTGCGATGCTGGGGCCTGGTCTTCGATCCCGTTGATCGGGTCTTCGATGATGAAGCAGGGCCAACAAGGACAAGGTGGGGGGGATCACTGATCACTAACCAACCTATACTAATCAGTTTAGGATAAGCAGGTAAGGTAACAATAAGCAGGATACAAAAGCAGGCTATGCATCAGAATAGGAGCAAACAATAACAATAGCAAAATCTAATGCAAGCATGAGAGAATGGAATGGGCGATATCGGGATGATCAAAGGGGGGGCTTGCCTGGTTGCTCTGGCAAGGAGGGGTCGTCGGTGACGTAGTCGATCACAGAGGCAGCATCTGTCTCGGGGTCTACCGGAGAGAAGAGGGGGAAGAAACAGTAAATACATAGCAAACAGAGGTAACACTAAGCATGACATGACGATACGTAGCGCTAGGCGTGCTCTAACGCGGTACTACACGTTGCAGACGAAGGGGGGAAACATCCGAGGATGAATTCCCGACGTTAGGTGGATTCCGGACAAAGGAAAAGAGGGGGAAAGTTCCATGTTCAACATGCTAGAGGCATGTGACAGATGAACGGACCGCGTATTCGCATTCTTTGGATTTCTGTGAGCAACTTTCACGTATAAAACATTTTCATCCGAGTTACGGTTTAATTTCCATGAATTTCCAAAGATTAAACCATTTTCTGGAATTATCTAAATTAACAGAAAAGGAATTATGACGTCAGCAGAGTGTCAGCATGACATCAGCAGGTCAACAGACCCGCTGACTGGTCAAACTGACAAGTGGGTCCTACCTGTCATAGGCAGTGGACTAACAAAAGTTTAAACTAACTAAAATTAGGTTAGTTAACTACTGGACCCCACCTGTCAGTGCCTCATTTATCTAACTAATTGATTTTAATTATAAAAACGTTTTAGGTAAAATAATTATGCGATGGGGCCCGCATGTCAGCGCCACCGGGCTGCTCATAAGACATCGACCGGTCAAACCAACAATCAGGGTCAGCGGGTCCACTGGGGGCCACGGGTCAGTGACCTAGGTGGTGGCCCGGGGGTGGCCCACACGGCGCCAGCTCAGCGGAGCTGCAGGAGTAGCTCCGGCGAGCTCGTGCGCGGCGGCCGAACGCCGACGAGATTGGAAATCGCCTACGGTTCACCATTTCACGTGCCACGACTTGCGTTCGAAAGCTAGGAGGGAGCCGCATCGGGTGGAGCTGCTAGACTACGCCGGGGAGGCCGGAAACATCGCCGGCGTCGAGCTTGGCGGCGATGGCTTTCGGGCGTGCGTGGAAACGGCGCTAGGAGGAACGGGGACGCGCGCTAGTGGTGGCGTTGGACTCAAGCACGAGCTCCGGAGCTCGATCACGAGGCTCGGCCGCTATAATGGCGAAGGCCACGACGGCGAAGCTTCACGTGATGATGCGTCTGGGTGCTAATGAGCAGCGGCTACTCGGGCGGAAAAGCTCGAGGAGAGAGGGGAAAGACGCTGTGGCTCACCGGGAGCCGTAGGGAGGTGTCAGTGTGCTCGGGAGGCGCGAGGTGGCCGACGCCGCGCCTGGCCGAAGGAGGAGGAAGAAGAGGTCGCGATGTCAAGCGGGGGCTGGCCCCGTCCGCGTGGCTTGACGAGGAGGATGAGGAGGTCGAGGCAGAGCCTGGGGGCACGTCGGCGAGGCGAAGGCCGGCCGGTGGCCGCGGTGAGCAGTGACCGAGAGGCGCGGCCGAGGCGGATCTGGAGGGGGAGCGCAGGCGAGAGAGAGAGAACAAGAGGGCGTGAGAGTGGGGAGTGGGAGAGGGATCGAGGGGGCGTCGGCGTCCTTATCCCCTCCGGGGCCTGTAGCGACGCGAGGCGGCGAGGTGGTCGGGACGACGCGCCGCGCCTCGGTCAGTTGAACAGGGAAGGGGAGAGTGACGGCCAGGGGGTGTGGGCCGGCTGTTGGGCCACTGGCTCGGGTGGGCAAGCTTTGAGTGAGGCAGAGGGCCTCTCTCCCTCTACTTCTCCTTTTCTTTTTTCTTTTTGTTGTTTTTCTTTTTCTCTTGAGCAGCTTTTGCATTTTCTTTTTAGCCACAATTGACTTTGCAAAAATTATGCCACCGCCAAAACAACCTCAAAGAATTAAAGTGCACCGCCTCAAAAAGGTTGGGAGGCTTTTGGAATAGTTGCCTATTTTATAAATTAAAAAGGGCATTTAATTTATTGCTTAGGTCACTGTTTTAAGTAGTTTAGGCCACTTAAACCCTTTGCAAAAATGTTGGTTCACCACCAATATTAGTTGTGGAATATTTGGCACATGATGAACATTTTTGTATTCATGTTTGAGAAATTTTGAATTCCCCTCATAATTTGAATTTGAATTTGACTTTGATTTTTCATCAAGTGATAATTAGCTCAGTAAGCATGGTGGGTGACCTGGCACCATTAATGAGGATTATCAGAGCATGACACTGAGGGTGTTACAAATCTCCTCCACTACAAGAAATCTCGTCCCGAGATTTAAGTGGGGAAGAAAAGAGTAACTCCGGGAGAACTGACCCTTATGGGTTTAATTGTCTGGTGAACAATGCAGGTAATGTGACAGAAGTATCTCTCGAGTTGAAATTTAAGAATAACGTCGAGAGCAAAATATGAAGGTACAATAAGAAGTTTCACGCGGATGGACAATCGACCGATACCGAATGCAGTGTGAGAAGGGTTCAGAGCATCGAGAATAGATCATCCCTCGGGGGCTCGTGACATGAATCTGAAGCCAAATGCAAGAATGTTTCTAATCAAAGATATACAGGAGAGTCAGGTTTTGATCGTGTGGAACTGGGTTATGGGCCCACCATGTGGGTTAAAAGCAGGAAGGCGCTAAAATTTTGCACGGCCATGATAGCAAGGCAGGTCAGAGGATAGCCTGCCAATTATGTTGGCAACAACGTTGGTACCAAGGGCGAGGGACGAAGAGAACCATTTTCCTGCTCGTAATACGAGGCGGACCAATAGGCAAAGTTCTCGTCCATCGGTGGTTACCGGAATGTCATCAACAATAGTAATGTGGTCTTCTTGACAAGAGTTGTACACCGAGGTGCTTACTTAAGCAGGGATTTATCTCTGCTTAGACAAGTTAGATGACAAGAAAGGTGAAACAAAACAATGGAAAGGAAAATGTGATTATTATGATAACCAGACCAATGAAAAGGAAAGATGTTTATACCCAAGTGTTAGAGTATAACTTTCCCAAGGAAAGGCAGAGCATGATAGGGCTTCAAGTATTAAGCCGCTTAGACAAAGGGGCAAGGAATTTATGAGGTTTACCCATACAACGGTGTTTGGATAATTGATCAAGAACAGCTTAGCATTGCACTCCCAATGTTCTTGTTGATGATCGGAGTACCACACACTTGCTTCGGGATAGTGTTGACATGGCCATCGGGAAATGTCGACTTGATACACAAAGGATCCATCGGAACAACTTATAAAATAAGTCATACAATTTCAGCAAGGAAAAGATGAGGATGGGGCACACGGGCTCAGAAACAATTCATCGAGGGGGTAAGGATGTTATTTCTCATCATGAATTCGGTTGATATCCTTGAAAAGTTTGGAATGATGATGATGATCACGACACATTTGTCGAGAGGTTTCATGAAGATGTAATCGATCAACGCATTTACATTAAGCAAAAGAAATGATGAAGTGTAAGGTTAATTGAATCACGAGTACGACACAAACTCGAAAGCAAGCTTGTTGTTCATGGCAAAATGGTATGACGAGGAAGATCGACATAAGCTTAGCTTGTCGTCGAAAATTCTGCTCCGGAAAGGACCTGGTAGCACAGTTAAAATTTAGCATGATAATGATATAACCAATCAAGCTAGGAATGATGTGATGGAGTATCATTCCAATGAGAATTCACAAGTGGTAGTGCAATGACACAATATACTTGAGATAACAAGGGGCAATACTTGAGGTAGATCAAAAATAAAGGTTAGACATATGAAATGATCTGCAGAAGACAAGTATTTTAACTTGTCCGGGAAATGGAGTTAAGGAGAAACTATGGTCGGAATCACGGTTACGAATGATCAAACCACCGATACAAGATGAACTTATAAAAAGGGGTAATCATATTTACGAGCAGCTTCCACGGTAAGTTCTACATCGGGTCCATGGGCATGAACACAAGGGTTCAAGGTCGACTCCCACTTCTTCAATGCATAACCTTTCATTCACTCCTCGTTTTTCAAAGAAAATGTAGTGCAGAGGATTTATCTGGCGAAGTACCGGAAGAGTAAGACTCGTGAGAACTCTCGGGTTCACTCGGATTACGGAAGGAATAAGTTCAACCCATCCGGCATTTTTACGAATCTATACAACCATCAACCAAGCAAAAGATACGAGTTCGGAAGCGAGTATCGAAGTCAAAGCAGATGATACAATATCTTTGAAGGTATTATGTATCGTGGAAATCTTGATAAGATTTTGGAGGTGAAGGACAGCATGGGATAACAACCCAAAGAATGGATCCGCGATTCACGATGAGTTGATGTGAGTATCGGTAATCAATCAGATGAAGAAGGGGATGCAAAGGCATCGGCTTATATAAACGTCTGAATGATTCGATGCTTGGGTACAAAGGAATTATGATTTCAAGACGAAGGATCAGAAGCAGAGGCTCTGATCAAAAGATGAGTAAGTTGAATAGACTTAGAGGTGCACCCGATCAAATCTTGATTGGGCAAGAACCAACTCATATTCGAAACAATGTCTGAGCCGGAAAGAAAATTTCCAAGGATTAATTGATGATCGTGTGCATTCTCACACATGCTGAATCAACAGGATCAGAATGTTAATCCCAAAGTATTTTAACGAATATCGCTAGACAAATGGAATTAACCGTAAAGCAAGTATGCAAGAATTCCAAGAGCAACAGGTTGTAGAGGATTTTCGGAAGATCAAATAGTATTTCGAAGTATTTTGTGAATCACACGAACAACTGAGGGTGAACTGATCCTCAGTGAGTGCAAGGAATTATTCGAAGGGGGGAAGGAATTATTCGAAGGGGGGGTATTCATGGGGCAAAGAACTGCAAGGCAGTAAGCTCAAAGGATTCTCGAAACAATAGAGAATTTCGAGGCATATTGTAATATCAGGAGCAACTAGGGATGAAGGTACAAGCGGCAAGGATGTTATTCAATGGGATTACGGTGGTCGAGGCTGCAAGGCGCTTGGTACAGGTCTCGAGAAACATCGAGGAGTATCCGCAGAATCTTCCGCGAAGCAAGCGATCACCGATAATGTCGAGGCTCTCCGGGAGGAAGTGGGTACGAGAACCTAATGTCAGAGTTTAGTAAAATGGTTAACCCGAATAGAAGAGAGATCAGAGTCCCAGAGTATAGACGAGGAATAAAAGATCCTAATACCACCCAAATGGCGACGTGGGCCCGTAAGCCACACAGCCAATGTTAGTAAAAGTTTTTCAATGACTAGACTCAACTTCGGCCAAGGAGTTGGAAAGGGGGCTACCTACAGGCAGTCGACTCTGATACCAACTTGTGACGCCCTCGACACAATCGTACACTAATCATACACGCAAATGTGTACGATCAAGATCAAGGACTCACGGGAAGATATCACAACACAAATCTAGACACAAAATAAAATAATACAAGCTTTATGTTACAAGCCAGGGGCCTCGAGGGCTCGAATACATAAGATCGAAAACACAAGAGTCGGTGAAAGCAACAATATCTCGAGTACGTACATGAGTTAGACAAGTTTGCCTTAAGAAGGCTAGCACAAAAGCAACAATGATCGAAAAGGCAAGGCCTCCTGCCTGGGAGCCTCCTAACTACTCCTGGTCATCAGCGGCCTCCACGTAGTAGTAAGCATCGGCGGCCTCCACGTAGTAGTAAGCATCGGCGGTGGCATCTGGCTCCTGGGCTCCGTCATCTGGTTGCATCATCCGAGAAGAAAGGAAAAGGGGAAAAAGAGGGAGCAAAGCAACCGTGAGTACTCATCCAAAGTGCTCGCAAGCAAGGATCTACACTACAGATGCAACATTATCAAAGGAAGGCTGTATATGTGGACTGGGCTGCAGAAATGCCATAATAGAGAGAAGGCCTAGTCCTATCGAAGACTAGCATCTTCTGAAAACCACCATCTTGCAGCAACAGGAGGGAGTAGAGTAGCATAAAGTAAAGTAGTAGTAGTGTTATCTCTCTCCCCTCTACTTCTCCTTTTCTTTTTTTCTTTTTGTTGTTTTTCTTTTTCTTTTCCAGCAGCTTTTGCATTTTCTTTTAGCCACAATTGACTTTGCAAAAATTATGCCACTGGCCAAAACAACCTCAAAGAATTAAAGTGCACTGCCTCAAAAAGGTTGGGAGGCTTTTGGAATAGTTGCCAATTTTATAAATTAAAAAGGGCATTTAATTTATTGCTTAGGTCACTTTATTTTAAGTAGTTTAGGCCACTTAAACCCTTTGCAAAATGTTGGTTCACCACCAATATTAGTTGTTGAATATTTGGCACATGATGAACATTTTGTATTCATGTTTGAGAAATTTTGAATTCCCCATAATTTGAATTTGAATTTGACTTTGATTTTTCATCAAGTGATAATTAGCTCAAGAAGCATGGTGACCTGGCACCATTAACGAGGATTCTTGTAGCATGACACCGAGGGTGTTACATCGCCTGCCGTCCCGATAAAGCAAGAGGACACCTAAGCGATGCATTAAATGCACCTTGTCTCTGTGTCTGAGGGATAACCTCGTACATCAGAGACGCTTTCCACCTCCTGTGTGCCATTGTGGCAACCCCTTTTTCTAATAAAAGGAGGCCCAAGGCGACTAGGAGAAGGATTCGGCTCTTTCGAACCACATGCTGACCACAGCTAGTTCAAGACTCAAGAACTCTCAGAAATACACCCACTAAAGCAGGACTAGGGTTTTACGCATCCTCGCGGCCCGAACTTGGGTAAACGACCTTTGTGCTGTCTACTAGCCCTGCTTTCCTCGCAACCCTGCTCCCCGGCAACCGTAGTAGGGATTCTTTGATCCCATAGGTGTCGTTCCACACCGACACGCGTCGACGAGAGGAAGAGGGGGAGATATCGCCGCTAAAACCTGTGCAAAGCCCTAGTTTTGGTGGGTTGCGTCCGGGGCCTTCGGCGGGCCACTGGCTAGGACGATGACTGATGATTCGAAAACAAAATTGTAAGATGTTGTGTGCACAAGTATAGCATGCGCAAATGCAATATACTGCTTTCAGCAACATATAGCGCTCGCGTCGCCTATGCGAGCCCACATGGGTCTGCCCAGTAAGCCCATTTTCTTTCCTTCTTAACGGCTAGGTCGACCTGCCGACAATCATGTCGCTTCTCTTTTTCATTGAAATCACTAGTTAAGTGTACCATTCTCCAAAAAAAACTAGTTAAGGGTGCCATTTGCAAAGATCACTCTCATTTGGTGATGATAAGTAACACAGTACATGCGTGACACTTGTCGCAAATATGGGAGTTTTGTATTTTTCATTCATTTGTTTTTTTTATGTTTTACCTCTTGAACCTTGCATCCAAATCTTAAATCGTTTTCTCCATCATGTTTCTTTCATCGAGATCTTTGAAACTATACCACATGTTAAAGGTTTGGACAAAAAAAAGAGGATATAATAAAAATAAAAAATAAAACCAGAAATCATAAAAAGGAAATAACAAAGCTAAAAAATAGAAACCGAAAGCACATTTGTGTTTTTCACTTTTTTGGGAAGCACACCGGTACCTTTTCACTTTCTGGGAAGCACACATGTGCTTTCACTTTCCGGAAAGCACAATTGTGTTTTTTCTGTAGTTCTTTTAGTTAGATGGTCGAAATATCAACCTTTTTATGTAAATTATATCCGAACGTTAATGAAAGTTGTATGGTTTAATCGAATTTCGTGAGGTTGGTTCAAATTTGTTGACCGGATGTATGCGGTTATGATTGGATGTCATTCTCCCGCATTTGTGTCCATGGACTAATCCCCTGTCCGCGGACAGATGTGGAAGGGAATTTATGGTAAAAAAAAGCCTGACAGCGGTGCAGTCGTTATCTGGATTGAAGTGCGCATGCCATGGTCCATGAACGCGACACACATGCATGAAGCTGCTTCAGTTTCTGTTGTGCACAATCCGATTAGGCCGCAGGCTGCATGGTGTAAAACGACGCACTCATGGCTTCGTGATGGTAGGGATCGATCGCGCGCCAGAAAGAGGAAGACCGCGAGACGTGACGGCGCCAACTCGGGCGTGGGCCTGTGGCTGCTCCTAGCTGTAGCACAATCGGATGGACGGCAAAAGCAAACCGGCCATGCATGTGACGCGAGATCTTGGGCGACGACAAATCGCCCGCAGCTTTTTCCGCGTGTTTCCTTCGCGACACTTACAAACCATCTATCCAAACAACGTCGTGCATGCATGCACGGCCCGCGTGGGTTCAGTCCCGGCCAGCCGGCCCGGCGTTGCATGCGATGTCTCTGCCAGTGTGCCTACCGCGTTCTTGATGAACTCTACCCAATGGCCTGCAACGTTTTGTTGTTTCATGATTTGAACTCATGACCGATCATCAAGTTCCCGCTAGTACCGCTGTACTACGAGATCGACCGGCTTCGAAGGATTAATCCGACGAGACGTAACACAAAAAAACAAAGGTTATCACAGAAATCAAAGGTTAGTGAAGAACTGAACAGATTGAAAATAATTTACCTATCTTTTGAGCTAATCGTCAGGACATGTAAAAGCTAGTACTACTAATAAGAGAGGCACGAGGCCAGAGATCGTTGCTCTAGCACCCAACGCAGCATCTATCAATTATAGTCCTACCCTGAACTACTTATCTTAGATTTGTCCACAATACTGATTTATCGATAACATATCTAAGACAGTAATTTGGGATGAAAGTAATAGTAACCAGTGTTCAGAAATGAAAGTTGAAAACAATATTAGTGAGCAATCGTTAGGCATCAATCACGTGCTGGCCTAGTACTAGCACAGTGAGTATTATGGTCCTTCTGCGAGTGGTTATGACAGGTTCCTATAATTTTATAGCTAGATAGACCGACGTCCGTCTTTCTTGTACTATCTAGTGGGATGGCGAAATCTGAATGTGGCACCAACGCCACGGCTAACTATATGTATAGCTCCCCACTCTGGAACTACTAGCATTGTGGTGTGCACCTGTGAGCCCTGTCAAAATCTTCTCTTACCATGGTTAAGAGTTCAGCAACAGTTGTGTTTCTTTGTAAGTAGAGATGTCACTTGAAGACTACAGGAAATCAAAAACTAGGTGTTTTCTTCATATTTTTTTAGTCCATTGAAAAAGAAAGTTTGCAAAACAGTGTTTTGAACACCACAAAAGAATGAACGAAACTTACAGCCACAGGCCCAACTGCACAAGCTCAAGGCTGAACGTTGAATGTAGTCCGAACCTAAGCCCATACATGAATGTATCTCATTGAGCTGGTGACGGACAAAAATCAAGAAGGCGCTTTTTCAGATCGTTCCCTTCTTGAAGGCGTCGTCGCGGCTCTCATTGCCCGTCATGCGGCTTCGGGGGAAACTCTGATCTTGAATCGGGCGGCGGCGGCGCACCGGCGTTGTATACTTCCTGAAGACGCCACCTTGGAGCGCATGGTTCGTCATATGTAGCTTCATCTCTTCGGGACGGTAGTGCTAAGAGTGGTGTTGCTGTGCTCAGCGCCTATGTATCATGTCCTGGGTGTATGCGTGTGTTACGGTGGCGTAGCGTGTGTTTGTACTGGATGCTTGTGGTTTGGTGCTTTATATATAAAACGGGACGAAAGCCTTTTTCTATAAAGCACCATAATCGAACGGGCTACCGGCTCTCTTTTATTAACGTCATTGGATGTTGATTAAGCGTGAAGTATGTGCGGCCGTGAAGGAGTTTTCCAAAGGGAAGAAGATTCTTGAGGATTTCAATATCACCATTTTAGTGCTGATTCCAAAAAGCAAGGCACCGGATTATCTATCACAATTCAGACCTATGAGTTTGTGCAATGTCTTATATTAAAAGCGAAGGTCCTTGCCAATCGATTAAAAGTGGTGTTGTCTATTCTTATTTCTGAAGAACAAAGCACGTTCGTACCGGAAAGGTTGACCACAGATATTGTACTGGACGCGTATGAGTGTGTTCACGCCATTAGGACAAGGAAGAGGAAAAAAATCTTTGTGTGCGGTGAAGTTGGACATGATGAAGTTGTATGGCCAGGGCGAGGGGATTTCTTGGGACACATGTTGGATTAGTTTTGGTTTTCTGGAGCATGTACAACCATGATTATGAGATATGTTACCTCTGCCCGGTTTGCGCTCAAGCTAAATGGTGATGTATAAGATGGCTTTGTTCCTTCAAGGGGTTTGCGGCAAGGGGGCCCTCTTCCCCCCTACCTATTTCTCTCCCGTGTTGAGGGCTTCTCCGTGTTTCTAAAGCAGGCTCAACGTGATAGAGAGATATAAGGGGTGTCTTTTGGGTGCACTGGCCCTAGTGTCACACGCCTTCTCTTTGCGGACGATATCATTGTCTTTATGAAGGCATCCGTGGATAACTTGACCAAGCTACGGGATGTTTTTTCATAGGAAAATGAACTTCTTCCGGAGAGGTTCTTCAAGCCGGAGTGCCAAGGGGGTCGTTGGGGATGCCTAGGACAGTGACCTCAATATTCCGCATGGGGCGGAGTTCCGGTCGTGCGAATGGCCACACAATGCTTTCATGAACGAAACCGGATTTCATCAAGAGTTTGCACAGTTCGTTGCAAATGCCGGGTTGAGCGACTTCCTTGCAGATGAATGTGATCAGTACCACATCCTTACAAATTCCTTTGTGCAAAATTTTAGTTTCTTGAATAGGCTCAAGCCTCCCATGGTGCGCTTTGACTTATATGCCGAACATCATGAGATACCATTTATCGAGTTCTATCAGATACCTTTGATTCTCTAATGGGGGATTGAGGGAACCTCGACCGGAAGAGTTTGAGGGTTTCTTCTGTACTTAGCAGTGGGAGAGCGTAGGGGTGTGTCGAAAGCCCGAGTCACTAGTTTGCATTTCCCGCTGTGCACTACTTTGCTTTATTTACAGGGACATATTTGACTGCTAGGGAGGAAGGTGGCACGCTCAGTGCCCCCCGACCTCGCCATTTTATGCCACACTTTTTGCTGACAACACTTATAGCCTTGGAGCTATTATTGCGCACCGCCTGCACACTAACAGGACTAGGGGTAAAGTTCATGGTGGTATTTATGCTACTCGCTTGGCGAGACGTTTTCATGTTAATATACGCCACAATGATTACTTGTTGCCTAAGGTTTATTTGGATCACCAGGCTATGAAAGATAACCACTTTATTGATGAACCTGAGCCTCCTCACTACATTCGTTATAAATTGTTATTTAGTGAGGATACTCGTGATATTATTCCGTTGCATGCACCTTCTTTGTTTGGCTCTCATGCCAGGAACAGATACACCGGCATGCCATCGTATATCATTGCTTACCGGAACTAGTTGGCCGCGGTTAAGAACGAGGCCCAGGCTTGGGACGCTCGAGTGCCGCCGCCTCAACACTATCCTACCGGACCAGATGGCTACTACTGGTGGTGATTACCAAGTCAGGACAAAAGCCTAAGCCTGGGGGAGTACGTATTTCTCACCGACATTACATTCATGTTCACACATTTCAGTTGTTGGCGTTCATCATCTTCCATTGTATAATCCATGTTATTTTTTTCGCTTACTTTTTTTGTGTTTGAAAAACCTTGGAAAATCCAAAAATATTTCTCACTTTTTTTGGTTTTTATTTTTTTGTTTATTTAGTGTTTATTATTAAAAGAAAACCCAAATGGTTTCCATTTCTTCTTTGTTTGTTGGGAGCTTTCCTGTGTAAATAGTTTTTTTTGCTTTTTCTTTTTCTTTGTTATATTGCTTTCTTCAGAAAAAGTAAAAACACTAACAATATTTCGGTGTGTTTCTGTGAAATTCTTTTCTTTTCATTGAGTCGTTATAAGGAGAAGACCACGATGAAAATGTTGAGTGGCTCTCATATGCATTATTATTGATCTAATGAAGAACCAACATTACCTTCTCTTCTCCTTTGAATAAAATGTTTGCGGATTCCAGCTTACTCCACGACACCCTTGCATTATTGTTATTTTCATATCATCCGGTCGTGCAAGTGAAAGGCAATAATGACGATAATTTGATGAGTGACTATGGCAGGGAAAAGTGGGTATGAACACAACTCGTTTTTGTTTTTTGTTAATATGTTTAACTCATATGCATGATTCAGCAAATTATGAGTAAACATGTTTATGAGACAATTTGAGATTATAGTTGCCCATGCCATGCTTAAGTAGCTATGAGTGGATAATGATTTATCTTGAGTGTCAACATGCATTAAAATGGTTATGATGTAGTATGATAGTATGGTATCCTCCTCTGAATGTTTCCACTTGCTTGACTTGGCACATGTTCACACGTGTAGTTGATTCAAAACCAGCATAGCCTCCACGATATTTATGTTCATGATTTTTTATATCCTACTCACGCTAGTATTTAATGTTAATTATTTGTAATGCATGATTATGACCATTGTTGCTTCATATGTCTCTAACGTATCTATAATTTATGAAGTATTCATGCCATGTTTACAACAATTTTATATGGTTTTGGTATGATTTGATTAGAACTAACCTGGACTGACACTGTATTTAGCAGAACTACCGTGGTGTCGTTTTTTGTGCAGAAATAAAAGTTCTCGATATGGGCTAAAAATTTACGGTGATTTTTTGTGGACCAAAAGAGACCCCCGAAAAATCGAGGAAGGTCCAGAAGCTTCACGAGGAAGTGACAAGCATAGGGGGCGCCCCCTAAGGCCTCCCCGAGCTTGTCGCTCCCTCGTGGGCCCCCTTGGCGGGGGACCAACGCCAAGAATTCCTATAAATACCAAAACCCCTGAAAGGAACCCTATATGAGAAGTTTCGCCGCCGCAAGCCTCTATATCCATGAAAACTCAATCGGGACCCTATTCTGGCATCCTGCCGGAGGGGAAAATCATCAATAGAGGCCATCTTCATCATCCGGGCGGCGACCATCATGAGGAGGGAGTAATTCACCCTCAGAACCGAGGGTATGTACTAGTAGCTTGTGTTTGATCTCTCTCTCTCTCTCTCTCTCTCTCTCTCTCTCGCATTCTTGATTTAGCGCGATCTTGATGTACCGCGAGCTTTGTTAGTATAGTTGGATCTTATGGTGTTTCTCCCTCTCTATCTTGTTATGATGAATTGAATTTCTACCTTTGAGGTTTCACTATTATCAGATGAATACTTTTATGGATTTGATAACACTTGATGTATGTCTTGCATGTGGATACCCGTGATGACAATGGGGTGTTCTATTGATTCACTTGATGTATGTTTTGGCACTCAACTCCTGGATTCCCATGTGACAATGGGGTAATCTATGCATAGGGGTTGGTGCATGTTTTCATCCTACTTTCTCCGGTTGAAATCTTGGGGTACTCTTTGAAGTTCTTTGTGTTGGATTGAATATTATGAATCTGAAGTTGTTTGATGCATATTGTCTAATCAACTCACGGATACTTGTGGTGACATTGGAGTATCTAGGTGACATTAGAGTTGGTTGATGTGTATCATATGGTGTTATTTTAGTACGAACTCTAGGGCTGTTTGTGGCACTTATAGGAATAGCTCAATAGATTGATCGGAAAGGATAACTTTGAGGTGGTTTCATACCCTACACACAATTTCATCTTATGTTCTCCGCCAGATAAGAATTTGGAGTGACTCTTTATCGCACGTTGAGGGATTGTTATAGGATTCAATTATGTTAGCACTATTGAGAGATTGCACTAGTGAAAGTATGAACCCTAGGCCTTGTTTGTAAGCATTGCAATACCATTTGTGCTCCGTTTTATCACTTGCTACCTTGCTGTCTTTTTTATTTTCAGATTACAAAAACCTATATCTACTATCCATACTACACTTGTATCACCATCTCTTCGCCTAACTAGTGCACCTATACAATTTGCCATTGTATTGGGTGTGGGGACACAAGAGATTTCTTGTATTTGAGTGCAAGGTTGTTTGAGAGAGACCATCTTCGTCCTACGCCTCCCACGGATTGATAAACCTTAGGTCATCCACTTGAGGGAAAATTGCTACTGTCCTACAAAACTCTGCGCTTGGAGGCCCAACACGAGTCTACAAGAATAAGTTGTGTAGTAGACATCATCGCTCCCTAGTTGGCCACTTTTCAATTAGGTATTATGTGAGAACAATTATGAACCTTGTCTTTGACAGTACCCAAGTGAATGATTTGTTTTATCATACTAACGCATCTCATGAAGTTCCGTTGAGTTTTGTGTGATTGAAGTTTTCAAGTTTTGGGTGAGATATCAATATAAGGAGAATGAGGAGTGGCAAGAACCTAATATTGGGGATTCCCAAGGCACCCAAGGCAATATCCAAGGAAGACCCAAGCGTCCAAGCTTGGGGATGCCCCAGAAGGCATCCCCTCTTTCGTCTTCAACATTATCGGTAACCTCACTTGGAGCTATATTTTTATTCATCACATGATATGAGTTTTATTTGGAGTGTCATTTTATTTTATTAGGATATGCTTTCTGTTATTTATAATAATGTTTCCTTTCTTTTATTTCAATGGAAGTGTCAAGTATAGCCTTTACCATGCTTATTTAGTCTATATCTTGTTGTTTGAAAACAGAAAGTTTTATATTATTTTCTGAATTCTTCAGAAAAGTCAGAACATTATAAAATCTTGAAATTTTTACACAGTAAGCTATGATAAATTTTCTAAAGTGTGGTAATTTTCCAGAATTTTTGGAGTTAGAGAATTATGAATATTCTTGCATCCTTTACAGATTGTCCTGTTTAGACAAATTGTTGTTATGTTTGCATTGTTTGCATATGTTTGCTTGTTTAATGATTCTATTTGAGGATAGGAGTATTTAATATGCAGAGACATTTAGTATGCCCTCAAATTATAATTTTAGTGATTTGTTATAGTAGGTAATAATAAGGTTTTGCATTGATTTATACTAACTTATCTCACAAGTTCTTGTTGAGTTTTGTGTGGATGAAGTTTTTAAGATTTAAGGAAACCGTGATATGAGAGGAATTAAGGAGATAAAAGAGCTCAAGCTTGGGGATGCCCAAGGAATCCCAAAATAATATTCCAAGAAGTCTCAAGCATCTAAGCTTGGGGATGCCCCGGTAGGCATCCCACCTTTCGTCATTGATAATTATCGGTTAGTATCGGTTGAGCCTAAGTTTTTGCTTCTTCGCATGAGATGTGCTTTCCTTGGCATGTCATTTTATTTTGGTTTGCTTTATGTTTGAATAAAATACTTGGATCTAAAATCTTTATTAGGAAGAAGTTTTCACATAGCTACTTAATTGTTTAACTACTCATTTGATCTTCACTTATATCTTTTTGGAGTAGTTTGTCGAACACTCTCATGCTTCATTTATATTATTTTGAGAGTTGATAATAGTGATAACAATTTGCACAAGCTATGAAATTGGTACTAATATGATGGATATTCAAGAAGGATATAATAAAAACTCTCATGGAGATCACTGGATATGATAAGCTTGATTCCTTGTAATAGTTTTGCGATATGGAGATGATAATATGCGAGTTATGATAGTGAGTAATTGTGCTTTAGTAAGAATTTTGGTGTTAAGGTTTTTGATTCCCTATGCATGCACGTAAAGTCAATAGTTATGCAACGAAGTTACATCCTACTTATGATGCATTATTCAGTGTTAGTTATGTTCAATGCATGTTTATGACCGTTTTCCTTTTTTGGTTGGTTGCTTCTCAATCTATTTGCTAGCCTTCATTTGTACTAAGCGGAAATATTGCTTGTGCATAAAATTCCTTAAACCCAAAGTTGTGCCAAATGAGTCCACCACATCTACCTATATGTGGTATTTCCATGCAGTTCCAAGTAAATTTGCATGTGCCAACTCTAATTTCTCAAAATAATTTTCCGTTTTGTGTGCCCGTACCGCTCACGAAGCGGCAGGGAGTGGCCAATATTTTCCATGCTAGGTGTGTTATTCTCAGGATGCGTGTTTATTCACTTGTCATTGCATGAGAAATTGGAAAGGTAATAGGGATGCCCAGTACTGAAATGAAAAAAAATGTCAATAATAAATTCCTTGGAAAGTGTTGGTATGGAAGGCACTAGTGGATACGGCTAGCCATGGATTGTGAAAGAATGATGGAAAGGAAATAAACTTTATTATCTATTTGGGAATCGCCTATAATGTGTTTAACATGGAAGATATTGGGAATTCTAGGTCGTTTTTGTTGATAGGAAAAGCATGCCTCTCAAAAATAATTCTTTCTTTCTATTTTAACTTTGAGTTGTGGCACCTCTGCAAATCTCTGCTTCCCTCTGCGAAGGGCCTATCTATTTACTTTTATGCAATTTTTATTTTGAGTCTCCATCTTCTCTTATAAAGCACCAACTAGAGAGCACTATTGTCATACTTGTGCATTGGGTGTACCTATATTGAGTGTGTTTCATGAATGGATCAATGACTGAGCATAATGGCCAGGGATAACTTTCTTTACTGTTGATATTTTGAAAGACATGGTTGCTTGTTGGTATACTTGAGTATTTATGTTTTCATGTCAAACTATAGACTATTGCTTTGAATCACTCAAGTCCAAATATCCATGCTACCAAAGAAAAGATTATATGATGAATATGATAGGTAGCATTCCACATGAAAAAAATATATTTTTAGTTGCTACTTTATCATGATGAGTTTTATGAGAAAGAGTCACTGGTACAATGACGTGCTAAACAAACGGTTTTTAACCCCTTTCCACGACGACATTTGGAACCGTCGCCAAGTGAGTGTGGGCGATAGGGGGGGTCCTTCCCACACGACCCAGAAATCATCGGGAATAGGCCCTCCTGGGACCCAGGCTGGGGCCGTGTGCGATCGGGCGAGGCATGGAAACCCAATCATTTCCGTAGGTATGTACATCCCACACGGTGAATCCCAGAAATCATTTCCATAGGTATGTACATCCCACACGGTGAATCCCAGAAATCATTTCCGTAGGTATGTACATCCCACACGGTGAATCCCGGAAATCATTTCCGTAGGTATGTACATCCCACACGGTGAATCCCAGAAAATCATTTCCATAGGTATGTACATCCCACACAGTTCTTTGTGTGGAAACGTTTGTGCAAGGTGGCCTAACGCAAATAGTTCGCTGCCGGAAGCCGTGTGTGATTGTTAGTTGATCGAACATGCCTACTTTTCTAGAAACCGTGCGGGTTGTTTGAGTTCATCGCCCATGGTGCTGTCTGAGTAACCGTTTGCAATAGAAAACCCCAATAAGCAGGGTAACTAGCCTATTATTGATAATCCATGTACTAATCAAACTGATATTTCTTATAAAAAATGCCAGATATTTCAATATCCGTATAAAAGCAACCAAGATTTCATAATCGAATTACATCAGACAGCTTCGGCACTCAGTTACACCATTACACAACAGTACCAAGTTTCACATGCAGCATCAAAAACCTTTTTTGACGGTTCTTTTACATACCCGTTTGTGATTAATGCATCGCACACAGTTTCGTGAAAGGGTCTCTGATCGTAGTGTCGCGTTAGCAGCATCCTGCAGTAGTGAGTTGTTGTTATGATGCTAGGGAAAGTGGTTGAAATTATCATTGATCTTATGCACTATGCTAGCATTCACACTTCATAAATTATTTCTTTTATCATTTACCTACTCGAGTACGAGCAGGAGTTAAGCTTGGGGATGTTGATACGTCTCCAATGTATCTATAATTTATGAAGTATTGATGCCATGTTTACAAAAAATTTATATGGTTTTGGTATGATTTGATTATAACTAAGATGGGCTGACGCTATTTTCAGCAGAACTACCGTGGTGTTGTTTGTTGTGCAAAAATAAAATTTCTCGGAATGGGCTGACAATTTATGGTGATTTTTGATGGACCAAAAGAGACCACCGAAGCATCAAGGAAGGATCAGAAGCTTCACGAGGAAGAGACAAGCCTGGGGGGCTGATAACCCACAAGTATAGGGGATCGCAACAGTTTTCGAGGGTAGAGTATTCAACCCAAATTTATTGATTCGACACAAGGGGAGCCAAAGAATATTCTCAAGTATTAGCAGCTGAGTTGTCAATTCAACCACACCTAGAAACTTAGTATCTGCAGCAAAGTGTTTAGTAGCAAAGTAATATGATAGTGGTGGTAACGGTAAAAAAAGTAAAGATAGCAAAAGTAATGTTTTTGGTATTTTGTAGTGATTATAACAAGATATAGCGGAAAAGTAAATAAACGTAAACCAGTATATGGAAAGCTCGTAGGCACCGGATCAGTGATGTATAATTATGCCGGATGCGGTTCGTCATGTAACAGTCATAACATAGGGCGACTCAGAACTAGCTCCAATTCATCAATATAATGTAGTCATGTATTCCGTATATAGTCATACGTGCTTATGGAAAAGAACTTGTATGACATCTTTTGTCCTACCCTCCCGTGGCAGCGGGGTCCTATTGGAAACTAAGGGATATTAAGGCCTTCTTTTAATAGAGAACCGAAACAAAGCATTAGCACATAGTGAATACATGAACTCCTCAAACTATGGTCATCACCGGAGTGGTCCCGATTATTGTCACTTGGGTTGCGGATCATAACACATAGTAGGTGATCAGTAGACTTGCAAGATAGGATCAAGAACACACATATATTCATGAAAACATAATAGGTTCAGATCTGAAATCATGGCACTCGGGCCCTAGTGACAAGCATTAAGCATAGCAAAGTCATAGCAACATCAATCTCGTAACATAGTGGATACTAGGGATCAAACCCTAACAAAACTAACTCGATTACATGATAAATCTCATCCAACCCATCACCGTCCAGCAAGCCTACGATGGAAATACTCACGCACGACGGTGAGCATCATGAAATTGGTGATGGAGGATGGTTGATGATGACGACGACGACGAATCCCCCTCTCCGGAGCCCCGAACGGACTCCAGATCAGCCCTCCCGAGAGAGATTAGGGCTTGGCGGCGGCTCCGTATCGTAAAACGCGACGAAACTTTCTCTCTGATGTTTTCTCCCCGAAAGCCAATATATGAAGTTGGAGTTGGCGTCGGAGGGCCACCAGGGGGCCCACGAGGTGGGGCGCACCTGTGGGAGGCGCGCCCACCCTCGTGAGCAGGGTGTGGGCCCCCTGGTCTTCATCTTTGGCGAGGATTTTTTATTATTTTTTATAAGACATCCCGTGGAGTTTTAGGTCATTCCAAGAACTTTTGTTTCTGCACATAAAACAACACCATGGCAATTCTGCTGAAAACAACATCAGTCCGGGTTAGTTACATTCAAATCATACAAGTTAGAGTCCAAAACAAGGGCAAAAGTGTTTGGAAAAGTAGATACGACGGAGACGTATCAATTCCCCCAAGCTTAAACCCTTGCTTGTCCTCAAGCAATTCAGTTGACAAACTGAAAGAGAAAAAGAAAAACTTTTACAAACTCTGTTTGCTCTTGTTGTTGTAAACATGAAAATCCAGCATTCAAGTTTCAGCAAATATTATGAACTAATCATACTCACAATAACACATAGGTCTCATAGTTACTAGCATAATCAGCTAGCGAGCCATAATAATAAAACTCGGATGACAACACTTCCTCAAAATAATCATAACATGATATAACAAAATGGTATCTCGCTAGCCCTTTCTGAGACCGCAAAACATAAATGCAGAGCACCTTTAAAGATCAAGGACTGACTAAACATTGTAATTCATGGTAAAAGAGATCCAGTCAAGTCATACCCAATATAAACCAATTATAATGAATGCAATCGATAGTGTGCTCTCCAGCGGGTGCTTTTTAATAAGAAGGGTGATGACTCAACATAAAAGTAAATAGATAGGCCCTTCGCAGAGGGAAGCAGGGATTTGTAGAGGTGCCAGAGCTCGGTTTTGAAATAGAGATAAATTATATTTTGAGCGGCATACTTTCATTGTCAACATAACAACTAAGAGATGATGATATCTTCCATGCTAAACAGATTATAGGCGGTTCCCAAACAAAATGGTAAAGTTTATACTCCCCTTCCTCCACAAGCATCAATCTATGGCTTGCTCGAAACAACGAGTGACTCCAACATTCAACGGGTCCCAGGGGGAGTTTTGTTTGCAATTATTTTGATTTAGTTTGCATAAAGCATGGGACTGGGCATCCCGGATACCAGCCATTTTCTCGTGAATGAGGAGCGGAGTCCACTCCTCTTGAGAATAACCCGCCTAACATGGAAGATGAGGGCAACACTAGTTGATATATGAGCTATTAGAGCATGCAAAACATAATGTTTATTTGAAGATTTAGAGTTTGGCACATACAAATTTACTTGGAATGGCAGGTAGATACCGCATATAGGAAGGTATAGTGGACTCATATGGCATAACTTTGGGGTTTAAGGAGTTTGGATGCACAAGCAGTATTCCCGCTTAGTACAATGCAGTGAGGGCTAGCAAAAGGACCGGGAAGCGACCAAGCGAGAGAGCGACAACGATCGTAAACATGCATTAAAATTAATTTACACGAATACAAGCATGAGTAGGATATAATCCACCATGAACATAAATATCATGAAGGCTATGTTGATTTGATTCAACTACATGCGTGAACATGTGCCAAGTCGAGTCACTCAATTCATTCAAAGGAGGATACCATCCTATCATACCACATCATAATCATCTCAATAGCATATTGGCACGCAAGGTAAACCATTATAACTCATAGCTAATCAAGCATGGTGCAAGCAACTATAATCTCTAAAGATAATTGCAAATATGTTTACTTCATAATAGCTGAATCAGGAACGATGAATCATCATATTTACAAAAACAAGAGAGGTCGAGTTCATACCAGCTTTTCTCATCCCAATAAGTCCATCATATATCATCATTATTGCCTTTCACTTGCACGACCGAGCGGTGTGTATAATAATAATAGTGCACGTGCATTGGACTAAGCTGGAATCGCAAGCATTCAACTCAAGAGAGAAGACAAGTAATATGGGCTCTAAGTTAAATAAACGATCATGCATATGAGAGCCACTAAGCATTTTCAATATGGTCTTCTCGACCCCCAAAGAAAGGAAAAGAAATAAAAACTATTTACACGGGAAAGCTCCCAACAAGTAAAAAGAAGAACGGGAAATATTTTTGGGTTTTCTTTTTAATTCTACTACAAGCATGGAAAGTAGACTAACTAATTTTTTTGTTTTTTCTAAGGTTTATTGAACACACAAGAAGAAAGCAGGAAAAAGAAAATAAACTAGCATGGATATTACAGTGAAAGAGTATGAGCACCGGCATCTAGCAATGAGTGTGCGTGAACATGAATGTAATGTCGGTGGGAAATATGTACTCTCCCAAGCTTAGGCTTTTGGCCTAAGTTGGTCTATTGCCAGGGATAGCCTGGCTGATACCCGTAGGTGTAGCTGGGTCAGATCTTTGCGATGCAATGACTACCGCCTCTGAGCTGCAAAGATGGTGTCGAGCTGCCTCCGCTCTCCTCTTGTACTCATCTGCCTCTTCTCTGGTAATAATATATCTTCCTCTTGTCTGAAAATCAAAGAAGGCAGGAGAAGGAAGAGTAACACGGACAACATGCCGTTTGTTAAAGATTAGTCGATACTGGAGAGGTGGTCCAGTCCTCTCAACAAACTGGTGGGAAAAAATAGAATCAAGATCTAAATAAGTAGGGGGTAACTCCATATCACCCTCACGAATGTCTACATCAAGGAAATTAGCTAAGCGGTTTGCATAAATTCCTCCGAAGAAATCTCCGTTATGTCTATTATGATGCAACCTACGAGCTACAATGGCTCCCATATGATAAGATTGGTCTCCTAAAACAGCACTTCTGAGAATCTTTGAGATCGAGAGCACACATGTGACATGCTTCATCCTTAGCATTTATGCATCTACCAATGAAGAGAGCAAAATAATGTATAGCAGGAAAGTGAATGCTCCCTATAGTGGCTTGCGTTATATCCCTAGATTCCCCCACAGTTATTTTAGCAATAAAATCTCTATATTCAGATTTAGGGGGATCCCTGATACTACCCCAAGATGGAAGTTTGCATGCGAGAGTGAAATCCTCTAAGTCCATGGTATAAGATTTGTCATAAAGGTCAAACATGACTGAAGGAGAATTACGCGAAGATGAGAACTCAAACCTCCCCACAAATGAACTTGTGAGATCATGATACTGGGGGCATTTATCAGCTTCAAAGTCCTCAAGACCGGCATTACGCAAACATGCGTAGAATTCTTCTTTAATTCCCGCTTGATTCATAAAATTTTCTGAAGGCCATTCACAGGGCCTCACAAGAGCGTCTCTTGGTGGTTCCTCGTCAGCATCATGCATTGCAAGCCTGGGACCTTGCTTCCTTGAAGAACCACCTTGGAACATCTTCCTAAGCATATTGTTTTCTCTGAAAATAATTCTGAAATTTTAGTAACTTCAAACAAAAGTGAACCAACTTCAATAAAACTGATAGCAACTACTCATACAAGTGCCTAGGGCATATATCAAGCATTAGAACTACTTGGAACCATATAAATTGGACATGCAAGCTCAAGAACATGGTCACCTATGCAGCACAAATTTGCAATGAATAAAGCACTAGAACAAAAGCTAATTGGACCAATGGAGGAGTCACATACCAAGGAACAATCTCCCCAAGCAGTTTTGCGAGAGGTGCTTTGAGTAAGGAGATCGAAAATCATAGCAACGGGGGCTGGAACTCATGCTTGAGTTGGTTTTTCGTGTTTGTGTGAGGCAGAGGAAGAAGATGGGTGCAGGGATAAGTGGAGAAGGGCCACCGTGGGCCCACGAGGCAGGGGGCGCCCCCAGGGGGGTAGGGCGCGCCCTCCACCCTCGTGGCCAGGTGGCAGCTCCCCCCGCGGTAATTTTTGCACTAAAAATCCTCAAATATTCCCAAAAAATCATATTAAATTGGCATAGCATTCTGAGGACTTTTATTTTCGGGATATTTTTATATTGCACGGATAAGTCGGGAGGCAGACGGAAAAATACTATTTTACTTTATTTCTACTAAGTAAATGAGAAAATATAAAGAGGGTACGTAAGGTTGTGCTTCTAGTTTCATCCATCTCATGCTCCTCAAAAGGAATCCACTAACAAGGTTGATCAAGTCTTGTTAACAAACTCATTCTCGTTAACATGAAACCGGAGAAATTTGAATAACACTATGTTACCTCAACGGGATATGGACATCCCCAATAATAAGTATATCATATTTCTTCTTGACGGTAGGGAGAGGAAATTCAAAACCTCCAAATATAATCGATGGAATTTTTCCAATAGAGTTGATACTATGAACTTGAGGTTGTTTCCTCGGAGAAGTGTACCGTGTGCTCATTACCATTAACATGAAAAGTGACATTGCCTTTGTTGCAATCAATAACAACCCCTAAGATTAAGGAAAGGTCTTCCAAAAATAATAGACATACTATCATCCTCGAATATCAAGAATAACAAAGTCCGTTAAAATAGTAACGTTTGCAACCACAACAGCACATCCTCACAAATACCGACATGTATAGCAGCTTGATTTATCAGCCATTTGCAAAGATATTTTAGTAGGTGTCAACTTATTCAAGTCAAGTCTACGATATAAAGAGAGAGGCATAACACTAACACCGGCTCCAAGATCACATAAAGCAGTTTTAACATAATTTCTCTTAATGGAGCATGGTATAGTGGGTACTCCTGGATCTCCAAGTTTCTTTGGTATTCCACCCTTAAAAGTATAATTAGCAAGCATGGTGGAAATTTCAGCTTCGTATCTTTCTTTTATTTGTTATGATATCCTTCATATACTTAGCATAAGGATTTGTTTGAGCACATCGCTTAATCGCATACACGCAAAAAGATGGGTCTAATCATTTCAAAGAAAGCACTCAAAATCCTCATCATCCTTTTCTTGGATGGTTTAGGAGGAAAATGCATGGGTTTACGAACCCATGGTTCTCTTTCTTTACCATGTTTCCTAGCAACAAAGTCTCTTTTATCATAACGTTGATTCTTTGATTGTGGGTTATCAAGATCAACAATGAGGTTCAACTTCTACTTCATTATCATTACTAGGTTGAGCATCATCATGAACATCATCATTAACATTTTCACTAGGTTCATGTTCATTACTGCAGTTGTGTTTGACATCGGACATAGAGATATCATTTGGATTATCGGTGGTTCAAAGAATGTGTTCACTAGAAGTTTGCAGTCCTATCATTTTTCTATTTCTTCCTTTTAGAAGAACTAGGTACATCAATATTATTTCTCCGAGAATCTTGCTCGATTCTCTTAGGGTGGCCTTCGTGATACAAAGGTTCCTGAGTCATTCTACCAGTTCTAGTAGCCACTCTAACTGATAATCATTTTTCTTACTATTCATTTCATCAAGAACTTATTTACGAGCTTTAAGTACTTGTTCTACTTGAGTGGTAACCATAGAAGCATGTTTGCTAACAAGTTTAAGTTCACCTCTAATATTAGCCATATAATCACTCAAGCGTTTAATCATAAAGGTATTCTGTTTTAATTGTCTACCAAAATAAGCATTAAAGTCATCTTGCTTAAACATAAAGTTATCAAACTCATCCAAGCACTGACTAGCAATTTTGGTAGGAGGTACTTCAGCTTTATCATATCTATAGAGAGAATTTACCTTTACTACCTGTGTCGGGATATCGGGATCAGGAGGTTCTTCAGTGAATAAAGAATTGAGATCATACACTTCTTCAACAAAGTGTAAATTAAGACCATGTATTTCTTCAATAGGAGGTAAATTCTTAACATCTTCAGCTTTAATACCTTTTTCTTTCATAGATTTCTTTGCTTCTTGCATATCTTCGATCGAGAAATAGAACACCTCTCTTCTTGAGTTGGTTTAGGAATAGGCTCAGTAATTGGCTCAGGAGCTGGCTCGGGAGATGCCCAATTATTTTCATTTGCCAACATATTATTCAATAGAATTTCAACGTCATCCGGTGTTCTTTCCCTCAAAAGAGAACCAGCACAACTATCCAGGTAATCTCTGGAAGCATCAGTTAGTCCATTATAAAAGATATCAAATATTCCAGGTTTCTTAAGAGGATGATCAGGCAAAGCATTAAGTAACTTGAGAAGCCTCCCCAAGCTTGTGGGAGACTCTCTTCTTCAATTTGCACAAAATTATATATATCCCTCAAAGCAGCTTGTTTCTTATGAGCAGGAAATATTTAGCGGAGAAGTAATAAATCATATCACAGGGACTTTGCACACAACCAGGATCATGAGAATTAAACCATATCTTAGCATCACCCTTTAATGAGAACGGAAATATTTTGAGTAAATAAAGGTAGCGCGATCTCTCATTATTAGTAAACATGGCGGCTAT
Source organism: Aegilops bicornis (assembly GCA_021605145.1). Taxonomy (NCBI): domain Eukaryota; kingdom Viridiplantae; phylum Streptophyta; class Magnoliopsida; order Poales; family Poaceae; genus Aegilops; species Aegilops bicornis. Next base: position 6,740,582 of record CM038673.1, read on the forward strand.
ATCATTTAACTTAGTAAGATGTGCCACAACAGTTTCAGATTCATAGCCATAAAAAGGATCAGATTCAACCAAAGTAATTATATCAGGATCAACAGAGAATTCATAATAATCCTTATCGGGAACACAGATAGGTGAAGTAGCAAAAGCAGGGTCGGGTCTCATCCCATCTCTAAGAGATTCTTTATTCCATTTAACTAGCAACCTCTTAAGTTCATATCTATCCTGGCAAGCAAAAATAGCTGCAGAAGATTCAGCATAAAAAAGATAAACCTCAGGAATAGCAGGCATATTTTCATCATCACTTTCATCATTGTATTCAGTTTCAATAGTTTCTCTTTCTCTAGATCTAGCAATTTGTTCATCTAGAAATTCACCAAGGGGCACAGTAGTATCAAGCATAGAAGTAGTTTCATCATAAGTATCATGCATAGCGTAAGTGGCATCATCAATAACATACGACATATCGGAACGAATAGCGTAAGCGGGTTTAGGTGTCGCTAGCTTACTCATAACGAAGGTGAATCAAGTGCGAGCTAGATGGCGGTTCCTTACCTCCGCTCGTAGTTGAGGGATAAATTTTTGTCTTAAGCGTCTTTCAAGTTCTTCATAGTGTCCATCGATATAAATCCCAAGTGACTCAAAGAATAGAGCTATGCTCCCGCAACGGGCGCTTGTAAAAGGGTCTTGATAACCCACAAGTATAGGGGATCATAGCAGTTTTCGAGGGTAGAGTATTCAACCCAAATTTATTGATTCGACACAAGGGAGCCAAAGAATATTCTCAAGTATTAGCAGCTGAGTTGTCAATTCAACCACACCTAGAAACTTAGTATCTGCAAATGCAAAGTGTTTAGTAGCAAAGTAATATGATAGTGGTGGTAACGGTAACAAAAGTAAAGACAACAAAAGTAATGTTTTTGGTATTTTTGTAGTGATTGTAACAAAGTAGCAACGGAAAAGTAAATAAACGTAAACCAAGATATGGAAAGCTCGTGAGGCACCGGATCGTTGATGGATAATTATGCCGGATGCGGTTCGTCATGTAACAGTCATAACATAGGGTGACACAGAACTAGCTCCAATTCATTAATATAATGTAGGCATGTATTCCGTATATAGTCATACGTGCTTATGGAAAAGAACTTGTATGGCATCTTTTGTCCTACCCTCCCATGGCAGCGGGGTCCTATTGGAAACTAAGGTATATTAAGGCCTCCTTTTAATAGAGAACCGGAACAAAGCATTAGCACATAGTGAATACATGAACTCCTCAAACTATGGTCATCACCGGGAGTGGTCCTGATTATTGTCACTTCGGGGTTGCCGGATCATAACACATAGTATGTGACTATGGACTTGCAAGATAGGATCAAGAACACACATATATTCATGAAAACATAATAGGTTCAGATCTGAAATCATGGCACTCGGGCCCTAGTGACAAGCATTAAGCATAGCAAAGTCATAGCAACATCAATCTCGAACATAGTGGATACTAGGGATCAAACCCTAACAAAACTAACTCGATTACATGATAAATCTCATCCAACCCATCACCGTCCAGCAAGCCTACGATGGAATTACTCACGCACGGGCGGTGAGCATCATGAAATTGGTGATGGAGGATGGTTGATGATGATGACGACGACGAATCCCCTCTCCCGGAGCCCCGAAGCGGACTCGAGATCAGCCCTCCCGAGAGAGATTAGGGCTTGGCGGCTCCGTGTCGTAAAACGTGATGAAACTTTCTCTCTGATTTTTCTCCTGAAAGCCAATATATGGAGTTGGAGTTGGCGTCGGAGGGCCACCAGGCCCACGAGGTAGGGGCGCCCCGGGGGGTGGGCGCGCCCCCCACCCTCGTGAGCAGGGTGTGGGCCCCCTGGTCTTCATCTTTGGTGAGGATTTTTTATTATTTTTTATAAGACATCCCGTGGAGTTTCAGGTCATCCCGTGAAAACAGCGTCAGTCCGGGTTAGTTCCATTCAAATCATACAAGTTAGAGTCCAAAACAAGGGCAAAAGTGTTTGGAAAAGTAGATACGACGGAGACGTATCAGGGGCGGCCCTTGCCGTTCCCTCGTCGGCCGCCTTAGCGTGAGACCGACACCAAAAATTCCTATAAATACCCAAACCCCCGGAAAGAACCCTAGATGAGAAATTCCCCCGCTGCAAGCCTTTGTATCCACGAAAACTCAACCAGGGCCCTATTTCGGCACCCTTCCGAAGAGGGAAATCATCACCAGAGGTCATCTTCATCATCCCGGCGGCCACCATGATGAGGAGGGAGTAGTTCACCCTCGGGGCTGAGGGTATGTACTAGTATCTATGTGTTTGATCTCTCTCTCTCTCTCTCTCTCTCTCTCTCTCTCTCGTGTTCTTGATTTGGCATGATCTTGATGTACCGCGAGCTTTGTTAATATAGTTGGATCTTATGGTGTTTCTCCCTCTCTATCTTGTTGTGATGAATTGAGTTTTTACCTTTGAGGTTTCACTATTATAGGATTGAATACTTTAATGGATTTGAGAACACTTGATGTATGTCTTGCATGTGGATACCCGTGGTGACAATGGGTGTTCTATTGATTCACTTGATGTATGTTTTGGCACTCAACTCGTGGATTCCCGAGGTGACATTGGGGTAATCGGGGTTGTTGCACGTTTTCATCCTACTTTCACCGGTAGAAATCTTGGGGCACTCTTTGAAGTTCTTTGTGTTGGATTGAATATTATGAATCTGAAGTTGTTTGATGCATATCGTCTAATCAACTCACGGATACTTGTGATGACATTGGAGTATCTAGGTGACATTAGAGTTGGTTGATGTGTATCATATGGTGTTATTTTAGTACGAACTCTAGGGCTGTTTGTGGCAATTATAGGAATAGCTCAATAGATTGATCGGAAAGGATAACTTTGAGGTGGTTTCATACCCTGCAAACAATTTCATCTTATGTTCTGCGCCAGATAAGAATTTGGAGTGACTCTTTGTCACATGTTGAGGGATTGTTATAGGATTCAATTATGTTAGCACTATTGAGAGATTGCACTAGTGAAAGTAGGAACCCTGGGCCTTGTTTGTAAGCATTGCAATACCGTTTGTGCTCCGTTTTATCACTTGCTACCTTGCTGTTTTTATTTATTTTTAGATTACAAAAACCTATATCTACTATCCATACTACACTTGTATCACCATCTCTTCGCTTAACTAGTGCACCTATACAATTTGCCATTGTATTGGGTGTGGGGACACAAGAGATTTCTTGTATTTGAGTGCAGGGTTGTTTGAGAGAGACCATCTTCATCCTACGCCTCCCGCAGATTGATAAACCTTAGGTCATCCACTTGAGGGAAAATTGCTACTGTCCTACAAAACTCTGCGCTTGGAGGCCCAACACGAGTCTACAAGAATAAGTTGTGTAGTAGACATCATTGCTCTCTAGTTGGTCGCTTCTCAATCTATTTGCTATCCTTCACCCATACTAAGCGGGAATACTGCTTGTGCATCCAAATCCCTAAACCAAACTTGTTCCAGATGAGACCACTATATCTACTTATATGTGTTATTACTCTGTCGTTCCGAGTAATTTTGCATGTGCCACCTCTAATCCTTCAAATAATCATCTGTTCTGTGTGCCTGTGTCGCTCATGGAGCGACAGGGGGCGGTCAGTATCTTCGATGCTAAGAGGATTATTCTCACGATGCGTGTTTATTCATCTGTCATTGCACGAGGGAGGCTGGTAATTGTGATGCCCATTTCTTTTCAAAATGGAAAAAAATATAATGAAACAAACTCCCCCGGGAAGTTGTTGGTACGAAGGGCACCCATGAATTCGGCTAGCCATGGCTTGTGTTTGTTGGTTGAGGGGGAGTAAACCTTACCTTTCCACTTGGGAACCGCCGATATTGTGTTCAGCATGGAAGATACTGAAAACTCTTGGTCGTGACATCGATGGGAAAGGCATGCATATCAAAATTGCATTTATTCTGAGTTAAGCATCAAGCTCTCGCACCTCTGCAAATTCCTGCTCCCCTTTGTGACGGGCCTATATATTTACTTTATGTTATTTACTTCTATTGTTGAGTCATCATCTTCTCAATTAAAGCACCAGTACTGAGAGCACTATTGTCATTCTTATGCATTGTGTATAGTTAATATTGTGTGCATCATGACTGGATCTCTTCTACCATGAATTACAATGTTTAGTCGCTGCTTGAACTTTGGAGGTGCTCTGCATTTATGTTTTGCGGTCTCAGAAAGGGCTAGCGAGATACCATGTTATCATATTATATCATGATTGTTTTGACAAATTGTTGGCATTTTAGATATGTTATTATTGCTCACTAGTTGATTATGACATTGATACGAGTGAATATAATTTCCAAGTGTTATCATTTGCATGGTAGTTCATGATCTTTGCTGAAAACGTGGGTGCTATTTAAGCTTATATACGGATACAAGAACAAAAGAGTTCATAAAATATTTTCTTTCTCACTTTCAGTTTGTCAGTTGAATTGTTTGAGGACAAGCAATGAGTTAAGCTTGGGGGAGTTGATACGTCTCCATCGTATCTACTTTTCCAAACACCTTTGCTCTTTTGTTTGGACCCTAATTTGTATGATTTGAATGAAACTAACTCGAATTGACGTTGTTTTGAGCAGAACTACCATGGTGTTGTTTTTGTGTAGAACTAAAATATCTCGGAATTGGATGAAACTTTCTGGAGATTTTTTATGGAATATATGAAAAATACTGAAGCCAGGACCCACCAGAGGGGGGGGGGGGGGGTGTTGCCCACAAGGCAACAGGGCGCGACCACCCCCCAGGCATGCTAGGTTGTGCTACCTCTTGAGCACTGCGTTGGTTCCTTGAAGAGGAAAGGGTGATGCATCAAAGTAGCGTAAGTATTTCCCTCAGTTTTTGAGAACCAAGGTATCAATCCAGTAGGAGGCTACGCGCGAGTCCCTCGCACCTACACAAACAAATAAATCCTCGCAACCAACGCGATAAGGGGTTGTCAATCCCTACACGGTCACTTACGAGAGTGAGATCTGATAGATATGATAATATAATATTTTTGGTATTTTTATGATAAAGATGCAAAGTAAAATAAAAGCAACAGAAATAACTAAGTGTTGAAAGATTAATATGATGGAAAATAGACCCGGGGGCCATAGGTTTCACTAGTGGCTTCTCTCAAGAGCATAAGTATTTTATGGTGGGTGAACAAATTACTGTTGAGCAATTGACATAATTGAGCATAGTTATGAGAATATCTAGGTATGATCATGTATATAGGCATCACGTCCGAGACAAGTAGACCGACTCCTCCCTGCATCTACTACTATTACTCCACACATCGACCGCTATCCAGCATTCATATAGAGTATTTAGTTCATATGAACAGAGTAACGCCTTTAGCTTTATGACATGATTTAGAGTGATAAATTCATGCAATATGATAAAACCCAATCTTGTTATCCTCGATGGCAACAATCCAATACGTGCCTTGCTGCCCCTCATCATTTGGGAAAGGACACCGCAAGATTGAACCCAAAGCTAAGAACTTCTCCCATTGCAAGAAAGATCAATCTAGTAGGCCAACCCAAACTGATAATTCGAAGAGACTTGCAAAGATAACCAATCATACATAAAAGAATTCAGAAGATTCAAATATTGTTCATAGATAAACTTGATAATAAACCCACAATTCATCGGTCTCAACAAACACACCGCAAAAGAAGATTACATCGAATAGATCTCCACGAGAGAGGGGGATAACATTGTATTGAGATCCAAAAAGAGAGAAGAAGCCATCTACCTAATAACTATGGACCCGAAGGTTTGAGGTAAACTACTCACACTTCATCGGAGAGGCTATGGTGTTGATGTAGAAGCCCTCCGTGATTGATGCCCTCTCCGGCGTAGCTCCGGAACAGGCCCCAAGATGGGATCTCGTGGGCTGTAAGGTTGCGATGGTGGAATTAGGTTTTTGGCTCCGTGTCGATCATTTGAATGCGTAGGTATATATAGGAGGAAGGAGTACGTCGGTGGAGCAACATGGGGCCCACGAGGGTGGAGGGCGCGCCCAGGGGGGTAGGCGCACCCCCTACCTCGTGGCTTCCTGGAAACTTCCTTGACGTAGGGTCCAAGTCTCCCGGATCATGTTCGTTTCGAAAATCACGTTCCCGAAGGTTTCATTCTGTTTGGACTCCGTTTGATATTGTTTTTATGCAAAACTCTGAAATAGGCTAAAAAACAACAATTCTGGGCTGGGCCTCCGGTTAATAGGTTAGTCCCAAAAATAATATAAAAGTGAATAATAAAGCCCAATAATGTCCAAAATAGAAGATAATATAGCATGGAGCAATCAAAAATTATAGATACGTTGGAGACGTATCAAGCATCCCTAAGCTTAATTCTGCTTTGCGTCCTCGAGTAGGTAAATGATAAAAACAGAATTTTTGATGCAGAGTGCTACTTGGCATAATTTCAATGTAATTATTCTTAATTGTGGTATGAATATTCAGATCCGAAAGATTCAAGACAAAATTTTAATGTTGACATAAAAATAATAATACTTCAAGCATACTAACTAAGCAATTATGTCTTCTCAAAATAACATGGCCAAAGAAAGTTATCCCTACAAAATCATATAGTCTGGCTATGCTCTATCTTAACCACACAAAATATTTAAATCATGCACAACCCCGATGACAAGCCAAGTTGTTTCATACTTTTGACATTCTCAAACTTTTTCAATCTTCACGCAATACATGAGCGTGAGCCATGTACATAGCACTATATGTGGAATAGAATGGTGGTTGTGGAGAGGACAAAAAGGAGAAGATAGTCTCACATCAACTAGGCGTATCAACGGGCTATGGAGATGCCCATCAATAGATATCAATGTGAGTGAGTAGGGATTGCCATGCAACGGATGCACTAGAGCTATAAATATATGAAAGCTCAACAAAGGAAACTAAGTGGGTGTGCATCCAACTCGCTTGCTCAGGAAGACCTAGGGCATTTTGAGGAAGCCCATCATTGGAATATATAAGCCAAGTTCTATAATGAAAAATTCCCACTAGTATATGAAAGTGATATCATAGGAGACTCTCTATCATGAAGATCATGGTGCTACTTTGAAGCACAAGTGTGGTAAAAGGATAGTAACATTGTCCCTTCTCTCTTTCTCTCTCTTTTTTTGGGCCTTTTTTTATGGCCTCTTTTTTTTCGTCCGGAATCTCATCCCGACTTGTGGGGGAATCATAGTCTCCATCATCCTTTCCTCACTTGGGACAATGCTCTAAAAATGATGATCATCACACTTTTATTTACTTACAACTCAACAATTACAACTCAATACTTAGAATAAAATATGACTCTATGTGAATGCCTCCGGCGGTGTACCGGGATATGCAATGAATCAAGAGTGAAATGTATTAAAGAATTATGAACGGTGGCTTTGCTACAAATACAATGTCAACTACATGATCATGCGAAGCAATATGACAATGATGAAGCGTGTCATAGTAAACGGAACGGTGGTAAGTTGCATGGCAATAAATCTCGGAATGGCTATGGAAATGCCATGATAGATAGGTATGGTGGCTGTTTTGAGGAAGGTATATGGTGGGTATATGATACCGGCGAAAAGTGCGCGGTATTAGGGAGGCTAGCAATGGTGGAAGGAAGAAAAGTGCGTATAATCCATGGACTCAACATTAGTCATAAAGAACTCATATAGTTATTGCAAAAATCTACAAGTTATCAAAGCAAAGTATTACGCGCATGCTCCTAGGGGGATAGATTGGTAGGAAAAGGCCATCGCTCGTCCCCGACCGCCACTCATAAGGAAGACAATCAATAAATAAATCATGCTCCGACTTCATCACATAACAGTTCACCATACGTGCATGCTACGGAATCACAAACTTTAACACAAGTATTTCTCAAATTCAAAACTACTCAACTAGCATGACTCTAATATCACCATCTTCATGTCTCAAAACAATTATCAAGCATCAAACTTCTCATAGTATTCAACACACTCATAAGAATTTTCTTTTACTAATCTTGTATGCCTATTATTGTTAAAGCAAACTACCATGCTGTTTTGTAGGACTCTCAAAATAATCTAAGTGAAGCATGAGAGAACAATAGTTTCTATAAAACAAAATCACCACCGTGCTCTAAAAGATATAAGTGACGCACTAGAGCAAAAACTATATAACTCAAAAGATAAGTGAAGCACATAGAGTATTCTAAAAATTTCCGAATCATGTGTGTCTCTCTCAAAAGGTGTGTACAACAAGGATGATTGTGGTAAACTAAAAAGCAAAGACTCAAATCATACAAGACTCTCCAAGCAAAACACATATCATTTGGTGAATAAAAATATAGCTCCAAGTAAAGTTACCGATGGAAGTAGACGAAAGAGGGGATGCCTTCCGGGGCATCCCCAAGCTTTGGATTTTTGGTGTCCTTAGATTATCTTGGGGGTGCCATGGGCATCCCCAAGCTTATACTCTTGCGACTCCTTGTTCCATAATCCATCAAATCTTTCACCCAAAACTTGAAAACTTCACAACACAAAACTTAACAGAAAATCTCGTGAGCTCCGTTAGCGAAAGAAAACAAAAGACCACTTCAAGGTACTGTAATGAACTCATTCTTTATTTATACTGGTGTTAAACCTACTGTATTCCAACTTCTATATGGTTTATAAACTCTTTTACTAGCCACAGATTCATCAAAATAAGCAAACAACACACGAAAAACAGAATCTGTCAAAAACAGAACAGTCTGTAGTAATATGTAACTAACACAAACTTCTGGAACTCCAAAAAATCATCCAAAATAGTAAGACGTAGGAAATTTGTTTATTGATTATCAGAAATTGGAATCAATATTTTATCACGTTCTGGTGATTTTTAACAATTATTTTCGTGAACAGAAAGTTTCTGGAATTTTCTGCAAGATCAAATAACTATCATCCAAGAAGATCCTATAGGTTTAACTTGGAACAAACACTAATTCAAACATAAAAAAAATCTAACCATAGGCTAGAACAAATATTTATTCCTAAACAGAATCAAAAATCAGAAAAATAATATAAAATTGGGTTGCCTCCCAACAAGCGCTATCGTTTAACGCCCCTAGCTAGGCATAAAAGCAAGGATAGATCTAGGTATTGCCATCTTTGGTAGGCAATCCATAAGTGGCTCTCATAATAGGTTCATATGGTAATTTTATTTTCTTCCTAGGGAAGTTTTCCATGCCTTTCTTTAATGGAAATTGCAATCTAATATTCCCTTCCTTCATATCAATAATTGCACCAATCGTTCTAAGGAAAGGTCTACCAAGAATAATAGGACATGAAGGATTGCAATTTATATCAAGAACGATAAAATCTACGGGCACATAGTTCCTATTTGCAGCAATAAGAACATCATTAATTCTTCCCATAGGTTTCTTAATAGTGGAATCCGCAAGGTGCAAGTTTAAAGAGCAATCATCAAAATCACGGAAACCAAGCAAATCGCACAAAGTTTTCGGAATCGTGGAAACACTAGCACCCAAATCACACAAAGCATAGCATTCATGATCTTTAATCTTAATTTTAATAGTAGGTTCCCACTCATCATAAAGTTTTCTAGGGATAGAGACTTCCAACTCAAGTTTTTCTTCATAAGATTGCATCAAAGCATCAACGATATGTTTAGTAGAAGCTTTATTTTGACTATAAGCATGAGGAGAATTTAGCACGGATTGCAACAAGGAAATACAATCTATCAAAGAGAAATTATCATAATTAAATTCCTTGAAATCCAAAATAGTGGGTTCATTAATATCTAATGTTTTGATCTCTTCAATCCCACTTTTATCAATTTTAGCATCAATATCTAAAAACTCCGAATTTTTGGAACGCCTTCTAGGTAAAGGTGGATCATATTCAGTCCCATTATTATCAAGATTCATATTGCAAAACAAAGATTTAATAGGGGACACATCAATAACTTTTAGATCTTCATCTTTATTTTCATAGAAATTTGAAGAACACGCTTTCATAAAGCAATCTTTCTTAGCACGCATCCTAGCGGTTCTTTCTTTGCATTCATCAATGGAAATTCTCATGGCTTTGAGAGACTCATTGATATCATGCTTAGGAGGAATAGATATCAGTTTCAAAGAATCAACATCAAGAGAAATTCTATCAATGTTCCTAGCCAATTCATCAATTTTAAGCAATTTTTCTTCAAGCAAGGCATTGAAATTCTTTTGCGAATTCATAAACTCTTTAACACTAGTCTCAAATTCAGAGGGCATATTATTAAAATTTCCATAAGAATTGTTGTAGGAATTACCATAATTATTAGAGGAATTGCTAGGATAAGGCCTAGGATTAAAGTTTCCTCTATACGCGTTGTTACCAAAATTATTCCTACCAACAAAATTCACATCCATAGATTCATTATTATTCTAAATCAAAGTAGACAAAGGCATATCATTAGGATCAGAAGAAACACTCTTAGTAGCAAATAATTTCGTAAGTTCATCCATCTTTCCACTCAAAACATTAATTTCTTCTATCGCTTGCACTTTTTTATTAGTAGATCTTTCAGTGTGCCATTGAGAATAAGTAACGATAATATTATCTAGGAGTTTAGTAGCTTCTCCTAAAGTGATTTCCATAAAAGTGCCTCCATGTCGAATCTAAAAGGTTCCTACAAGCAAATTTCAATCCGGCATAAATTTTTTGTATAATCATCCACAAATTCTAACCATGCGTAGGGCAATTACGTATCATTAATTTCATCCTCTCCCAAGCTTGTGCAACATGTTCATGATCAAGTTGCTTAAAATTCATAATATCGTTTCTAAGAGAGATAGTCTTAGCGGGAGGGAAATACTTAGAGATAAAAGCATCTTTGCACTTGTTCCAAGAATCAATACTATTTTTAGGCAAAGACGAAAACCAAGCTTTAGCACGATCTCTAGCGAAAAAAAGGAAATAGCTTCAATTTAACAATATCATTGTCAACATCTTTCTTCTTTTGCATATCACACAAATCAACGAAGCTATTTAGATGAGTAGCGGCATCTTCACTAGGAAGGCGGCGAATTGATCTTTCATGACAAGATTCAACAAAGCAGCATTGATTTCACAAGATTCAGTATCGGTAAGAGGAGCAATAGGAGTGCTAAGGAAATCATTATTGTTGGTATTGGTAAAGTCACATAATTTGGTATTATCTTGAGCCATCGTGACAAGCAAGCAATCCAACACACGAGCAAACAAGAAACGGGCAAAAAGAGGCAAACGGAAAAGAGAGGGCGAATAAAACGACAAGGGTGAAGTGGGGGAGAGGAAAACGAGAGGCAAATGGCAAATAATGTAATGCGGGAGATAAGGTTTTGTTATGGGTACTTGGTATGTTGACTTTTGCTTAGACCGGCAACAGCGCCAGAAATCCTTCTTGCTACCTCTTGAGCACTGCGTTGGTTTTCCCTTGAAGAGGAAAGGGTGATGCAACAAAGTAGTGTAAGTATTTCCCTCAGTGTTTGAGAACCAAGGTATCAATCCAGTAGGAGGCTATGCGCTTGTCCCTCGCACCTACACAAACAAATAAATCCTCACGACCAACGCGATAAGGGGTTGTCAATCCCTACACGGTCACTTACGAGAGTGAGATCTGATAGATATGATAAGATAATATTTTTTGTATTTTTATGATAAAGATGCAAAGTAAAATAAAAGCAACGGAAATAACTAAGTGTTGAAAGATTAATATGATGGAAAATAGACCCGGGGGCAATAGGTTTCACTAGTGGCTTCTCTCAAGAGCATAAGTATTTTACGGTGGGTGAACAAATTACTGTTGAGCAATTGACAGAATTGAGCATAGTTATGATAATATCTAGGTATGATCATGTATATAGGCATCACGTCCGAGACAAGAAGACCGACACCTGACTGCATCTACTACTATTACTCCACACATAGACCGCTATCCAAAGATGCATCTAGAGTATTAAGTTCATACGAGCAGAGTAACTCTTTAAGCAAGATGACATGATGTAGAGGATAAATTCATGCAATATGATAAAAACCATCTTGTTGTCCTCGATGGAAACAATACAATATGTGCCTTGCTGCCCCTCATCATCCTTTGGGAAAGGACACCGCAAGATTGAACCCAAAGTTAAGCACTTCTCCCATTGCAAGAAAGATCAATCTAGTAGGCCAAACCAAAGCGATAATTCGAAGAGACTTGCAAAGATAACCAATCATACATAAAAGAATTCAGAAGATCCAAATATTGTTCATAGATAAACTTGATCATAAACCCACAATTCATCGGTGTCAACAAACACACCGCAAAAGAAGATTACATCGAATAGATCTCCACGAGAGAGGAGGCGAACATTTTATTGAGATCCAAAAAGAGAGAAGAAGCCATCTAGCTAATAACTATGGACCCGAAGGTCTGAGGTAAACTACTCACACTTCATCGGAGAGGCTATGGTTTTGATGTAGAAGCCCTCCGTGATTGATGCCCCTCCGTGAACTCCTAACGAGCCCCAAGATGGGATCTCGTGGAGTACAGAAGGTTGCGGTGGTGGAATTAGGTTCTTGGCTCCGTGTCGATCGTTTGAATGCGTAGGTATATATAGGAGGAAGGAGTACGTCGATGGAGCAACATGGGGCCCACCAGGGTGGAGGGCGCGCCCAGGGGGGGTAGGTGCGCCCCCTACCTCGTGGCTTCCTGGAAACTTCCTTGACGTAGGGTCCAAGTCTCCTGGATCATGTTCGTTCCGAAAGTCACGTTTCCAAAGGTTTCATTCCGTTTGGACTCCGTTTGATATTCTTTTTCTGCGAAACTCTGAAATAGGCAAAAACAACAATTCTGGGCTGGGCCTCCGGTTAATAGGTTAGTCCCAAAAATAATATAAAAGTGAATAATAAAGCCCAATAATGTCCAAAACAGAAGATAATATAGCATGGAGCAATCAAAAACTATAGATACGTTGGAGACGTATCAGGTTGCCTTGTGGGGCCCACGGGGATCCGCTGACCCTAATCTCAAGCCTATAAATTCCTTTTCCTTGAGAAAAAAATAAGAGAAGAAGTTTCATCGCATTTTACGATACGAAGCCGCCGCCGCCTCCTCTTGTTCATCGGGAGGCCAGATCTGGAGTCCTTTCGGGGTTCTGGAGAGGGGGATTCGTCGCCATCATCATTACCAACCCTTCTTCATCACCAATTTTATGATGCTCAGCACCGGGAGTGAGTACTTTATTTTTAGGCTTGCTAGACAGTGATGGGGTTGGATGCGATTTATCATGTAATTGAGTCAATTTGTTAGGGCTTGATCCCAAGCATCCACTATGTTCTGAGATTGATGTTGCTATGATTTTGATATGCTTAATGCTTGTAACTAGGGCCCAAGTGCCATGATCATATCTGAACCCTTTATGTTTTCATGAATATTTTTGAGTTCTTGATCCTATATTGCAAGTTATATGCACCTATTGCATGTTACGATCCGCATACCCCAAAGTGGCAATAATTGGGATTCTTTCCGGTGATGACTGTAGTTTGAGGAGTTCATGTATTCACTATGTGTTAATGCTTTGTTCTGGTTCTCTATTAAAAGAAGGCCTTAATATCCCTTAGTTTCCTTATGGACCCCGCTGCCACGGGAGGGTAGGAAAAAAATATGCCATGCAAGTTCTTATTATAAGCACACATGACTATATACAAAATACATGCCTACAGTACATTGTTGAATTGGAGCTATTGTGCATCGCTCTAGGTTGTGACTATTATATGATGAATTCCATCCAACACGAATATCCATCACTGATACAATGCCTACGCTTTTTCATATATTGATCTTTGCTAGGTTATTTTTGCTGCTGCTGCTGTTACAATCACTACAAAAACTACTATTGCTATTGTTACCGTTACTAGTGCTAGTGTTACCAATGCTATCAAGCTATCATACTACTATGCTACTAATCACCTTTCTGCAGAAATTTAGTTCTCCAGGTGTGGTTGAATTGACAACTCAACTTCTAATACTTAAAAATATTGTTTGGCCCCACTTGTCTCAAATTAACAAATTTGGGTTAAATACTATACCCTCGAAAACTATTGCGATCCCCTATACTTGTGGGCTATCACAGCGATTCTGAACATCATCTGTTGGCTAGCCATCTCCTCTCGCGAATGTATGGCATGATGCACCCACATGTTTCCCAAGCTTATTTTCTGGCCTTTTTCTTCTCGTCACACTATGAGCTTCATGCTTGCTATCGATGTTTAATCCACATGACTCATCATTTCTCTACATGGGACGGATGCTTGAAGGATGTAACATCCCAAAATTTAGAATTTTGGAATGTTATATTATAAATAACTATGCTTGTTGTTTGATTGTTTGTTTGATTGATTGAGTGAATTTGAGTGACATTTGAAGTTTCAGAAGATTTTGAGTTGATGGGTTTTGAATTCAAAAATTTGGCAGTTGAAATTTATTTCAAATCAATGCACGACAAATACTTGATAAAAAGTATGAGGGGAGTAAACATGACACTCCAAAAATATCAGAGGAAAACAATGCCAAAAGTTTTGAATTCAAACTTGAGATTTATTTGAATTTGAAAAAAATGAATTTTTATAAAGTTTGGATTTTGCCTTTGGAAAAATGTTCAAATGATAGGGAATATTCCCCTGATCATTTTGGTATATATATGTCCTATATAAAATATTTATAGATATTGTTTTATTTCTGTTTTTGTTTTATTAAAAAATTTAAAAGAAAAACCCCCCTCAGGCCCGGCCAGCACCCCAGCCCAGCCAGCCGCACCCACCCTTTGGCCCGGCCCAGCCCGGCCACTGCCAGCCAGCCGAGTGAGCCGGCCCAGCTCACCCCCTCGAAACCCCGGGCTTGATCGGCCGCTCGCCTCGCCTCTCTCTCTCTCTCGACGTGGGCCCCGCCCCATCTTCTTCCCTCGCCCACGCATCGCCAGCACGCCGAGATCGCCGGATCCCGAAGGATCCGGATTCCGATCGCCCGATTCCCTCCCGATCGCCTTCCTTCCCGACGAGGCCCCGCCCTATAAAACCCATTACCCCATTTCCCCCTAGCCCTCGCCGGAGCCCTCCCCTCTCTCTCACGCTCATGGGGCCGGACCTCCCTTGCCGCCATTTAAAATCGCCATGGCGCCCTACACCCTCCCGACCCCACCGAGACCACCTCAGGACTCCCTCGCTCGACCACACCTCCCGTGCCCTCGCCCTGCCTCCAGAGCCAGCCCGGAACACCGTCGCCGTCGACCACCGAACATCACCGCCGCCTCAAGCTCGGCTTCCAAACTCAAACCACCCGATCTCCCAGGCTCCACGGACCCCTCCCGAGGCTCCCCGCATCCTCCCGGCCACTCCGTCGACCTCCCAAGCAGCCGGAGCCCTCGGCCTTACTCTCGCCGCCCGCCGCCGTCATGGGACTCCGGTAAGCCACGGAATCTTCCCTCCGTCCGATCTAGATCAACGTCACGACTAGAACCCCGAAGGGGTAAGTTTTATTTAGAAAACCGGCCGGTTCTTTCCGGTTTAGTATTAGTTAGGTTTTTATTTTTTTAGGCCCGGTTCGTTTTAGTTAACCCTAGGGCCCGTTTAGGCTATTTAACGCCTAGTGCACAGTTTAGGCCCATTAGTTTTTTTTTCTTTTATTTTGATTTTCTGTTTTAGCAGAATAGTTTCTGTTTTGAAAAAATTGATATCTTTTATTCTGTTTATTATTTTTAGATGATTCTTTTTTTGTTGGATTGCAAATTTTATGTAGTTTCTGTAGAATATATATTTAGCTATGTTAAAATTAATTAAAATTGCTTTAAATTAGTTTTAGTCAGAATAGTAAATCTGCTATAACTTGAGTTAGAAAAATTATTTTTATATGATTCTTTTATCCCAACTTTATTTTGACTTTGCCAAACCATAGAAATTAAGTTGGGTATTTTAGGATTAATAAATAAATAGTTTTAAGCAGAATCTTATTAATCCTAATTATTTAACTAGCTACTGTTTTCCTATTAAATTAATTAGTAAATAAATTTATTTTTAACATGTGAATGATTATTCTAGGATAGTTTCTGTCACTTTACAGGATGAACTTTTATTTATAATAAATAAAACTTTTATTTTATTTTTCTTAATAGAAATTGGATTAGGCCTAATAGGAGTTTTACTATAGCTTTTAAATTGATTCTTTTTGCTACTAATTTCTTAATGCATTATTTTCTGTTAAGTTAACATAAAACCATGATTAGGTTATGTTAAGAAATTTTTGTTATATAAAACTGTTCTAGTTGTTGTTTGAAGTAGGAAAAACTTTGAATTGATTTTTCTTTGAGTTTTTCCCTTGAGTTTTGATTTGGTTGTTTTGGTGTGTTATGTTACTATGTTACTATTGTGTTAAGTGATGTTATGCTATGTGCTTATTATAGTTATTTTTTGCCTCGGTAGAATTTCCGGAGTGCGAAGATTGCTACTACGAAACCCTAGTTTTCAAGATCGCCAACCGAGCAAGTTCACTTTGATCATTGCTTTCATACCTATGTTTTTATTGCATTTAGTGGCATCTTTGCAACCACCCCTCGAGAGTGATATTGAAATTCTTGTAGTTGAGTAGTATGCATGAGGTAGGAACCCATCACCCTGTTACCAAGCCCGGACGATATTTTATTTCAATGCTACGCTATAGTAGACGGGGTTTGGTATGAGTGCACGAGTGGTGTGAAGAAGGAGGACTCTACGTCAATGACGACAACTCCATGATGGAATCTGCAAGGATCTGCATCTTCAAGACCTCAAGACTTCAAGACTCGAGACAAGAATTCAATACACACTATTGGGTGAAGGGCGGTTGTGGGCACCTGGAGAACCCAGTGGTTGGCGGGATGCATGGAGAAGCGCCATGACATCTTGCGGAAAGCTTCACCCGGACTCAAAGAGACGGAAGAATACTTCATGCCGGAAGCTTACTGTGCAACCGCAAGTCATTATGGGCTCGCTTGGTTGACCTTAGTGGTGACTCTGGCTGGGACGGTACTAGCAGATGTAGAACTACGGTAGGATGGGATGAGTACCGGACAGTGGTCAGAGGAACTCTTTGGAAGACCATGTTTCGGTCATCTTGTTCTCAAACACTCTGAAGTGCAAGAACGTAAAGAGAGGGATCGAATCTTGCGGGTAAAGTGTACAAACCTCTGCAGAGGGTTATAACCTAATCGATTAGCCGTGTCCCCAGTTACGGGCAATTTGAGCATCTGGACTTGGATCTATCTCGGAACTCTCAACACCGGATTGATAACTTAATTGTGGGCAACATATGATGAATTTTTGGGCTATGAGACATCGGTTGGCGGAACCATGTCATGATAGAAAACTCCTTAGTACAGACTTCATTTATTCCTTTGATGTAGGGAAAATAAAATCAGCTTTTACGCAGACAAAACTCGAATCTGAGCCATAAAGCCATATTGCATATAGTATAGTTTTACCATCTGTTTATTCATATTGTGATCTTGCGGTACATTCAATGTCTTGACCTACACGGCTGCAACGTATCATGTTGCGAGATATTTCCTCGACGAGTAAGAGTTACGATCTGAGGTTACGGTATACACTCAAACTGCCGATGGAGTTGATGGGACTACACACCCGTTTGTTTTTTTCCGCTGAGTATTATGAGGTATATATCATTTTACGCTACTTATACATGTGATTGCACTTTGATATATACATTGATGTACTTTGTGTGCCAAAGATATCTTGATCCGAGGATGGCACAAGAATACGAAGGCTTGACCGTCTGAGGTCGGGTCGCTACACGGTATTTTGTCTATGTACCCACACATGTATGAAGTTTCCAGTTAATACAATTCTAGCATGGATAATAAACATTTATCATGAATAAGGAAATATAAAATAACAACTTTATTATTGCCTCTAGGGCATATTTCCTTCAGTCTCCCACTTGCACTAGAGTCAATAATCTAGATTACATTGTAATGATTCTAAAACCCATGGAGTCTTGGTGCTGATCATGTTTTGCTCGTGGAAGAGGCTTAGTTAATGGGTCTGCTACATTCAGATCCGTACGTATTTTGCAAATCTCTATGTCTCCCTCCTTGACTTGGTCACGGATGGAGTTGAAGCGCCTCTTGATGTGTTTGGTTCTTTTGTGAAATCTAGTTTCCTTCGCCAAGGCAATTGCTCCAGTATTGTCACAAAAGATTTTCATTGGACCCGATGCACTAGTATTACACCTAGATCGGATATGAAATCTTTCATCCAGACTCCTTCATTCGCTACTTCTGAAGTAGCTATGTACTCCGCTTACATGTAGATCCCGCCGCGACGCTTTGCTTGGAAGTGCACCAACTGACAGCTCCACCATTCAATATAAATACATATCTGGTTTTTGACTTAGAGTCATTTGGATCAGTGCCAAAGCTAGCATCGACGTGACCATTTACGACGAGCTCTTTGTCACCTCCATAAACGAGAAACATATCCTTAGTCCTTTTCAAGTACTTCAGGATGTTCTTAACCGCTGTCCAGTGATCCACTCCTGAATTACTTTGGTACCTCCCTGCTAGACTTATAGCAAGGCACACATTAGGTCTGGTACACAACATAGCATACATGATAGAAACTATGGCTGAGGCATAGGGAATGATTTTCATTTTCTCTCTATCTTCTGCAGTGGTCGGGCATTGAGTCTGACTCAACTTCACACCTTGTAATACATGCAAGCACCCTTTCTTTGACTGATCCATTTTGAACTTCTTCAAAACTTTATCAAGGTATGTGCTTTGTGAAATTCCAATTAAGCATCTTGATCTATCTCTATAGATCTTGATGCCCAATATATAAGTAGCTTCACCAAGGTCTTTCATTGAAAAACTTTTATTCAAGTATCCTTTTATGCTATCAAAAAATTCTATATCATTTCCAATCAACAATATGTCATCCACATATAATATTAGAAATGCTACAGAGCTCCCACTCACTTTCTTGGAAATACAGGCGCTATATAAAACCATATGCTTTGATCACCTCATCAAAGTGTATATTCCAACTCCGAGATGCTTGCACCAGTCCATAAATGGATCGCTGGAGCTTGCACACTTTGTTAGCACCTTTAGGATCGACAAAACCTTCTGGTTGCATCATATACAACTCTTCTTTAAGAAATCCATTAAGGAAAACAATTTTGACGTCCATTTGCCAGATTTCATAATCATAAAATGCAGCAATTGCTAACATGATTCATACAGACTTGAGCATCGCTACGGGTGAGAAGGTCTCATCGTAGTCAACTCCTTGAACTTGTCGAAAACTTTTTGCGACAAGTCGAGCTTTGTAGACAGTGACATTACCATCAACGGCAGTCTTCTTCTTGAAGATCCATTTATTCTCTATGGCTCGCCGATCATTGGGCAAGTCAACCATAGTCCACACTTTATTCGCATACATGGATCCTATCTCGGATTTCATGGCCTCAAACCATTTACTGGAATTTGGGCTCATTATCGCTTCCTCATAGTTCGTAGGTTCGTCATGGTCTAGTAACATGACCTCCAGAATAGGATTACCGTACCACTCTGGTGCGGAACATGCTCTGGTTGACCTACGAGGTTCGATAGTAACTTGATCTGAAGTTTCATGATCGTTATCATTAGCTTCCTCTCTAGTTGGTGTAGGCATCACGTGAACAGTTTTCTGTGATGAGCTACTTTCCAATTCGAGAAAAGGTACAATTACCTCATCAAGTTCTACTTTCCTCCCACTCACTTCTTTCGAGAGAAACTCCTTCTCTTGAAAGGATCCATTCTTAGCAACAAAGATCTTGCCTTCGGATTTGTGATAGAAGGTGTACCCAAAAGTTTCTTTTGGGTATCCTATGAAGACGAACTTTTCCAATTTGGGTTTGACTTATCAGGCTGAAGCTTTTTCACATAAGCATCGCAACCGCAAACTTTAACAAACTATAGCTTAGGTTTTTTGCCAAACCACAGTTCATACGGTGTCGTCTCAACGTATTTAGATGGTGCCCTGTTTAACGTGAATGTAGCTGTCTCTAATGCATAACCCCAAAATGATAGTGTAAATCGGTAAGAGACATCATAGAATATATCATATTTAATAAAGTATGATTACGATGTTCGGACACACCATTACGCTATGGTGTTCCAGGTGGTGTGAGTTGTGAAACTATTCCACATTGTTTTAAATGAAGGCCAAACTCGTAACTCAAATATTCGCCTCCGCGATCAAATCGTAGAAACTTTATTTTATTGTTATGATGATTCTCCACTTCACTCTGAAATTCTTTGAACTTTTAAAGTGTTTTAGACTTATGTTCCATCAAGTAGACATACCCATATCTGCTCAAATCATCTGTGAAGGTTAGAAAATAACGATACCCACCGCGAGCCTCAACACTCATCGGACCGCATACATCGGTATGTATTATTTCCAATAAGTCAGTGGCTCGCTCCATTGTTTAGGACAACGGAGTTTTAGTCATCCTGTCCATGAGGCATGGTTCGCAAGCATCAAATGATTCATAGTCAAGTGATTCCAAATGTCCATCCACAAGGAGTTTCTTCATGCGCTTTACACCAATATGACCTAAACGGTAGTGCCACAAATATGTTGCACTATCATTATCAACTTTGCATCTTTTGGCATCAATATTGTGAATATGTGTATCACCACGACCGAGATTAAAAAAAATAGACCACTCTTCAAGGGTGCATGAACATAAAAGATATTACTCATATAAATAGAACAACCATTATTCTCCGATTTAAATGAATAACTGTCTCGCATTAAACAAGATCCAGATATAATGTTCATGCTCAACGCTGGCACCAAATAACAATTATTCAGGTCTAAAACTAATCCTGAAGGTAGATATAGAGGTAGCGTCGACCTTGGAACCATTCCCGACGCGCATCGTCACCTCGTCCTTAGCCAATCTTTGTTTAATCCGTAGCCCCTGTTTCGAGTTACAAATATGAGCAACCGAAACAGTATCAAATATCCATGCACCACTACGAGCATTAGTAAGGTACACATCAATAACATGTATATCAAATATAACTTTGTTCACATTGCCATCCTTCTTATCCGCCAAATACTTGGGGCAGTTCCGCTTCCAGCGACCAATCCCTTTGCAGTAGAAGCACTCCGTTTCAGGCTTAGGTCCAGACTTGGGCTTCTTCCCGGGACTGGCAACTTGCTTGCCATTCTTCTTGAAGTTCCCCTTCTTTAATTTGCCCTTTTTATTGAAACTAGTGGTCTCGTTAACCATCAACACTTGATGCTCCTTCTTGATTTCTACCTCTGTAGCTTTGAGCATTGTGAAGAGCTCGGGAATTGTCTTTTCCAACCCTTGCATATTATAGTTCATCACAAAGCCTTTGTAGCTTGGTGGCAGTGATTGGAGAACTCTCTCAATAACACTACCATCTGGAAGATTAACTCCCAACTGAGTCAAGTGATTATGATACCCACACATTTTGAGTATGTGTTCACTAACAGAGCTATTCTCCTCCATCTTGCAGCTATAGAACTTGTTGGAGACTTCATATCTGTCAACTCGGGCATTTGCCTGAAATATTAACTTCAATTCCTAGAACATCTCATATGGTCCATGACGTTCAAAACGGCTTTGAAGTACCAATTCTAAGCCGTAAAGCATGTCACACTGAACTATCAAGTAGTCATCAGATCGAGCTTGCCAGGCATTCATAATTAACATCAGCATCTGCTCCCGCAGCAGGCCTTTCACCTAGTGGTACATCAAGGACATAATTCTTCTGTGTAGCAATGAGGATAATCCTGAAGTTACGGATCCAGTATGTGTAGTTGCTACCATCATCTTTCAACTTAGCTTTCTCTAGGAACGCATTAAAATTCAAGGGAATGGTAGCACGGGCCAGTGATCTACAACATAGATATGCAAAAACTATCAGGACTAAGTTCATGATAAATTAAGTTCAATTAATCATATTACTTAAGAACTCCCACTTAGATAGACATCCCTCGATTCATCTAAATGATCGCGCGATCCAAATCAACTAAACCATGTCCGAACATCACGTGAGATGGAGTAGTCATCAATGGTGAACATCTCTATGTTGATCATGTCTACTATATGATACACGTTTGACCTTTCGGTCTCTAGCTTTCCGTGGCCATGTGTGTACATGCTAGGCTCATTAAGTTTAACTCGAGTATTCCGCATGTGCAAAATTGTCTTGCACCCGTTGTATGTGAACGTAGAGCCTACCACACCCGATCATCACGTGGTGTCTTAGCACGACGAACTGTCGCAACGGTGCATACTCAGGGAGAACACTTATACCTTGAAATTTTAGTAAGGGATCATATCTGAAAGATCGTGGATGTCGCCTAGAGGGGGGGGGGGTGAATAGGCGCTTTAAAATAATTACAGTTGAGGCTTGAACAAATGCGGAATAAACCTAGCGGTTAATTTGTCAAGTACAAAACCTACAACAACTAGGCTCACCTATGTGCACCAACAACTTATGCTAAGCAAGAAAAACTACTTAGGTGATAGCAAGATATATGACAAGAAACAATATGGCTATCACAAAGTAAAGTGCATAAGTAAAGGGCTCGGGTAAGAGATAACCGAGGCACGCGGAGATGACGATGTATCCCGAAGTTCACACCCTTGCGGATGCTAATCTCCATTTGGAGCGGTGTGGAGGCACAATGCTCCCCAAGAAGCCACTAGGGCCACAGTAATCTCCTCACGCCCTCGCACAATGCAAGATGCCGTGAATCCACTAAGGGACCCTTGAGGGCGGTTAACGAACCTGCATAAATGGCAACCCTTGGGGCGGTCACGGTGCAGATCAAATTGCTCGGGGCGATCTCCACAACCTAATTGGAGACCCCGACACTTGCCTGGAGCTTTACACCACCATGATTGAGCTCCGAACAACATGCATTTTTATTATGGCAACAAGATATAGCAAGCATATCATCATGAGATTTAGTCAAGAAATTTCTACATGATATGCAAGGACTATCAACACAAGCATGTGAAGCATGTAAGGTGCTCGAAGTGTTAAAGTCCAAAGAGAGACCATTGCAATAAGATAATGATGAAGGATCACCAAGAACAAGCACACTATCATCATTGCAATGACCACCACTACTCACCCCAGCATTACCTTGTGGCAATCCACATGTAGGTGAAGTAGAAGAAGTTGAGAAGGCAACACGGCCGGAGGTGGAGGGAGAACAATCATCCCCACAAATCTTGGACACACCATATTTATCTTGAAGCTTTGTCCATAACTCATGAGCATCCCGGAACGACATGAGTTGAAATATAACAACATTGCTCAAAGCATTGAAAAGCACATTAGAAGCTTGATCATTGAGATAAGAGTTTTTCTCATCCTCTAAAGATAATATTTGGGGATCCTTTGGAGGAGAAAAACCCATATCTACAATTCGCTCTAGATTTGGGTCCATGACCCTAAAGAGATTAAGCATGCGAATTACCCAAACATCAATATTTGTGCCATCGAAACTAAGAGTGTCAGAGAATCCTAATCCCCTAGTCGACATCTTTACTCTCTAAAGGGTTAAGCCTAACAAAGAGAGACGAGGCTCTGATACCAATTGAAATATCGTGGATGTCGCCTAGAGGGGGGGGGAGGGGTGAATAGGTGCTTTAAAATAATTACGGTTGAGGCTTGAACAAATGCGGAATAAACCTAGCGGTTAATTTGTCAAGCACAAAACCTACAACAACTAGGCTCACCTATGTGCACCAACAACTTATGCTAAGCAAAAAAAACTACTTAGGTGATAGCAAGATATATGACAAGAAACAATATGGCTATCACAAAGTAAAGTGCATAAGTAAAGGGCTCGGGTAAGAGATAACCGAGGCACGCGGAGATGACGATGTATCCCGAAGTTCACACCCTTGCGGATGCTAATCTCCATTTGGAGGCGGTGTGGAGGCACAATGCTCCCAAGAAGCCACTAGGGCCACCGTAATCTCCTCATGCCCTCGCACAATGCAAGATGTCGTGATTCCACTAAGGGACCCTTGAGGGCGGTCACCGAACCCGCATTACAAATGGCAACCCTTGGGGCGGTCACCGGTGCAAATCAAATTGCTCAGGCGATCTCCACAACCTAATTGGAGACCCGACGCTTGCCCGGAGCTTTACACCACAATGATTGAGCTCCGAACACCACCAACCGTCTAGGGTGCCCAAGCACCCAAGAGGAACAAGCTCAAGGGCACCAAGCACCCAAGAGTAATAAGATTCTCAACTTGTAACTTCCACGTATCACCATGGATAACTCAGACCGATGCACCAAATGCAATGGCAAGGGCACACAGAGTGCCCAAGTCATTCTCTCTCAAATCCCACCGAAGCAACTAATGCTAAGGAAGAAAATGAGAGGAAGAACAAGAAGGAGAACACCAAGAACTCCAAGATCTAGATCCAAGGGGTTCCCCTCACATAGAGGAGAAAGTGATTGGTGGAAATGTGGATCTAGATCTCCTCTCTCTTTTCCCTCAAAAACTAGCAAGAATCCATGGAGGGATTGCGAGTTAGGAAGCTCGAAGAAGGTCAACAATGGGGGTAGAACACGAGCTCAATGGATAAGGTTCATTGGGGAAGAATACCCCCTTTTATAGGACCTCCCGAATCCAACCGTTATGTGCTCAGGTCGTGCACAAGCGGCACTACCGCTTGGAGGAGCGGTACTACCGCTTAGCACGGTCAAAACAGCCCAACGAGAGAGAAAACACGAGTTTTTGGTCCCGAGCAGAAGTAGTCACGGAAGTAGCCGCGGTAGTACTGCTCCAAGCGGTAGTACCGCTCCCAAGAGCGGTAGTAAAAATTACTTCCGCTCCTGTCCGCGGTTGTACCGCTGCAGCCTTTTCAGAACACCAAAACTGACACAACTTCTGCAAACGGACTCCGAATTTGACGAAACCAAGTTTGTTGGAAAGCTAGCGACAAGGGCTAACACAATCTTGATAGAAATATCAATAAGAAGCAAATGAGAAAAGACCCAAAATAAAATGGTGAGAACCCTTCCTCGGATAAGACTGGTAAAACCTCCAACACCGAAAACATCATAGAAGACGCATGCAAACTCCGTTTTCGATGAACTCAAGCTTGTCATCAAGATGACCATAAGCTCTAAGACTCACAAGGAGAACCAAACAACAACCAAGAAACATGATGCAATGATGCAATGGTTTGAGCTCTCGACGAACGATACGATCAAGCTACTCACTTGAGAGCCCCCCTTGATAGTACGGCTATCGATCCTATAACCCGGTCTCCCAACTACCACCATGAGACCAGTAAAATAAAAAACCTATCAAGGGCAAACCTTTGCCTTGCACATGATCCACTTGAGATAGATGATGACGATCTTGTCCTCCTCAAGATGGACCGCCTTTCTTGATTGCGTTGGGTCGATGGAGACTAGATGATTGCTCCCCCATACTCCACTATGGGTGAGCCACTCTTCGGCGCATCTTCACAAGTCCATTGACACCACAATGGATGGAAAGCTTCAAGCACTTGATCTCTTCATGATGCTCCACTTGAACTTGCACACAGCAATCTTGATGACGATCACCACTTGATGTCATCCTCTCCATGGGTTGAGTGATATCTTCCTATTGACGCAAGCCCATGAACACGTACCTAACCCCACATAGAACTCTCACATAGACCATGGGTTAGTACACAAAGCACAATGGACAATGCTTACCATGCCATGGGATCACTTGATCCCTCTCGGTACATCTTCTACGCTTTGTGAGTTGATCAACTTGATTCACTCTTGACTTAGTCTTGATCAACCTTGAAAATTTCCAACTCTCTTCATTTGGATGATGTCTTGAAGGTAAACATGAATGATCACACAATCTTCTTATTCAAGACATGCTTTCAATAACTCAACTCTCACATGACCAATCTTTGGATAATTCCTTAATAGCACCTTGGTCAACAAACTCTCCTTGAAACCAACACATGTACTCCAAGAAAATCCTATGGACAAAACCTTCAAATATAACTCAAGGCAACCATTAGTCCATAGAGATTGTCATCAATTACCAAAACCAAACATGGGGGCACCGCATGTTCTTTCAATCTCCCTCATTTTGGTAATTGATGACAATCACTTTCAAGAGAGTTTATATAAGGAATTATGCATCACCATGCAATGCAACAACCAATGATGGATGAGTAAGAGATGAAAATGCTTAGGAACAAAACCAAAGCAAGAGGAGAGAATTATCTAAACTTCTCCATAAAACTCTCTGAAACTTCTCCCCCATTGGCATCGATTGCCAAAATGGGAGAAAAGCTTAGAAGGCCAATATAAATTGTGTTCCTCCATAATTTGTGTATTTCTCAACAAGAGAGTGGAATGCAATACACATATCCAACGGTAAATACTTGGAGGAAGACAAACTATATTGAGGCCCAAAGATTACAAAAGGAAGATATGCCACAAAGACATAACAAAGAGAGAAACAAGCAATCAAGCAATCAAAAGATACCTATTGAAGCAAGCTATCAAAAGATACCAATTGAACCAACTAGGCCAATGATCCTCACGAGCCACATGAATAAAGGATATTATGATAAGAGCAAAGGAGTGATCTAAAGAAACTAGAGAATCTCCCCATGATTTGTGCACACATAAGAATTTTTGTATTAGGATACCAAGTGCACAAAATAGGATCATAGCTCCCCCAAAATCAATAGAAACTTACAACAAGTGCAAGTGAGAATATAGGAAACTAAGCCTAGTACTTGCAACAAACACATGGTTGAGCAACAAGTAAGAGAGGCAACTTAAGAGTGGTATCAACCAAAATGATGTGTGTGAGTCAAGGCAATGCACTTGAGAAGACTAATGTATGTATGAGCATTAAGCATCAATAAAGTCTTGAAAGAATGAGGCACGTGGTGCAAGGCCTATCATTCCCACACACACCCACTAGCAAATGGGTTCACAAGCTCACTAAAAAGATAACAACAAAGCTTGCCACAACCCATGGTGAAGATAGAAGATGAAAGCCTCATCAAGACGAGGGATACCAATTAAGATGGCAAAAGCCTCGTGAGAGATAAGCACGAGGAAAATAATCTTCACCACACAAGAGTGCGTCAAGATGCAATGAGATAAGACACGCACTCAAGGCAAAAGCTTTCACGGAGCCACCAAAGAAATAACATAAGGAAGACAAGGTGGACGTGAAAGAAAGGATATCATCTAGAGATGTAGTTTCTCTCAAGTGTATAAGGTTCGGTAGATGAAATCATGATGATATATATCTACAAAGAAGGATGTACACCCAAAATAGCTACAACATGAAGGAACAAGATATCCAAAAGGAAGTCATAGATATACCAATAAGATATTTGCTTGGAAGCATAGCACATGGCTAGATATGGTCTTATTGTATATAAATGAATTCCTACCACACAACCATCAAAGACATCACAACTAGAAACATGAGATCATCGTTGAGATGCTTTGAGAAAGGAAACAAGTATCACAAGATGGAATTAATATCATGCCAAGATGCAACCTACACAAGGTTGAATGCAAGAAAAGAATGCATGAATAGATACTTGTTACCGAGATATGATTGGAAGGATGTAGAAGAAACCAATTGAAGGTAATAGATAGTAGTTCATTGAGTATCCTAGCTTGACTCCAATAAGCACATGGTTACACCACCTTCCTTGTGAATGAGCCGAGCATCCAATGCATCTCTAGTTGTTCCTAGAACAACACCACAAACAAAATGGTACCCAAACTCGTTGGGACCAAAGAGTTAGCAAACCAACAATACATATGACAAACTCCACATAAATATGTGCATATAGATATGAAAATGAATTTCATGCACATCTCATCCAATTTTATACTTGGTGGAGTTTCCCCTATATATTGGGTCATAGAGAGATATCATGCCAAGGAAACTACATGAAGTTAATATGCATGCTCAAGACTTTCAAGAACCGATACCAAAATACAAGGAAATACCAAGTGAAAAGAATACCAAAAGGAGAAATCATCACTTGGATGATATCATTAAAAGATACATCAAGGAATGAGATATCCATTGGAACCCACAAAAAGATATCAAACTCCCAAAGAGAGGATGGTTCCAAACAAACCAAGCTCTCTACAAAGTTTCATGATGGCACAAGTACCAAAGAAAGCGACTTGCCGTCCACCAACACACACTTAAAATGGATCACAAGTTTAGTGTTTTATAGAAAATAGGATAGCTCCCCCACGAGTTGTGCATTATAGAGAATTTGCATTTGAATACAAAATACACAAGGTAGGATCACCACGTTCACTATATCAAGGAAAACACTAGACAAGATCAAGAAAACAACAAGATCCTCAAGTGGCACGGAAGGCAATGGGAGTTGACACAAACTTGGCAAGAGATAAGGCAAATAAAAAGCAAACGCCAACGTGAAGATGATCAATAATTTCTACCACACATAAGTGAGTACCAATTGTCAAAAGACAAGAAGTATTTGGAAATAATTCCCTGTGGTAGATAGCAAGGATATCCGACATCATCTTCACACCAAACACAAGCAAATTGCAACTTGTAGAGCTAACATGCACCTAGGAACAAGATAATTTATAATATCAGTTCTAGGTGACAATATCTCAAATGTACACATTTTCTAGGCTAGTAATATACACATAGAATACTACTCCCCCATAATGTGATACCAATTAAAGATAAACAAGAGGCAAAATAAAGACTCAACATGAGATAATTAATGGACAAATTAGAATTTGAATTTCTCATGAGAAGACATACCACATAGAGACTAGATAATCTTGTAATATAAATACTAGATGGTATTACTCATGTACACACATTTATAGGATTGTGAGGTGTACAAAGCACATCACTCCCCCATAATGGGATATTCCGTTAATCTCTCACAAGAGCCAACTAAGATACAAACAAGATGCATAAAGGCTCAACGAACGACACACATGTACATGAAGTGCAAACCAACATACATAAACTTGATTACTCAAGAAAAGCAATTTGGAGACACAACACATACAAACACATGCAAGGAACAAAACCAAAACATGCAAAGGGGCAAGTAACTTTCAATGTAAACAATTTAAGTACAAGTTACCGCAAGGAGGAGGCACATTGGATATAAGATAGAAACTTGATAACCCAATTGACTTGGCTTGAGACAATAAGAATGATGAAGTCCCTTAATTCTTCATAATGTAGCCAAATCTCCAATGACCTCCAACAATACCTATTGATCAAGTTTGAGCTAGTTGGTCCCCAACCAAGTTGTGTCCTAAGAGGTTAGTCACAATAGGCTTGGCTACCCAAATGGTTCTTTGCTTCAAACCGCTTTGAGTACCAACAAACTTGGCAACCACATTGCCAACCTTATCCTTCCCAAGAGAATAGACATCATCAATAACAATTGGGTTGGATAAGTTACCACTAGTGCATGAAGAAGCGAGGTGACCTTTCTCATGACATATGTAGCAACGTCTACTCTTCACTTTCTTCTCACTTGATTTCTCAACTTGAGAAGCATTAGCTTGAGTCTTCTTGAGAAGAGGCCTTTCTTCAACTTGAGGCTGAGCATGAGAATGCACTTGTAGCCGCTTCCCTTGTTGCTTGTCACTAACGGCCTTCTTCTTCAATGGGCAAGATCTAACATGATGCCCTTCAATTTTGCACTTGAAGCAAATAATCTTGGCCGAATTCTTGACGTGTTCTTGGCCCTTATTCTTGTTCATCTTGGACTTCTTCTTCTTGTTGGAGTTGAATCCAAGTCCACTTTTGTCATTGGGGGATTTTTGCAAACTCAAGATATTGTTGAGTGTGGATTTTTGCAAACTCAAGATAATTCCTTAATAGCACCTTGGTCAACACAAACTCTCCTTGAAACCAACACATGTACTCCAAGAAAAGCCTATGGACAAAAACTTCAAATATAACTCAAGGCAACCATTAGTCCATAGAGATTGTCATCAATTACCAAAAACCAAACATGGGGGCACCACATGTTCTTTCAATATCTTATAATGCTACTGCCATACTAAGCAAAATAAGATGCATAAAAGATAAACATCACATGCAATCAAAATATGTGACATGATATGGCCATCATCATCTTCTGCCTTTCATCTCCATCTCCAAAGCACCGTCATGATCTCCATCCTCACCGGCTCGACACTTTGATCTCCATCGCAGTGTCGTGGTCATCTCGCCAACTATTGCTTCTACAACTATCGCTAACGCATAGTGCTAAAGTAAAGCAATTACATGGCGTTTGGATTTCATACAATAAAGCGACAACCATAAGGCTCCCGCCAGTTGCCGACAACTTTTACAAAACATGATCATGTCATACAACAACGTATATCACATCATGTCTTGACCATATCATATCACAACATGCCCTGCAAAAACAAGTTAGACGTCCTCTACTTTGTTGTTGCAAGTTTTACGTGGCTGCTACGGGCTTCTAGCAAGAACCGTTTTACCTACGCATCAAAACCACAATGGTGTTTCGTCAAGTTTGTTGTTTTAACCTTCAACAAGGACCGGCCATAGTCAAATTCTATTAAACTAAAGTTGGAGAAACAGACACCCGCCAGCCACCTTTATGCAAAACTAGTTGCATGTCTGTCGGTGGAACCAGTCTCATGAACGTGGTCATGTAAGGTTGGTCCGGGACACTTCATCCAACAATACCGCCAAATCAAAATAAGATGTTGGTGGTAAGCAGTATGACTATCACCGCCCACAACTCTTTGTGTTCTACTCATGCATATCATCTACGCATAGACCTCGCTCGGATGCCACTGTTGGGAAACGTAGCATGCAATTTCAAAAAAATTCCTATGCTCACGCAAGATCTATCTAGGAGATGCATAGCAAAGAGAGGGGGAGAGTGCGTCCACATACCCTCGTAGACCGAAAGTGGAAGCGTTTGACAACGCGGTTGATGTAGTCGAACTTCTTCTCGTTTCGACTGATCAAGCACCGAACGTATGGCACCTCCGAGTTCTGCACACGTTCAGCTCGATGACGTCCCTCAAACTCTTGATCCAGCAAAGTGTCGAGGGAGAGTTCCGTCAGCATGACGGCGTGGTTATGATGATGGTGAATTGATCCGCGCAGGGCTTCGCCTATGCACTACGTGAATATGACCGGAGGCGTAAACTGTGGAGAGGGGCACCGCACATGGCTAGGAATCAATGTTGTGTGTTCTAGCGGTGCCCCCACACATATATAGGTGGGAGAGGGAGGGGAGCAGCAATGGGCGCCCCAAGTAGGAGGGATCCTACTTAGCGCCTCCTCCAAGTCGGCCTCCCCCCTTCCATAAGTGTCGGAGGGGGAAGGACAGAGAGGGGGGAGGGAAGGAAGGGGGGAGGCTGAATCCTCCCCTTTCCTTCTCCCTTCCCTCCTTTCCTTCTCCTCCTATTTCAGCCTATAGGGGGCGCACCAGCCCCTTAGGGGCTGGTCTGTCCCTCTCTTGGCCCATTAGGCCCATATAGTTTGTCGGGGGTTGCGCGGAACCCCTTCCGGTGACCCGATACATACCCGGTACCCCCAGAACACTCCGTTGTCCGAATATTATCGTCCTATATATGAATCTTTACCTCTCGACCATTTCAAGACTCCTCTTCATGTCGTGATCTCATCCGGGACTCCGAACAACATTTGGTCACCAAATCACATAACTCATATAATACAAAATCGTCATCAAACGTTAAGTGTGCGGACCCTACCGGTTCGAGAACTATGCAGACATGACCGAGACACCTCTCCGGTCAATAACAAATAGCGGAACCTGGTGTGGGGACCCCGACTCATAAGTCGTGAATACCGAATGCACGTGTACAGTGATCCTAGAGATCAATGCTCACTGAACACACAGAAGCTGAATAACAAGAGTCTTGCATCCATACATACTGTCTTACACAAATTAAGACCATTATGGTCAAGTCTTACATAGATAAAGCCACAAGGGCTGAATACCAAATAAACTTAAGCATCGGAAATCTTCGTCGATAAGTAGAACCCATGCCATCTGCCTTAACCCTACAGGCATTCTGACTAGAAAACGTCCTAGTTCGCATGTTTGTCTCCAAAGAACTCTTCTTCGAACTCATGTTCTTCCATGCCTGGCCAATTAAATAACCAGTGGCAAGCCAATGAGTACTTTGAATGTACTCGCAAGCAACCCATGTTTTGGCTCAAGATACAACAATGCATGACATAGGTAAATTTTTGCAGAAAGCTAATTTTGTTGTGCTATGACATGTTCAATAACTGGTAAATCATGCCTCGTATGAATTCAAGTAACCATAGGGGCTGGTTACAAATATCAACATAAAGGGAGTGGGCTCCAACCCAACTCAATCATGTCAAGTCCTTTGTCTTGACCCAAGTAGTTCTCCCCCCACACACACTGGTTTGAAAACAAGTGGACGTAGCCCAAGAGCGGTTACCCAACTGTCCTTGACCGTGGACACGACTATTCGAATAGTTTTACACTCTGCAGAGGTTGCACAATTTACCCACAAGATCCGGGGAACTTCCGTGTCATCCACGTGAAAGAAATATGCCCTAGAGGCAATAATAAAGTTATTATTTATTTCCTTATATCATGATAAATGTTTATTATTCATGCTAGAATTGTATTAACCGGAAACATAATACTTGTGTGAATACATAGACAAACATAGTGTCACTAGTATGCCTCTACTTGACTAGCTCGTTGATCAAAGATGGTTATGTCTCCTAGCCATTGACATGAGTTGCCATTTGATTAACGGGATCACATCATTAGGAGAATGATGTGATTGACTTGACCCATTCCGTTAGCTTAGCACTCGATCGTTTAGTATGTTGCTATTGCTTTCTTCATGACTTGTACATGTTCCTATGACTATGAGATTATGCAACTCCCGTTTACCGGAGGAACACTTTGTGTTCTACCAAACTTCTAGCGTAATCGGGTGATTATAAAGGTGCTCTGATTTGTCTCCAAAGGTACTTGTTGGGTTGGCGTATTTCAAGATTAGGATTTGTCACTCCGATTGTCGGAGAGGTATCTCTGGGCCCACTCAGTAATGCACATCACTTAAGCCTTGCAAGCATTGCAACTAATGAGTTAGTTGCGGGATGATGTATTATGAAACGAGTAAAGAGACTTGCCGGTAACAAGATTGAACTAGGTATTGAGATACCGCCGATCGAATCTCGGGCAAGTAACATACCGATGACAAAGGGAACAACGTATGTTGTTATGCGGTTTGACCGATAAAGATCTTCGTAGAATATGTAGAGCCAATATGAGCATCCGAGTTCCGCTATTGGTTCTTGACCGAGAGCGTGTCTCCGTCATGTCTCACAGTAGTTCTCGAACCCGTAGGGTCCGCGCGCTTAAAGTTTGATAGCGGTTATATTATGAGTTTATGTGTTTTGATGTACCAAGGTAGTTCAAGTCCGGATGTGATCACAGACATGACGAGGAGTCTCAAAATGGTCGAGACATGAAGATTGATATATTGGATGACTATATTCGGACACGGAATGGTTTGGGGTTATCGGATATATCTTAGAGTACCGGGGAGTTCTTGGAACCCCCGGGGGTTTAATGGGCCTACATGGGCCTTAGTGGAGAAGAGGAGGGGCGGCCAGGGCAGGTCGCGCGCCCCCTCCCCCTCTAGTCCGAATTGGACAAGGAGGGGGGGGGCGGCACCCCCATTTCCTTCCTCTCTCCCTCCTCCTTCCCCCTTCTCCTAATCCAACAAGGAAGGGAGGGAGTCCTACTCGGAGTAGGACTCCTCCTGGCACACCTCCTCCTGGACGGCCACCTCTCCCCCCTTGCTCCTTTTTATACGGGGGCAGGGGGCACCCCATAGACACAACAATTGATCATTGATCTCTTAGCCGTGTGCGGTACACCCCTCAGCCAGAATCCACCTCGATAATATCATAGCGGTGCTTAGGCGAAGCCCTGCGTCGGTAGAACATCATCATCTTCACCATGCCGTCGTGCTGGCGAAACTCTCCCTCAAAGCTCGGCTGAACCAGAGTTCGAGGGACATCGTCGAGCTGAACGTGTGCTGAACTCGGAGGTGCCGTGCGTTCGGTACTTGATCGGTTGGATCGTGAAGACGTACGACTACATCAACCGCGTTGTGCTAACGCTTCCGCTTTTGGTCTACGAGGGTACGTAGACAACACTCTCCCCTCTCGTTGCTATGCATCACCATGATCCTGTGTGTGCGTAGAATTTTTTTTGAAATTACTACGTTCCCCAACAGTGGTATCAGAGCTAGGTTTTTATACGTAGATGTTATATGCACGATTAGAACACAAGTGAGTTGTGGGTGATATAATTCATACTTCATACCAGCATGTCATACTTTGGTTCGGCGGTATTGTTGGATGAAGCGGCCGGACCGACATTATGCGTGACGCTTACGCGAGGCCCGGTTCTACCGACGTGCTTTGCACACAGTGGCGGCAGTGTCGATTTCTCAACTTTAGTTAAAGCAAGTGTGGCTACGCCCGGTCCTTGAGAAGGTTAAAACAACACTAACTTGACAAACTATCGTTGTGGTTTTGATGCGTAGGTAAGAACGGTTCTTGCTCAACCCGTAGCAGCCACGTAAAATTTGCAACAACAAAGTAGAGGACGTCTAACTTGTTTTTGCATGGCATGTTGTGATGTGATATGGTCAAGGCATGATGCTATATTTTATTGTATGAGATGATCATGTTTTGTAACCGAGTTATCGACAACTGGTAGGAGCCATATGGTTGTCGCTTTATTGTATGCAATGCAAATGCCCTGTAATGCTTTACTTTATCACTAAGCGGTAGCGATAGTCGTAGAAGCATAAGTTGGCGATACGACAACGATGCTACGATGGATATCAAGGCGTCGCGCCGGTGACGATGGTGATCATGATGGTGCTTCGGAGATGGAGATCACAAGCACAAGATGATGATGGCCATATCATATCACCTATATTGATTGCATGTGATGTTTATCTTTTATGCATCTTATCTTGCTTTGATTGACGGTAGCATTATAAGATGATCTCTCACTAAATTATCAAGGTATAAGTGTTCTCCCTGAGTATGCACCATTGTGAAATTTCTTTGTGCTGAGACACCACGTGATGATCGGGTGTAATAGTCTCTACGTTCAAATACAACGGGTGCAAAACAGTTGCACACGCGGAATACTCAGGTTAAACTTGACAAGCCTAGCGTATAACATATATGGCCTCAGAACACTGAGACCGAAAGGTCGAGCGTGAATCATATAGTAGATATGATCAACATACTGATGTTCACCATTGATACTACTCCATCTCACATGATGATCGGACATGGTTTAGTTGATTTGGATCACGTGATCACTTAGAGGATTAGAGGGATGTCTATCTAAGTGGGAGTTCTTAAGTAATATGATTAATTGAACTTAAATTTATCATGAACTTAGTACCTGATAGTATTTTGCTTGTCTATGTTGATTGTAGATAGATGACCCGTGCTGTTGTTCTGTTGAATTTTAATGCGTTCCTTGAGAAAGCAAAGTTGAAAAATGATGGTAGCAATTACACGGACTGGGTCCGTAACTTGAGGATTATCCTCATTGCTTCATAGAAGAATTACGTCCTAGAAGCACCGCTAGGTGTTAGACCTACTGCAGGAGCAACACCAGATGTTATGAACGTCTGGTAGAGCAAAGCTGATGACTACTAGATAGTTCAGTGTGCCATGCTTTACGACTTAGAACCGGGACTTCAACGGCGTTTTGAACGCCATGGAGCATATGAGATGTTCCAGGAGTTGAAGTTAATATTTCAAGAAAATGCCCGGACTGAGAGATATGAAGTCTCCAATAAGTTCTATAGCTGTAAGATGGAGGAGAATAGTTACGTCGGTGAGCATATACTCGTAATGTCAGGTATAACAATCACTTGATTCAACTGGGAGTTAATCTTCCGAATGATAGCGTCATTGACAGAATTCTTCAATCACTACCACCAAGCTACAAGAGCTTCGTGATGAACTATAACATGCAAGGGATGAATAAGACGATTCCCAAGCTCTTCGCAATGCTAAAAGCTGCGGATGTAGAAATCAAGAAGGAGCATCATGTGTTGATGGTCAACAAGACCACCAGTTTCAAGAAAAAGGGCAAAGGGAAGAAGAAGGGGAACTTCAAGAAGAAGAACAAACAAGTTGCTGCTCAGGAGGAGAAACCCAAGTCTGGACCTAAGCACGAGGCTGAGTGCTTCTCTGCAAACATCGTCCTTTGGAAGCGGAACTGCCCCAAGTATTTGGCGGATAAGAAGGATGGCAAGGTGAACAAAGGTATATGTGATATACATGTTATTGATGTGTACCTTACTAATGCTCGCAGTAGCACTGGTATTTGATAATGGTTACATTGCTAATATTTGCAACTCAAAGCAGGGACTACGGATTGCGAAGATTGGCTAAGGGCGAGGTGACGATGCGCGTGGGAAATGGTTCCAAAAGTCGGCGTGATCGCTGGTCGGCACGCTACCTCTACATCTACCTTAGGGATTAGTTTTAGACCTAAATAATTGTTATTTGGTGCCGGCGTTGAGCATGAACATTATATCTGGATCTTGTTTGA
Organism: Aegilops bicornis; assembly: GCA_021605145.1. Lineage (NCBI taxonomy): Eukaryota > Viridiplantae > Streptophyta > Magnoliopsida > Poales > Poaceae > Aegilops > Aegilops bicornis. The sequence continues at coordinate 6,777,432 of CM038673.1, forward strand.
TGCTTGAGATGGTTATTCATTTAAATCAGAGAATAATGGTTGTTCTATTTATATGAGTAATATCTTTTATGGTCATGCACCCTTGAAGAGTGGTCTATTTTGTTGAATCTCGATAGTAGTGATACACATATCCATAATATTGAAGCCAAAAGATGTAGAGTTGATAATGATAGTGCAACTTATTTGTGGCACCGCCGTTTAGGTCATATCGATTATAAAGCGCATGAAGAAACTCCATCTTGATGGACTTTTGGAACCACTTGATTATGAATAACTTGGTACTTGCGAACCGTGCCTCATGGGCAAGATGACTAAAACGTCGTTCTCCGGAACTATGGAGCGAGCAACAGATTTGTTGGAAATCATACATATAGATGTATGTGGTCCGATGAATGTTGAGGCTCGCGGCGGATATCGTTATTTTCTCACCTTCACAGATGATTTAAGTAGATATGGGTATATCTACTTAATAAACATAAGTCTGAAACATTTGAAAAGTTCAAAGAATTTCAGAGTGAAGTTGAAAATCATCGTAACAAGAAAATAAAGTTTCTACGATCTGATCGTGGAGGAGAATATTTGAGTTCTGAGTTTGGTCTTCATTTGAAACAATGCGGAATAGTTTCGCAACTCACGCCACCCGAACACCACAACGTAATGGTGTGTCCGAACGTCGTAATCGTACTTTACTAGATATGGTGCGATCTATGATGTCTCTTACTGATTTACCACTATCGTTTTGGGGTTATGCTCTAGAGACAGCTGCATTCACGTTAAATATGGCACCATCTAAATCCGTTGAGACGACGCCTTATGAACTATGGTTTGGCAAGAAACCAAAGTTGTCGTTTCTTAAAGTTTGGGGCTACGATGCTTATGTGAAAAAGCTTCAACCTGATAAGCTCGAACCCAAATTGGAAAAATGTGTCTTCATAGGATACCCAAAAGAGACTGTTGGGTACACCTTCTATCACAGATCCGAAGGCAAGACTTTTGTTGCTAAATTTGGAATCTTTCTAGAGAAGGAGTTTCTCTCGAAAGAAGTGAGTGGGAGGAAAGTAGAACTTGATGAGGTCATCAGCCTGCTCCCTTATTGGAAAGTAGTTCATCACAGAAACCGGTTCCTGTGACACCTACACCAATTAGTGAGGAAGTTAATGACGATGATCATGAAACTGCAGATCAAGTTGTTACTGAACCTCGTAGGTCAACCAGAGTAAGATCCGCACCAGTGGTACGGTAATCCTGTTCTGGAGGTTATTTTACTAGATCATGACGAACCTACGAACTATGAAGAAGTGATGGTGAGCCCAGATTCCGCAAAATGGCTTGCGGCCATGAAATCTGAGATGGGATCCATGTATGAGAACAAACTATGGACTTCGGTTGACTTGCCCGATGATCGGCAAGCCATTGAGAATAAATGGATCTTCAAGAAGAAGAGTGACGCTGACGGTAATGTTACTGTCTATAAAGCTTGACTTGTTGCGAAAGGTTTTCGACAAGTTCAAGGGATTTACTACGATGAGACTTTCTCACCCGTAGTGATGCTTAAGTCTGTCCGCGTCATGTTAGCAATTGCCGCATTTTATGATTATGAAATTTGGCAAATGGATGTCAAAACTGCATTCTTGAATGGATTTCTGGAAGAAGAGTTGTATATGATGCAACCGGAAGGTTTTGTCGATCCAAAAGGAGCTAACAAAGTGTGCAAGCTCTAGCGATCCATTTATGGACTGGTGCAAGCCTCTCGGAGTTGGAATAAACGCTTTGATAGTGTGATCAAAGCATTTGGTATTATCTGAGACTTTTGGAGAAGCCTGTATTTACAAGAAAGTGAGTGGGAGCTCAGAAGCATTTACGATATTATATGTGGATGACATATTGCTGATTGGAAATGATATAGAATTTCTGGATAGCATAAAGGGATACTTGAATAAGAGTTTTTCAATGAAGGACCTCGGTGAAGCTGCTTATATATTGGGCATCAAGATCTATAGAGATAGATCAAGATGCTTAATTGAACTTTCACAAAGCACATACCTTGACAAAGTTTTGAAGAAGTTCAAAATGGATCAAGCAAAGAAAGGGTTCTTGCCTGTGTTACAAGGTGTGAAGTTGAGTAAAACTCAATGCCCGACCACTGCAGAAGATAGAGAAAAGATGAAAGATGTTCCTATGCTTCAGCCATAGGCTCTATCATGTATGCAATGCATGTGTACCAGACACGATGTGTGCCTTGCTATAAGTTTAGCGAGGAGGTACCAAAGTAATCCAGAGTGGATCATCGGACAACGGTCAAGAACATCCTGAAATACCTGAAAAGGACTAAGGATATGTTTCTCGTTTATGGAGGTGACAAAGAGCTAGTCGTAAATGGTTACGTCGATGCAAGCTTTGACACTGATCCAGACGATTCTAAATCGCAAACCGGATACGTGTTTACATTGAACGGTGGAGCTGTCAGTTGGTGCAGTTCTAAACAAAGCGTTGTGGCGGGATCTACGTGTGAAGCGGAGTACATAGCTGCTTGAAGTAGCAAATGAAGGAGTCTGGATGAAGGAGTTCATATCCGATCTAGGTGTCATACCTAGTGCATCGGGTCCAATGAAAATCTTTTGTGACAATACTGGTGCAATTGCCTTGGCAAAGGAATCTAGATTTCACAAGAAACCCAAGCACATCAAGAGACGCTTCAACTCCATCCGGGATCTAGTCCAGGTGGGAGACATAGAAATTTGCAAGATACATACGGGTCTGAATGTTGCAGACCCGTTGACTAAGCCTCTTCCACGAGCAAAACATGATCAGCACCAAGGCTCCATGGGTGTTAGAATCATTCTTGTGTAATCTAGATTATTGACTCTAGTGCAAGTGGGAGATCAAGGAAATATGCCCTAGAGGCTATTATTATGTTTTTATTTATTTTCTTATATCATGATAAATATTTATTATTCATGCTAGAATTGTATTACCGGAAACATAATACTTGTGTGAATACATAGACAAACAGAGTGTCACTAGTATGCCTCTACTTGACTAGCTCGTTGATCAAAGATGGTAATGTTTCCTAGCCATTGACATGAGTTGTCATTTGATTAACGGGATCACATCATTAGGAGAATGATGTGATTGACTTGACCCATTCCGTTAGCTTAGCACTCGATCGTTTAGTATGTTGTTATTGCTTTCTTCATGACTTATACATGTTCCTATGACTATGAGATTATGCAACTCCCGTTTACAGGAGGAACACTTTGTGTGCTACAAAACGTCACAACGTAACTAGGTGATTATAAAGATGCTCTACAGGTGTCTCCAAAGGTACTTGTTGGGTTGGCGTATTTCGAGATTAGGATTTGTCACTCCGATTGTCGGAGAGGTATCTCTGGGCCCACTCGGTAATGCACATCACTTAAGCCTTGCAAGCATTGCGACTAATGAGTTAGTTACGGGATGATGTATTACGGAACGAGTAAAGAGACTTGCTGGTAACGAGATTGAACTAGGTATTGAGATACCGACGATCGAATCTCGGGCAAGTAACATACCGATGACAAAGGGAACAACGTATGTTGTTATGCGGTTTGACCGATAAAGATCTTCGTAGAATATGTGGGAGCCAATATGAGCATCCAGGTTCCGCTATTGGTTATTGACCGGAGACGTGTCTCGGTCATGTCTACATAGTTCTCGAACCCGTAGGGTCCGCACGCTTAAAGTTTGATGACGGTTATATTATGAGTTTATGTATTTTGATGTACCGAAGGTAGTTCGGAGTCCCGGATGTGATCACGGACATGACAAGGAGTCTCGAAATGGTCGAGACATGAAGATTGATATATTGGACGACTATATTCGGACACCGGAATGGTTCCGGGGGTAATCGGATATATACCGGTGAACCGGGGGTTACCGAACCACCGCGGGGGTTTAATGGGCCTACATGGGCCTTAGTGGAGAAGAGGAGGGGTGGCTAGGGCAGGCCGCGCGCCCCCTCCCCCTCTAGTCCGAATTGGACAAGGAGGGTGGGGGGGGGCGGCGCCCCCCTGTCCTTCCTCTCTCCCTCCTCCTTCCCCCTTCTCCTAATCCAACAAGGAAGGGAGGGAGTCCTACTCCCGATGGGAGTAGGACTCCTCCTGGCACGCCTCCTCCTGGCCGGCCGCCTCTCCCCCCTTGCTCCTTTATATACGGGGGCAGGGGGGCACCCCAGAGACACAACAATTGATCTATTGATCTCTTAGCCATGTGCAGTGACCCCTCCACCGTAATCCACCTCGATAACACTGTAGCGGTGCTTAGGCAAAGCCCTGCTCGATAAAACATCATCATCGTCACCACGCTGTCGTGCTGACGAAACTCTCCCTCAAAGCTCGGCTGGATCGGAAATCAAGGGATGTCATCGAGCTGAACGTGTACTGAACTCGGAGGTGCCGTATGTTCGGTACTTGATCGGTCGGATCGTGAAGACGTACGACTACATCAACCACGCGCAGTTAACGCCTGCTTTCGGTCTACGAGGGTACGTAGACAACACTCTCCCCTCTCGTTGATGTGCATCACCATGATCTTGTGTGTGCGTAGGAAATTTTTTGAAATTACTACGTTCCCCAACACCACGACCCGCGGTACCTCAAGCACCCGATCACTATCTTTCCCTAGACGACACTAACATAGAGTCCACTCAATTGGTAGTAACCCCCGTGCCCAACATTTCACAACTTAAAATTGTGGAGCCTCGCTCCCATATTCATCACATACCACTGGCACGGGTTACCAACGGTGTGTCCGGTGCCCCATAAAAATGTTCTTGGGCCGCCCTACCTGGCACGACCCTGTCCCGAGAGAGCAACAACTCTCCCGTCACTAGTAATGCGGGCACCATTGCTAGTATCAGCCTAGGTAATCGATAATGCCCTTTCCCATATAAGGGTAGAGTGGTTGCGCATGTAAGGTTGGAATAACGGTCGCAACTTAAACCAATCCATTTTGAAAACAACACAAACACTTGCCTCGGTACACCACTTCGTCATCAAGTGTTTACCCAACTCATTATCTCCCTCGGGCATAAGTGGCACCCGATGGGGTTTTCAAAAAGTTTTTGAAAACAATCTTGCTTCCATCACCATGCATATACGCATCCCCTTTTGCATAGCAACTACTTTAGCATCCTATCTACTCCCACCGGCATAACCCTCATAGGAAGGTAGGGTCATGCATCATGCAAGTGTCAACGAGAAAGCAACGAAGGCAAACCACCTCAAGTGGTCACCATTTTATCATGACTTCGATGCAAGCAATAAAAGTGCCATGTGACATGCATAAAAAGGGTTTCTTAGACATGGTCAAAGGGCTGCTTGCCTGGCTCAGCAAAGTCTTCTGGGTCTTCAAAGTCTTTTGGTCCAACTCCTTCGTCAGCAATGCAATCTATCGTCACAAAATAATAACAAGAAAAATAAGGCAATAATAAAACAGAAAAACCAAAGTGCTTAGAAAAATGTCAACTTATTTTTGTTAAATACTAGGGTGAACACTAAGAAGGGGGAAATTCCTAGTTTTTGGATTTGGAGTGGCAGAATAGGAGAAACATATTTTCAGAGGGGTTTAAATATATTCAAATTTGAATTATAATATGAACAGTACATAAAAGTTGTTTGGACATGATGAAAGTTATACCATTAAATAGGTGGGATTTTTCGAAAAATATGGGATTTGGAATTATTGCATTTGGATGAATATTTAATCCTGTGGAATTTTTGCAAGTATAACAGAAAAGAAAAAGGAAAAGGAGCACTGTGCAAGCTGGGCGGAAACAAGCCTTGCTTGCAGGCCCAGATCAAGAGGCAGCCAACGACTGGTGCCGCTGTCGAGTTTAAACCTCGACGGCGGGGCCTGTATCAGCGAGAGAGAGAGGGGCGATGGAGGGGAGAGGCTGACAGGCGGGGCCCGCCTGTCATCCCTAACCCTGCGACAGAGGGCCGGCGAGCTCAGCGGCGACGATGTAGGGCACGACAAGGCAAGAGGAGGGCACGGTTGGACTCAGCGCAGAGTCGCCGTTAAGGTGGAGGTGGTTGTGGTCGTCGGGGTGGCCTGGTTCGCCGACGATGAGGTCACGCGGTGGAGGAGCTTCGGGTGGCGACGGTTCCTGCTGTTTCCGGCAGCTATAGAGAGGGGAAACATGGGGAAAATAATCAGGGGTGTTCGGGGGTTCCAGATCAAGGCAGAGTAGGAGCGGGGAAGGCCTGTACCTCGCGAACTCCGGCAAGCTGAAGCGGCGGAGCTCGAGCTCGATCTCGAGCTCGGGTGCTTCTTGAGAGGATTGGGTGGTTCAGGGGGTGTTTTGGAGCTGCAGAGGTCGAGTGGTGAGGAGAGGAGGGCTCGGGGAGGTCTTATATAGCCGGGCCAGGGCTTGCCGTGGACCCATGTGCCGGCGAGGTTGTTGCCGTCGTTGTATGTCACGGGGGCTCACGTGGGCATGTCCGGGGTGTCTGTAGGGGTGGTCTACGGCCAGAGGAAGGGAGAGAAGGAGCGGGGGAGCGTCAGGGCAGCGCGCGTGTGAGCGTGCTCATTGGAGCTCTCGAGCGGCCATGGTGCGCGTGTGAGCAGGGGCATGAGAGGAGAGAGAGAGAGAGAGGAAGAAGGGGGCCGACCAGCTGTCGTGTCTCGGACGTAGAGGCGTCTCGTCGGGCGCGCTGGGGAGGCCCGAGGTGGCCGGAGGCGGTTGGAAGGGGGCGGCTACATGGGCTGTCAAGACTGCAGAACGCTGGCCCAGAGCGCCCAAATGGCTTGGCATGCCATTTTCTAAGCAGTGTGGGCGCCCCCAAGCATGTCCATCAGGTCTAGGACGGAGTAAAGAAAGGGGGAGGGGCTTTGGATGCCCTGGGTGGCCACTGGAGTGAGGGAGGTTGAGGGAGAGAGAGAAGCTGCTGTCCAGGAAGGTAAGTGGGGGTGTTTCACCCCTCAATCATTGAGCAATGGCCAGGGGAAAGTTACTGGGGGTAGAAGAGGGTCATGAGCAGCTGTGGTACAAAGTTGAGCCTATGGAGATTAGTGGAAGAGGTCAAAAATGGCATTTTGGTAAAGTGTCAGAAGGTGTTTGACAATGGTTTGGGCAAGTAGATGATTTACATTTGTCATGAGAATCCACAGGGTGAAATGACACATATAATTAGGGCCTTCCACCAATTTGGAGCTTATTTGGGCAAAGTTGCCAATGCAACTTTTGTAAACCCTAGAAATTAGCAGAAATGAACTTGTGTAGATCTAGTTGAGAAATTCACTTTCCCTTGATGCACCACTTGGTGTAGTGGCCTCAATTGGTCATGTGAACATGCTCACAAAAGTTGGGGTCAAGGAGAGAAAGTTGGTAGTACAAAGTTGTTCAAATTTGATTCTGGTCAGAGAGGGTTTTGGGGCATTTTGGTGAACCAAAATGACCTTGATTGATATGAGGCTTTGCAAGGTGATCACAATATGCATTTGTGACTTGCTGGATTTTCCTTGGATTTTTATGGAAATATTTCCTGTAGAAATATTTCAATTCCTTGAAATGGGCAGAAATGGTTTTGGGAAGTTTTGTCCCATCTTTTGAACATGACCATGTGTTTAAACTCACATATATGGACAATATATGTCCAATGAGCTTCCAAGAATTTTGTCAAATATTTTTCAAACAATAAAATAATTTTTCCCTATTAAAGACCATTTTTGGCCTTAAGAAAAAGCTTTTAAACAAAATAGGAAAATAACTTTTAAAATTATATGTTTGTGGTTTATGGGAATCCTATATCTAATAGGTTTCAAATATACTCTTCGAAATATTTTTCATACCCCAAATCAAGTACTTGTAGTGCAAACCTCAATTCAGGGGTTTTTGGAAAACTAATTTTTTAAAAATACTTTTTGCCAAATTATTTTTGTAAGAAAATACTATATTGCACTATACACATGGCATGATCAATGGGCAGAAGTTTGGGGCAGGGACATGAAGTATATAAAGTGGAGTAGTTGACTTTAAAGAGCACTTGAAAATCTGTAACATCCCAAAATTCTAAATTTTGGAATGTTATAAACAAATAGATAGTTTTGATTAATTGCTTGATTGATTGACTGAAAGTGAGTGAATTCGAAACTTTTGAAAGTTAAATGAGAGGGAATAAAAGGACTTTCCCAAACTTTCATTTTGCTTTTATGATCTTGAGAATTCAAATTCTTTTCATCACAAAACCACGGAGAGAAGATGACATGACTTCTTCCATTTATTTAAATGACAAGGGGTGTTGAAAATATTTGAGTTTCATTTGGAAAACATTCCAATTCTGAAACTTTATGCAACTCGATGATTTTCACGAGCGAAGATAAAATGACTTCTTCAAAACATATGAAATATGAGTTGGGAGTTTCATCATTTCATATTTGGGATTTCTCAAATTTTGGAAATAGGATCATTGGATTTATTTAATTACCTTCATAAAGTTTTTCCTATAAAAATCTCAAGAGAGGGAATAATATGACTTTCCCAATATTTAGGAAAAATGAAGATATTATAAATAAATCAAATTTGGTTTTTGAAAGATTTATTTTGCTTAGGCAAAAATGAGCATTTAAATTTTTTTTATGCATGTTTACCGTTTTTAAAGTTCATTTTGTTCGACTCATTTTTAGGAGTCGGGAAAATTTGTTTTATTTAATTTGGAGTTCATTTGGTATTTTTTTAATTCTTTTGATTTAATTTTATTTAAAAAATACTGTGAGCCCACCCCCACAGGCCAAGGCCCAGTGGCCCAAGCCCAGCCCCGGCCCGGCCGCATGCCCACCTCTCCCTCCTCCCTCGCCTTCGCCCGCGGGAGCCTCCCGCCCGCCACGCCTCCGAGTCCGCCTCAGGCCAGCCCAGCTACCCCTTCCCAAGCCACCCGCCCCCCCTCTTTAAAACCAGCCGCCCCCTCTCTCTCACCGTCGCCGCCGCCCTCACCAGCGTCCCTCCCGAGCCGCCGCCTCACTTGAAAGCCGCCGTCATTGAGCCCCCGCCCTCGTCGCCCCCCCCGGAGCCTCGACCTCGCCGCCCCTCGCCGCCGTCGCCCGAGCCAGCAGAGCCCAGCGAGCCCCAGCGAGAGCCATCGGAGGTAGCCGCCCCGCTCCGCCCGATCCGGTTTTCCCCAAATAACCGATCCGGTTTATTTAAAAAAAAAATGTTCGGTTTAAAAAAAAAACCTAGATTGGTTTTATTTTTTTCGGTTTTCTTAATTAACGAACGTTCACCGAACCGTTCGTTTCAATGAACGTGTTCGTTGGATTTGTTCTGTTAACGAACGTCCGTTATTTAATCCGTTAAATGCGTTTTCTTTTAAATCGGATTTAACCCGTTATTTTTCGATTCGATTTACGATCCGATTTTCAAATCTGTTTTATTTCTTGCTCGTTTATCGGAATCAGGTGATTCAAGCGCCTGGAGTTTCATAACGAAACCGCCGTTCCGACTAACCTACTTTCACAGAGTTTTGCTACTGTGAAATTTTGACTTAATTTCAGATCTGCTAACCGAGTCGTTCTCTCTCGAGTTCCGACTTTCGATGCTTTATTTGATCCGATTCTTTTGCAACCAGGGTTCTTAAGTTGAACTATCTGGTTAGATCTTTTATTCGAGATTTCCCCGTGCATTAGATGAGTGCTTATTGTATGCTTGTTGTTTTTTCTTCGTTAGATCACCCGGAGTCGCCGCTTGTTACTTGAATCTCTAGGACTCATGGATCATCGACAAGGCAAGTAACACTTTGATCATACTTTTCTACTACCCAGTTTTATTGCATTAGATCAAACCCTCAAACACTTGCATGATTAGGCTCTAATCAAATTGTGGGATGGGAAGTAGATTGAGGTAGTACCTATTACCTGCTTTTACTTATGAAACCTTGGGAGTTACTTCTCGTTTGCTTGATTATGCCATGCTATGCTAGTAGACGTGGATTGGGTGAGTGAATATCCATGACAGATGTGAGATTGATAATTAATGGTTTATCTAAGGTGGCAACTTAAACACACATCCGGGTGGATTGAGGCACCTGGTTTCTATCGATTTGCTGTATTTCTTGGACCGCCACCCAGGGCTCTAAGGGATCATAAGATTATTCAAACTAGAAACTTCCGTGTGCAGCCACAAGCCAATTATGGGCTCTGGCGTAGTTGACTAAGTTGTGCGAACTCTTACGGGTAGGCTAGCTGATGTAGGGGATGTAGGTTGGTACGGTCTACCCACATGTAAGGTGCTAAGCGCTTACGAAAGACTATGTCTCGGTCATCCGTTTCTCAAACACCATGTAGTGCGAGAACCAAGCGGAGGCGATCGAGTCTTGTGGGGAAAAGTCGCAAACCTCTGCGAGTGTATAAACTAATCATGATTAGCCGTGTCCCGGTTATGGACGTTTTGAGTATCTAGTACTTGAATATCATGTGAATCTCAACATGTTACTTCTAATAATAAAGTTATTGGGTTTTTAATGAGTACTTTTAATTGGGATTGAGGATGCTGTCAACCATTCTCAATGTTTAACAACCACCATGATAGTTAAATAAATTTATTCCTTTGAAGTAGGAAAAAATTGGCTTTTCGCAAAAACTGTAACCATAGAGCTTTCCACCAGCCATATATGCATGTAGTATAGCCTATTTTTTCATTACTCTCTATGTGTTACATTGCCAGCATATTCCATGTGCTGACCCGTTTTCGGGCTGCAACTTTTCATGTTGCAGACTTTTCAGACGACGAGTACGTGATACGTTAGGGTTACGATTTCCTATACTCAACTTTGCCGTTGGTGTTGATGGGAATCCACAACCTTGTTCTTCCGCTATATTTGGATTGAGGTAATAGTATTTACGTTACTTTATACATGTGATTTACCTCTGTTATAAATCCTTCGAGTAATCGTGTGTGTCAAGATACCGATCCGAGGATGACACGAAAGCACGAAGACTTGATCCATTCGGTCGGGTCGCTACAAGATGGTATCGAGCACATGTTGACCGTAGGACGTGACCCTAGAAACCGACAAGCCCATAGGAAAGATTTTTCTCTACAACTTTCTTTTTCAAAAGATCTTTTACCTCTCTTCTCTTACGAGCTTATTCAAATATCCCTTTTAGTGAGACCATACCCTTTTCCCTTTTGACCACTCGAAGATTTGGTGATGAGACCACTCCAAGGAGACAAGATATCGGACAACTAAGACCATTTGGAATGAAGAGGATTTTACCGTGTAAATGGAAACTACAACTGTTGAAGACTCCGAAGACTTGGAGAATTTGAAGGCTTTGAAGGAATTCCGGATTTGTATGACCTAGGAAGGTTACGCTTATGGAACTTGGCAGACTAGGGAAGTTATCAATAACCGAGATCAAGGTGTATCGGAGAAAGACTGGAACATGGAGCATTAGAATTCAAAGCTTTGTCAGAAAACCCTAAGGCAGGAGATATCAACTATGGAATGATAGCTCATGAAAATGACAAGAGCGTAAACACGCTATCCATGATGTTATCGCCCGCCTATGCTATTGTCACCGTCGGAGTTAAGCATGCAGATGCATGGAAGGATTGGATGGTAGAAAGCTGATGGAGCACCTATACGTAAACGTTGGAGTTTTAACCTTAGCTGGTGTATCACCGAGGATCCGGAGTATTACATGAAGAAGTTTAAGGTGGATCTGCGAAGCGGTATTTGATAAGGAAGCGATTCGTGAAGAACTTAGGACCCGAAGCTGAAAGTAGACAAGATGAAGGAGCAAAACATCGAGATACCGGAGATTTGACAAGAATGGCGAAGGACGGTAGGATCATGGATCATGTCAAGGATGTCGAAACCGGCAGTTGGAACGTAACTCCAGAAATATTAAAGGACGTCACAAGAGACTTCGCGTCAACAAAGATGATCTGGCAAAAGAACTTGAGAAGGACAAGCATGATCAGAAGGAGCCATCAGAGACATGATCAAGATTGGAAGAGTTTGATGACTTTGAAGATTCATTGACCTTTAGAAGACCAAACCCTTGTTATACCCTTACGTTAGATGCGACGGTTGTGAGCTGTCATTTGTTTGATGTTTTTCCGACAGCCACAATAAAATCTGTTTTTCAAAAACCTTTGTTTATATTGAGTGCATCCCTCTCGATCTCTCTTATCCCACCCCAAACCCATGGACCCGTTAGAGGAAGAATGGAGATGAGCTTGTATTCTCTGGACCGATGTGTCAATTGGAGATGCCAGATGGATTCGTAACATGGAGGATCATATGAAGAATAACCCTACAGCCAGAAAGGATATGACCCAGCATGCTCTTCAGTGCTTTGAAAGAGGTGCTGCTAATTGGTGGAGGAGATACCAAACCGTCAATGGATTGCAAAGAGTAACCACTTGGGAAGAATTTAAGTTGACTTTGCTAAAGTCTCGGTTTGTGACCCAGAAGTTGAAGCCTTATGGAAGTGATATGGAGAAACCATGCGCATGCAAGATTTGTGGAGAAAAAGGACACAACCATAGAGAAAATAAGGACAAATACCCTCATGAGCAGAGGATTATCAAAGGAGTTAGCTGAGGATTTTCAGGGAACTTCGATTGGAGATTGTTCCCAAGGGTTTTGTTGCAGCAATGGAAGTTCAGTTTACATTGTTGGAAAAGATCCGTGAAGCTTAGAAGGATGACAAAGATATTGTTGAGGTAAAACAGAGGATGAGCAAAGGAAAGGCCAAAGGTTTTCGTAAGGATGAGCACGACACCTTATGGTTTGAGGACAGTGTACATATACCCAATAATGCAAAGATCGGGAAGTTAATACTTCAGAGGCTCATGACTCACCATACTCAATTACATACAGAAACACCAAGATGTATTTGGATTTGAAGGAGTGTTTACGGTGGACTGGTATGAAGAAGGATATTATGGAGTATGTAGTCGTAAGTGATGCATGCCGAGAAAGTAAAAGCGAGCATCGGAAGCGGCAGGATTATTGCAGCCTATGCCGATGCGAATGGAAGTAGGATAAGCTTGGCATGTATTTCATTTCCGGATTTCCCATAACCCGATTGGGATATGATTCTATCTGGGTAGTAGTTGAATAGCTTGACCAAAGTGGCTCGCTTTATTCCAGTGAAAAACCACCTATACAAGTGTGAAGTTGGCCAAGATATATATTGGACAAGGATCGTATGTCTGCATGGAGTTTCGAGGACCATCGTAGAGGAACACAGTTTACCTCAAAGTTTTGGAAACAATGCACTGGACTTTGGATACTAGGCTAGAGTTCAAGATGACCTTTCATCCGCATGACAGATGGATAAATTAAGAGAGTCAATCGATGCGGAGGACATGTTGAGAGCGTGTGCGCTAAATTTTGGATCTAGTAGTGATGATAATCTACCTTACGCTGAGTTCTCATACAACAAAGGTTACCAAGTCGGTTTGAAGATGGCCCTTTTGAAGCTTTGTATGGGAGAAGGAGCCGGAATCGTTGATGTGGTATGAAGTTGGAGACCGTCGGTTGTTTGGACCAAATGTGATCAAGGATGTCGAAGAGAATATTAAGTTGCTTGAGATAGACTGAAGGTAGCTCACCCGAGCGTAAGAGTTATCACGGACTCAAAAAGCATGAGGAGGTAGTCTAAGAAATCGGAGGCAGAGCATATCTTTGTGTGCCATTTCTGCGAGGAGTTAAGCGATTTGGAGTTAAGGGAAAGTTAGCCCCGAGATTTGTAGGACCATACCGAGTTTTGGAGCGTATGGGAGAAGTTACCAACAAGTTGGAGTCACCTGAAGGACTGTCAGGAGTTCATGATGTGTTTCACGATTCCCAGTTGAAGAAGTGTCCTGCAGAGATGCCCAATATTCCCATGTAAGGACGCTTGACCCTGGAAGGGATAATGATGTTCCGCGAAGTGGAGTACGGACTTCATAAGTATAAGTTTTTATCTCGGTATGTGGGACATCCCACGAGGATGAAGAGATGAATTACTATTGGATATAAAGGAGGTATGATGTTGGAAATATGGATCAATGGAAATTCCATGATGAGTTTGAGTAATCACGTCTTAGTTTGGTGCAAATATAAGGAAAAGAGACAGTACAATTGGATGGATTTAAGTATGCCAGGGAGTTGGATGTTGGGATAACGATCAGTTGCCCCGAGGATGTGTTCAAGGATTATAAGTGATGAGATGGGCCATAACCCACGTGCCCCGAGGACCTGCCAAGAAGCAAGCACACTCTTCTTTGAAGGAGAAACCACTGGAAGAGTTATGATTTTATCAACCGACGATTCTATAGGAGTTTACATAAAACACGAGAGTTGTTAAGGAGCGATAGATGTTTGTTTGGCTTGCGTAATCAATGGATTTTCCGAACTTGGTTCGTCGACAAGAGAAATTCTGCAATGCTTGCAAGGATGACCGAGTGTTAGAATGCGAGATTCGCTAAACCATGTACAAGGTAATGATTTGGGTGCGGGATGGATTGATCACCATACCGACTTACTCTTATTATTCGCTTTGCTATATGGGATGGTAAATCTGAGTGACTTACCTATAGCAGAGAGACGACGATATTAAACCTTGTTTAAACCTTAGAAAGGTATTGGTATTTTTTTCCCTTGTACAAGGCAGTTGTTGCCAACCGTAGGATATACAATGAGGTTCAACCCAGACCCGTTTTCTGCAGGAGAAACCATAAATTGTTGACCACCAAGAGATATCGATAGTTGTTTAGAATTGGCGCCAGACCCGTCAGCTAAGAAGACCCAATTTCGGGATAACCTTACCAAGAGGAAAGGACAAAGGAATTGAGGAAAAGGTTATGCCACTACCGGAAGAGCCCAGAGAAGGGATTATCCTTAATATCTGAGAAGACCGACCTTTGTCGATAATAAGGATGGAGTATATGAGTTTTGATGGAACCTTAACAATGCTTCTAAGGGTGGTAGCACCCAGACCCCGGAGACGATCGATGGATTTTGAGAAGACCCCAAACCCTAACCTATTTCTTTCTAGCCTCTCCGAATCTCGAGGACGAGATTCATTTTAAGGGTGGTAGTTTGTAACATCCCAAAATTCTAAATTTTGGAATGTTATAAACAAATAGATAGTTTTGATTAATTGCTTGATTGATTGACTGAAAGTGAGTGAAATTGAAACTTTTGAAAGTTAAATGAGAGGGAATAAAAGGACTTTCCCAAACTTTCATTTTGCTTTTATGATCTTCGGGAATTCAAATTCTTTTCATCACAAAACCCTGGAGAGAAGATGACATGACTTCTTCCATTTATTTAAATGACAAGGGGTGTTGAAAATATTTGAGTTTCATTTGGAAAACATTCCAATTCTGAAACTTTATGCAACTCGATGATTTTCACGAGCGAAGATAAAATGACTTCTTCAAAACATATGAAATATGAGTTGGGAGTTTCATCATTTCATATTTGGGATTTCTCAAATTTTGGAAATAGGATCATTGGATTTATTTAATTACCTTCATAAAGTTTTTCCTATAAAAATCTCAAGAGAGGGAATAATATGACTTTCCCAATATTTAGGAAAAATGAAGATATTATAAATAAATGAAATTTGGTTTTTGAAAGATTTATTTTGCTTAGGCAAAAATGAGCATTTAAAATTTTTTATGCATGTTTACCGTTTTTAAAGTTCATTTTGTTCGACTCATTTTTAGGAGTCGGGGAAAATTTGTTTTATTTAATTTGGAGTTCATTTGGTATTTTTTTTAATTCTTTTGATTTAATTTTTATTTAAAAAAAATACTGTGAGCCCCACTGGGCCAAGGCCCGGCCCAGGCCCAGCCCAGCCCGGCCAGCCGCTTGTGCCCACCTCTCTCCTCCTCCTCACACAGACGCCTCGAGCTGGAGCCTCCGCCAAGACGCCTCCCGAGTCCGCCTCAGGCCAGCCCAGCTACCCCTTCCCAAGCCACCCGCCCCCCCTCTTTAAAACCAGCCGCCCCCCCCTCTCTCTCACCGTCGCCCGCCGCCCTCACCCGCGTCCCTCCCGAGCCGCCGCCGCCTCGCCGAGCCGCCCGCCCGTCCTTCGCCCCAGCCGCCTCATCGCCCCGGAGCCCCTCGTGACCTCGCCCCTCATGGCCCGTCGCCCGACCAAGGAGCCCACGAGCCCCGTGGCCGAGCCACCGGTAGCCGCCCCGCGCCGCCCGATCCGGTTTTCCCCAAATTAACCGATCCGGTTTATTTAAAAAAAAATGTTCGGTTTTTAAAAAAAAAAACCTAGATTGGTTTTAAATTTTCGGTTTTCTTAATTAACGAACGTTCACCGAACCGTTCGTTTCAATGAACGTGTTCGTTGGATTCGTTCTGTTAACGAACGTCCGTTATTTAATCCGTTAAATGCGTTTTCTTTTAAATCGGATTTAACCCGTTATTTTTGATTTGATTTACGATCCGATTTTCAAATCTGTTTTATTTCTTGCTCGTTTATCGGAATCGGGTGATTCAAGCGCTGGAGTTTCATAACGAAACCGCCGTTCCGACTAACCTACTTTCACAGAGTTTTGCTACTGTGAAATTTTGACTTAATTTCAGATCTGCTAACCGAGTCGTTCTCTCTCGAGTTCCGACTTTCGATGCTTTATTTGATCCGATAATTTTGCAACCAGGGTTCTTAAGTTGAACTATCTGGTTAGATCTTTTATTCGAGATTTCCCCGTGCATTAGATGAGTGCTTATTGTATGCTTGTTGTTTTGTCTGCGTTAGATCACCCGGAGTGCGCCGCTTGTTACTTCGAATCTCTAGGACTCGCGGATCATCAGCAAGGCAAGTAACACTTTGATCGTACTTTTCTACTACCCAGTTTTATTGCATTAGATCAAACCCTCAAACACTTGCATGATTAGGATCTAATCAAATTGTGGGATGGGAAGTAGATTGAGGTAGTACCTATTACTGTTTTACTTATGAAACCTTGGGAGTTACTTCTACGTTTGCTTGATTATGCCATGCTATGCTAGTAGACGTGGATTGGGTGAGTGAATATCCATGATGTATGTGAGATTGATAATTAATGGTTTATCTAAGGTGGCAACTTAAACACACATCCTGGGTGGATTGAGGCACCTGGTTTCTATCGAGGATTTACTGTATTTCTTGGACCGCCACCCGGGCTCTAAGGGATCATAAGATTATTCAAACTAGAAACTTCCGTGTGCAGCCACAAGCCAATTATGGGCTCTGGCGTAGTTGACTAAGTTGTGCGAACTCTTACGGGTAGGCTAGGCTGATGTAGGGGATGTAGGTTGGTACGGTCTACCCACATGTAAGGTGCTAAGCGCTTACGAAAGACTATGTCTCGGTCATCCGTTTCTCAAACACCATGTAGTGCGAGAACCAAGCGGAGGCGGTCGAGTCTTGTGGGGAAAAGTGCGCAAACCTCTGCAGAGTGTATAAACTAATCATGATTAGCCGTGTCCCCGGTTATGGACGTTTTGAGTATCTAGTACTTGAATATCATGTGAATCTCAACATGTTACTTCTAATAATAAAGTTATTGGGTTTTTAATGAGTACTTTTAATTGGGATTGAGGATGCGGTCAACCATTCTCAATGTTTAACAACCACCATGATAGTTAAATAAATTTATTCCTTTGAAGTAGGAAAAAATTGGCTTTTCGCAAAAACTGTAACCATAGAGCTTTCCACCAGCCATATATGCATGTAGTATAGCCTATTCTTTCATTACTCTCTATGTGTTACATTGCCAGCATATTCCATGTGCTGACCCGTTTCGGGCTGCAACTTTTCATGTTGCGAGACTTTTCGCATTTACGAGTAAGTGATACGTTAGGGTTACGATTTCCTATACTCAACTTTGCCGTTGGTGTTGATGGGAATCCACAACCTTGTTGCTTCCGCTATATTTGGATTGAGGTAATAGTATTTACGTTACTTTATACATGTGATTTACCTTTGTTATAAATCCTTCGAGTACTGTGTGTGTCAGCATACCGATCCAGGGATGACACGAAAGCACAGAGACTTGATCCATTCGGGTCGGGTCGCTACAAAATCACAGAGAGAAAACCAACTCCAAAATAAAAAGCGAAATAATGCAAAAGGTTTTGTTGATCCAAATTTTCATGCTTTATTAATGCAAATGACATGTTACAAAATGCAGGGTGTGACACCTGGATGCTCATATTGGTTCATATTCTACGAAGATCTTTATCGGTCGTACCGTAATGACAACATACGTTATTCCCTTTGTCATCGGTATGTTACTTGCCCGAGATTCGATCGTTGGTATCTTCATACCTAGTTCAGTCTCGTTACCGGCAAGTCTCTTTACTCATTTCGTAATACAACATCCCGTAACTAACGCATTAGTCACATTGCTTGCAAGGCTTCTTATGATGTGTATTACCGAGAGGGCCCAGAGATACCTCTCCGATACTCGGAATGACAAATCCTAATCTCGATCTATGCCAACCCAACAAACACCTTCGGAGGTACAGGTAGAGCATCTTTAGAATCACCCAGTTACGTTGTGATGTTTGATAGCACACAAGGTATTCCTCCGGTATCCGGGAGTTGCATAATCTCATAATCAAAGGAATATGTATATGACATGAAGAAAGCTATAGCAATAAAACCGAACGATCAATATGCTAAGCTAACGGATGGGTCATGTCCATCACTTCATTCTCCCAATGATGTGACCCCGTTCATCAAATGGCAGCACATGTCTATGGTTAGGAAACTTAACCATCTTTGATTAACGAGCTAGTCTTAGTAGAGGCTTACTAGGAACATGGTGTTTTGTCTATGTACCCACACATGTATCAAGTTTCCGGTTAATACAATTCTACCATGGATAATAAACATTTATCATGAATAAGGAAATATAAAATAACAACTTTATTATTGCCTCTAGGGCATATTAGATTCAAAGGTATGAATCCACTTTTTTGCACCTCCCTCTCTGCTATCTGCTCTCTCTCTCTCTACTATCTATCTATCTATCTATCTATCTATCTATCTATCTATCTATCTATCTATCTATCCATCCATCCATCCATCCATCTATCTATCTATCTATCTATCTATCTATCTATCTATATATATATATATATATATATATATATCTATTTATCTCTATCTCTATCTCTCTCCCTCTCATGTTGTGTGTGTCCCGGCCATCAAGCCATGCTGACTTTTAGGGATTTCTAGGGTTTTAGTGCACTTCTATTTATCCAAACCGTGTGTTTCTATTAGTAATCATCACATGTTTGTAGGGCTCAGAGATATTGCAATGCATAATCAGTTACCCGTTTCTTACTCAAGGAATCATACTTTAACATTTCCTCAACTGCAATTAAACTCAAAGAGCTCATAAGTTCTTGTATGAGGACTGCGCCTAACATAAAGCTTGTGACTGGTAGTAAAACATATATTTTTATTTTGAGATAGAGTTTGATCCTCTTAGTAAATGTTCCAGGGTTGCTTAGTTTAATACTTTTCTCACATAAGTATGTATTTGGACTGATCATAATGTCTGGTGTGTAGTGATGCTTGATAAAACATCGGCTTTTAACCCCAGAACTCATGCTTCAGCATATGTTCCATCACGGGATAATTATAAACTTGGTTAGTGGTGTTCCCCGTTTTCTTACCCTTACCTTACCATGCATTCTTGATACTTCAGTTAACATGTTTATTTGTTTGTCATGTCACTCCTGCTTGACATGCCAATTCACAAAGAAAGAAAAATATGGATGCCTTGTGAGTTTTGCCTGTTAACTTAAAATTAACGCTGACAAGTTTCTTGCTTTCTACCATGGTAACTGATGAGTCCTTTTTCTTGATACAATGAGGAAATATTTGTTTGCTGCTTATTCATTCATACCTTATTATTGAAAGGATTGTCAGTGTGTTAGCGGTTCAAGTTTCGGCTTTGGCACTGTAGTCTGGAATGTTTGACATTAACAAATTAACTCCTATCAACTACTCCAAGGTTATCTGAAATAGTACGAACATTTGCTAAAGGAACATAAGTTAGCAACTTATTAGCATAGCTTCTTAGTTACTAACTCTCTCTACATAGGTGAGACGACTCTCATGGATTAGGATGTTGCACACCAGGTGAACCAGTTGACCGGCCATTCCACGCGTTGCTTTTGTTGATTTGTTCTTTGACATATCCTTTATACTGCATGTAATCAGTCCTCTAAACTATAAAACTAATGCTTTTCAGTCATATATGCCTCTTAATATGTGTGATGTCATTGTTTTTTCCTTCTAAGGCTGATCCCTTCTCTGAATGAGTTGCATAGCTTTGTCTTATTGTTCCAGTCACCAACTTGCACATACCCATACTTCCATATTGATGTACTTTGAGTCTAATACAATAATACTAGATAGTACAAACAAGTGAGTGAAAGGGGCGCATCCCACCTAGCACCGCCCCAACTTTTTCTCAGGCGGCTCTGAAGGAAATATGCCCTAGAGGCAATAATGAAGTTGTTACTTTATATTTCCTTATATCATGATGTAGCGACCCGACCCGAATGGATCAAGTCTCTGTGCTTTCGTGTCATCCCTGGATCGGTATGCTGACACACACAGTACTCGAAGGATTTATAACAGAGGTAAATCACATGTATAAAGTAACGTAAAAACTATTACCTCAATCCAAAACATCGCAGAAGCAACAAGGTTGTGGATTCCCATCAACACCAACGGCAAAGTTGAGTATAGGAAATCGTAACCCTAACGTATCACTTACTCGTCATTTGAGAAGTCTGCAACATGAAAAGTTGCAGCCCCAAAACGGGTCAGCACATGGAATATGCTGGCAATGTAACACATAGAGAATAATGAATGATAAGCCTGTACTACATGCATATGTGGCTGGTGGAAAGTTCTCTGATTCTGATTTTGCATAAAGCCAGTTTTTCCCTACTTCAAAGGAATAAATTTATTTAACTATCATGGTGGTTGTTGAACATTGAGAATGGTTGACAGCATCCTCAATTCCAATTAAAAGTACTCATTAAACCCAAACAGTTATATTAAGTAACGTGATGAGATCAACAGGATAATCCAAGAACTAGTTACTCAAAATTTTCCATAACCGGGGACACGGCTAATCATGATTAGTTTATACACTCTGCAGAGGTTTGCGCACTTTTCCCCACAAGACTCGATCACCTCCGTTTGGTTTCTCGCACTACATGATGTTTGAGAAACGGATGACCGAGACATAGTCTTTCAGAAGCGCTAGCACCTTACGATGGGTGGACGGTACACCTACATCCCCTACATCTGCTAGTCCACCACTATAAGAGTTCGCACGACTTAGTCAACTATGCCAGAGCCCATAATGGCTTGTGGCTGCACACGGAAGTTTCTAGTTTGAGTAATCTCATGATCCCTTTGAGCACAGGTGGCGGTCCCAAAAAAGCAGGCAAGTCACTGAAACCCAGTGCCTAGACA
Source organism: Aegilops bicornis (assembly GCA_021605145.1). Taxonomy (NCBI): domain Eukaryota; kingdom Viridiplantae; phylum Streptophyta; class Magnoliopsida; order Poales; family Poaceae; genus Aegilops; species Aegilops bicornis. The sequence goes on from CM038673.1 coordinate 6,798,915, forward strand.
GGCAAGTCCTGGAGTAACCAGTGCCTCGATCCACCCAGATGTGTGTTTAAGTTGCCACCTTAGATAAACCATTAATAACAATCTCACATCCATCATGGATATTCACTCACCCAATCCACGTCTACTAGCATAGCATGGCATAATGAGCAAACGTAGAAGTAACTCCCAAAGGTTTCATAAGTAAAACAGGTAATGGTACTACCTCAATCTACTTCCCATCCCACAATTTATTTAGATCCTAATCATGCAAGTGTTTGAGGAATAGATCTAATGCATAAAACTGGGTAGTAGAAAAAGTATGATCAAGTGTTACTTGCCTGCAAAGTTGATGAAGATGATTCGCACTCAAAACTCTTGATAGATCTACTCGTCACACTCCGGTCAATCTATCGTAATCAAGCAATAGTAACCACACATAAGCATTCACTCAAAAGATCGGAAAGAACGAAGAAACAATTCGGAAAACATCAAAACAAAGCAAATAACTCTTGCAACATAAAACAATTTCTAACAGTACCAAAATTATGTGAATTTGGCCTTATCAGAAAGTTTATGTCAAGAGCTTTGATTTGCAAAAAGAATCAACTAAATCGGAGATTCTGAAACTCAAGTTATGATCAAAGCGAAGTTCAAATACAAATCTGTTTGAATTCAAATTTTAAAACTTTCAAAAATATGTTTGAGTTGTTTTCTTTGGATAGAGGGGATCGTAACGAAGAAGTGGGCGTTGGTTTCGTTGGATTCCGACTTACGAGTAAAAAGTTATGAGCATTTGAAGATTAGGGACTAAAAAATAACACTACGGATAGGTCCCTGACGGAATTAAAAATAAAAAGAAAAATCTATCGAGCGAACACTCGCTAAACAAAACCGGAAAGAAAACCGGCGAGAAAAAACCGATCTAGGGTTTCGGAAAGAAAACCGAAACAAAAAACCGATCTAGAAAACCGGAACGGAAACCGAAACGATTCTGAAAAACCGAACCGAGGAAAAGAAAAGGTGACGCTGAGGCTAGTACCTCAAGAGGCGAGGGCTCATGGCGGCGTTAGGCGGCGGCGCGGCGGCACTTGGCGGCGGCGGTGGCGGCGGCGGCGACATGGTGTAGGGCGGCGCTGGTGTGGAACTGCTTTGCCATGGAGAGAAGAGGAGAGGAGAGGTGTTGGTTTGATGTGTTGGAGGGGGTGCTTGGGGTAGGGGCAAGAAAAAGTCTAGGATTGGGGTAGGGGGCAAGAAATAGACTAGGATTAGGAAACAAAGAGGGAAAAGATCTAGAAATAAACGGAATAAACGGAAGTAGGACAAAAGTCCTACTAGGAAAAGGAAAAGGAAGCGGCGGCTCCCTGGCTCCCTTGGTGCGGCGCGCGTGGTGGTGTTGGCCTCCTGGCCGGCCGGTGGCTTTGGCGGCTTGGGCCTTTGGCCCAAGGCGCTAAGGTTTTTTTTTAACAAACAGAGAGGAAAAGAAAATGATAAAACAGAATAAAATGAAAATATTATATAGGCATATAATATATCAAAATTTTCAGAAAAAGATTTCCTACATGATGAACATTATACTAATGTTAAATAAAATTCACACAAATTCAAATAAAGCAAAGAGTGCTTCTGGTCCAATAAAATTCCAACAAAATCATTTTAAAAATATCAAAATGAATTCAAATTTATTTCTCTCCATTTTTCTGATGTAGGGAATCATGTTACCCTATTTTCCATATATTTTATTTTTGGAGGAAAATAATTTGAATAAAACTCAAATAACTCCAAATTGAAAATAAATTCAAAAGAACTTTGAATTTAATTCTTTGAAACTCCCAACTCATATTTCATATGTTTTGAAGAAGTCATTTTATCTTCGCTTGAAAATCATTGAGTTGCATAAAGTTTCAGAATTGGAAATATTTTCCAAATGAAATTCAAATATTTTCAACACCCTTGTCATTTAAATAAATGGAAGAAGTCATGTCATCTTCTCTCCGTGGTTTTGTGATGAAAAGAATTTGAATTCGAAGATCATAAAAGAAAAATGAAAGTTTGGGAAAGTCCTTTTATTCCCTCTCATTTAACTTTCAAAAGTTTCGAATTCACCCACTTCACTCAAACAATCAAACAACAATCAAAACTATCTATTTGTTTATAACATTCCAAAATTTAGAATTTTGGGATGTTACAAACCTACCACCCTTAAAATGAATCTCGTCCTCGAGATTCGGAGAGGCTAGCAAGAAATAGGTTAGGGTTTGGGGGTCTTCTCAAAATCCATCGATCGTCTCCGGGTCTCGGGTGCTACCACCCTTAGAAGCATTGTTACGGTTCCATCAAAACTCAGATACTCCATCCTTATTCTTGTGATGTCGGTCTTCTCGTATATTAAGGATAAGTCCTTCTCTGGGCTCTTCCGGTAGTGGCATAACCTTTTCCTCAATTCCTTTGTCCTTTCCCCTTGGTAAGGTTATCCCGAAATTGGGTCTTCATAGCTGACGGGTCTGGCGCCAATTCTAAACAAATAACGGTATCTCATGGTGGTTAACGATTTATGGTTTCTCCTGCAGAAAACGGGTCTGGGTTGAACCTCACCGTATCACCTACGGTTGGCAACAACTGCCGTGTGCAAGGGAAAAAAATACCTATACCTTTCTAAGGTTTAAACAAGGTTTTGATCGTCGTCTCTCTACTATAGGTAAGTCACTCAGATTTTACCATCCCATATAGCAAAGCGAATAATAAGAGTAAGTCGGTATGGTGATCAATCCATCCCGCACCCAAATCATTACCTTGTACATGGTTTAGCGAATCTCGCATTCTAACACTCGGTCATCCTCACAAGCATTGCAGAATTTCTCTTGTCAACGAACCAAGTTCGGAAAATCCATTGATTCTGCAAGCCAAACAAAACATCTATCGTTTCTTCACAACTTTCAGGTTTTGCGTAAACTCCTATAGAATCGTCGATTGATAAAATCATAACTTCTTCCAGGGTTTTTCTTTCAGCAAGAGTGTGCTTGTTTCTTGGCAGGTCCTGGAGCCTGTGGGTTATGGCCCATTTCATCACTTAAAATCCTTGAACACATCCTCGGGGCAACTGATCATTATTCCAACTTCCAACTTCCTAGTATACTTAAAATCCATCCAATTGTACTGTCTTCCTTCCTTCTATTGGCACCAAACTAGACATGATTACTCAGACTCATCATAGAATTTCCATTGATCCATATTTCCAACATCATACCTCCTTTATATCCAATAATACTTCATCTCTTCATCCTCGTGGGATGTCCCACATACCGAGATAAAACTTATACTTATGAAATCCATACTCCACTTCGTGGAACATCATTATCCTTTCCAGGGTCAAGCGTCCTTACGAGGGAATATTGGCCATCTCGCATGGCACTTCTTCAATTGGGAAGCGTGAAACAAGTCATGAACTCCCAGATTACTTGGGTGACTCCAACTTCTTAGCCAAATCTCCCATACGTTCCAAACTCGGTATGGTCCTACAAATCTCGGGGCTAACTTTCCTTTAACTCCAAATCGCTTAACTCCTCACAAGAGGTGGCACACAAAGATATGCTCTATCTCCAATTTCATGGACTACCTCCTTGCGTTTTTGAGTATGCATAACTATTCTGCTGGATCGAGCTACTTTCAGTCTATCTCGAATCAACTTAACATTCTCTTCCTAATCCTTGATCACATTTGGTCCAAACAACCTGACGGTCTCCAACGTCATCCCACACTCTCTTGGGGTATCAAACATATCAAGACAAAACTCCTATTCCTTTTGTCCGAAATCCATTCAAGGTATCCTTATCTTTTCCATTGGTCAACGGTTCTTACAGGGTACTACCACCCTTAAAATGTTCCAATATTCCATAGACCATATTTCTCATATCCTCGAAATTGGTCAACATCTTTCCTCATGGGGTAACTCATAAAATCCAAAGCAGTACCAACACTGCTAACTTTATTGATTCTTAAATTATTACAATCTCTCGCTTTTCCATTACATGTCTCAACTTAACACCTCAATATAAAAGAAAAAGCTCTCATTTCTACTACTCCATTTCTTTTGTTACAACTTCAATTGTATATCATCAGTCTCCTTCTCCTTCGGACAATCTCTGGCAAAGTGCCCTGCTACATTACAACGGAAACATATTACTTCTGACGGGTTTCGAGGTTTCCTCATGATCACATAGCCTCTTTGGGTCCTCGGCTTCCATTTTGGGCAAGTGTTGATGTAGTGCCCTGACTCCTTGCATTTGTAACAGGTGACATGACTCAGATCCTTCCTGGAATCCAATCTATTCCTCTTCCGGAACCTTTCTGCTCCAATCGTGGCTTCTATTTCCCTGTGGGTCATACTCTACTTCCTCCTCGGGAATTCTACTAGATCTCCATTCGCACAATCTTGGGAGATGTGTCCCTCTTCTCCACATGAATAGCATGACTTGGTGTGGGCTTTAATTTTGTTTCCTTTGTGTGTGTCCTCAACATCTTCCTTCGTCATAGGTTCTTCTAACATCTCCATGAGGGCTCCTTTCATTTCTTCTTTCTTACATTGGATGGTTCTTGTACCATGGGGTAAATGTGACACTTTGAGCGGGGTAGTGGGTAGTCCCTTCACACAAGAAACAAGTGATCTGCCTAGTTGGGCATTCTTCACCGGTGACTTCCTTCACAATTTGGGCATCCATCCTTGTGTTCGTTATGGGTGTGTCCTATTTCTCCCACAGAGCTTGTACGCACAAGGTTTCTTCATATCCTTTCCATAAGGCTTCAACTTCTGGGTCACAAACCGAGACTTTAGCAAAGTCAACTTAAATTCTTCCCAAGTGGTTACTCTTTGCAATCCATTGATGGTTTGGTACATCCTCCACCAAATAGCAGCACCTCTTTCAAAGCCTTTGAAAGAGCATCTTTGGGCCATATCCTTTCTGACTATAGGGTTGTTCTTCATGTGATTCTCCATGTTCTGAATCCATCGGTCCGTCTTTAATTGACTCATCGGTCCCGAAAATACGAGCTCATCTCCATTCATCATCTATTGGGTCCATGGGTTTGGGGTGGGATAAGAGAGATCGAGAGGGATGCACACAATACAAACAAAAGTTTTGAAAAGACAGATTTTATTGTGGTACATCGGAAAAACATCAAACAAATGACAGCTCACAATCGTCGCATCTAACACAGATATATAATAGGGGTTTGGGCTTCTAAAGGTCAATAGATCTCAACGTCATCAAACTCTTCAAGTCTTGTTCATGTCTCCGATGGCTTCTTCCGGTCATGCTTGTCCTTCTCCAGTTCTTTTGCCAAATCATCTCTATTGACGCGAAGTCTCTCGCGACGTCCTTTAATATTTCTGGAGTTGCATTCCAAACTTCTGGTTTCAACTTCCTTGACATGATCCATGGTCCTACTGTCCTTCAGTCCTGACGAATCTTTGATGTCTCAAGGTTTTGCTCCTCCAGTTTGGCTATTTTAATCTTCTGGGACCTGGGTTCTTCACGAAACGCTTCCTTATCAAATACTGCTTCTTGTAGGTCCATTTAACTTCTTGATGTAACACTCCTGACCCTGGTGATACACCAGCTAAGGTTAAAACTTCATCCTTTGCTGACAGATGCTCCTTCAGCCTTCTAACATCCAATCCTTCTGAGGAAATGCATGCTTAACTCCGCACAGTGGCAATAGCCTAAGCGGGTGATAACATCATGGATAGCCGTGTTTTTGCTCTTGTCATTTCCATGTGCTATCATTCCATAGTTGATATCTCCTGCCTTAGGGTTTTCCTGACAAAACTTTGAGTTTCTTACTCTCCATGTTCCGGTCTTTCTCCGATACACCTTGATCTCGGGTATTGACAACTTCCTTGGTCTCAGAAATTCCATAAGCGTAACCTTCCTAGGTCATAAAAAATCTGGAAATTCTTGAGCCTTCAAAATCTCATAGTCTTGAGTCTTCAACAGTTGTAGTTTCCATTTACATCGCAAAATCCTCTTCATTCCAAATGGTCTTAGTTGTCCGTTATCTTGTCTCCTTGGAGTGGTCTCATCGATCGAATCTTCGAAAGTGGTCAAAAGAGAAAAGGGTATGGTCTCACTAAAAGGGATATTTGAATAAACTCGTAAGAGAAGAGAGGTAAAAGATCTTTTGAAAAAGAAAGTTGTAGAGAAAAATCTTTCCTGTGGGCTTGCCATTTTCTAGGGTCACGTCCTCTGATCAACATGTGCTCGATACCATCTTGTAGCGACCCGACCGAATGGATCAAGTCTACGTGCTTTCGTGTCATCCACGGATCGGTATCTTTGACACACACAATACTCGAAGGATTTATAACAGAGGTAAATCACATGTATAAAGTAACGTAAAAACTATTACCTCAATCCAAAACATAGCGGAAGCAACAAGGTTGTGGATTCCCATCAACACCAACGGCAAAGTTGAGTATAGGAAATCGTAACCCTAACGTATCACTTACTCGTCGTCTGAGAAGTCTGCAACATGAAAAGTTGCAGCCCGAAAACGGGTCAGCACATGGAATATGGTGGCAATGTAACACATAGAGAATAATGAATGATAATCCTGTACTACATGCATATGTGGCTGGTGGAAAGCTCTACGGTTACAGTTTTGCATAAAGCCAGTTTTTCCCTACTTCAAAGGAATAAATTTATTTAACTATCATGGTGGTTGTTGAACATTGAGAATGGTTGTGACATCCTCAATTCCAATTAAAAGTACTCATTAAACCCAAACAGTTATATTAAGTAACGTGATGAGATCAACAGGATAATCCAAGAACTAGTTACTCAAAATTGTCCATAACCGGGACACGGCTAATCATGATTAGTTTATACACTCTGCAGAGGTTTGTGCGCACTTTTCCCCACAAGACTCGATCGCCTCCGTTTGGTTTCTCGCACTACATGATGTTTGAGAAACGGATGACCGAGACATAGTCTTTCAGAAGCGCTAGAACCTTACGATGGGTGGACCGCACACCTACATCCCCTACATCTGCTAGTCCACCACTATAAGAGTTCGCACGACTTAGTCAACTATGCGAGCCCATAATGGCTTGTGGCTGCACACGGAAGTTTCTAGTTTGAATAATCTCATGATCCCTTTGAGCACGGGTGGCGGTCCCAAAAAAAGCAGGCAAGTCACAGAAACCCTGTGCCTAGACAGGCAAGTCCTGGAGTAACCAGGTGCCTCAATCCACCCAGATGTGTGTTTAAGTTGCCACCTCAGATAAACCATTAATAACAATCTCACATCTGTCATGGATATTCACTCACCCAATCCACGTCTACTAGCATAGCATGGCATAATGAGCAAACGTAGAAGTAACTCCCAAAGGTTTCATAAGTAAAACAGGTAATGGTACTACCTCAATCTACTTCCCATCCCACAATTTATTTAGATCCTAATCATGCAAGTGTTTGAGGAATAGATCTAATGCATAAACTGGGTAGTAGAAAAAGTATGATCAAGTGTTACTTGCCTGCAAAGTTGATGAAGATGATTCGCACTCAAAACTCTTGATAGATCTACTCGTCACACTCCGGTCAATCTATCGTAATCAAGCAATAGTAACCACACATAAGCATTCACTCAAAAGATCGGAAAGAACGAAGAAACAATTCGGAAAACATCAAAACAAAGCAAATAACTCTTGCAACATAAAACAATTTCTAACAGTACCAAAATTATGTGAATTTGGCCTTATCAGAAAGTTTAGGTCAACAGCTTTGATTTGCAAAAAGAATCAACTAAATCGGAGTTACGAAACTCAAGTTATGATCAAACGAAGTTCAAATACAAATCTGTTTGAATTCAAATTTTAAAACTTTCAAAAATATGTTTGAGTTGTTTCTTTGGATAGAGGGATCGTGAACGAACAAGTGGGCGTTGGTTTCATGGATTCCGACTTACGAGTAAAAAGTTATGAGCGTTTGAAGATTAGGGACTAAAAAATAACACTACGGATAGGTCCCTGACGGAAATTAAAAATAAAAAGAAAAATCTATCGAGCGAACGCTCGCTAAACAAAACCGGAAAGAAAAACCGGCGAGAAAACCGATCTAGGGTTTCGGAAAGAAAACCGAAACGAAAAACCGATCTAGAAAACCGAAGCGGAAACCGGAACGATTTACGAAAAACCGAACCGAGGAAAATAAAAGGTGACGCGGCGCGGGGCTAGTACCTCGAAGAGGCGAGGGGCTTCGGCGGCGGCGGCGGCGGCGCGGGTGTGGGGCTGCTGCTGCTGCGGAGAGGAGAGGAGAGGAGAGGTGTTGGTTTGATGTGTTGGAGGGGGGGGGTGCTTGGGGTAGGGGGCAAGAAAAAGTCTAGGATTGGGGTAGGGGGCAAGAAATAGACTAGGATTAGGAAACAAAGAGGGTAAATATCTAGAAATAAACGAAATAAACGGAAGTAGGACAAGAGTCCTACTAGGATTAGGAAAAAGGCAGCGGCGGCTCCCTGGCTCCCTTGGTGCGGCGCACGTGGTGGTGTTGGCCTCCTGGCCGGCCGGTGGCTTTGGCGGCTTGGGCCTTTGGCCCAAGGCGCTGAGGTTTTTCTTTTTAAAACAAACAGAGAGGAAAACAAAATGATAAAACAAAATAAAATGAAAATATTATATAGGCATATAATATATCAAAATTTTCAGAAAAAGATTTCCTACATGATGAACATTATTCTAATGTCAAATAAAATTCACACAAATTCAAATAAAGCAAAGAGTGCTTCTGGTCCAATAAAATTCCAACAAAATCATTTTAAAAATATCAAAATGAATTCAAATTTATTTCTCTCCATTTTTCTGATGTAGGGAATCATGTTACCCTATTTTCCATATATTTTATTTTTGGAGGAAAATAATTTGAATAAAACTCAAATAACTCCAAATTGAAAATAAATTCAAAATAACTTTGAATTTAATTCTTTGAAACTCCCAACTCATATTTCATATGTTTTGAAGACGTCATTTTATCTTCGCTCGCGAAAATCATTGAGTTGCATAAAGTTTCAGAATTAGAAATATTTTCCAAATGAAATCCAAATATTTTCAACACCCCTTGTCATTTAAATAAATGGAAGAAGTCATGTCATCTTCTCTCCAGGGTTTTGTGATGAAAAGAATTTGAATTCCCGAAGATCATAAAAGAAAAATGAAAGTTTGGGAAAGTCCTTTTATTCCCTCTCATTTAACTTTCAAAAAGTTTTGAATTCACCCACTTCATTCAAACAATCAAACAACAATCAAAACTATCTATTTGTTTATAACATTCCAAAATTTAGAATTTTGGGATGTTACACATAATAAATGTTTATTATTCATGCTAGAATTGTATTAACCGGAAACTTAGTACATGTGTGAATACATAGACAAACAGAGTGTCCCTAGTATGCCTCTACTTGACTAGCTCGTTATTCAAAGATGGTTAAGTTTTCTAACTAGACATGTGTTGTCATTTGATGAACGGGATCACAGCATTAGAGAATGATGGGATGGACAAGACCCATCTGTTAGCTTGCATAATGATCGTTTAGTTTATTGCTATTGCTTTCTTCATGACTTATACATGTTCCTCTGATTATGAGATTATGCAACTCCCGAATACCGTAGGAACACTTAGTGTGCTATCAAACGTCACAACGTAACTGGGTGATTATAAAGATGCTCTACAGGTGTCTCCGATGGTGTTTGTTGAGTTGGCATAGATCAAGATTAGGATTTGTCACTTTGAGTACCGGAGAGGTATCTCGGGGCCCTCTCGGTGATGCACATCACTATAAGCCTTGCAAGCAATGTGACTAATGAGTTAGTTACAGGATGATGCATTACGTAATCCAGTAAAGAGACTTGTCAGAATTTAGATTGAACTAGGTATGAGGATACCGATGATCGAATCTCGGGCAAGTAACATACTGATGACAAAGGGAACAACGTATGTTGTTATGCGGTTTGACCGATAAAGATCTTCGTAGAATATGTAGGAACCAATATGAGCATCCAGGTTCCGTTATTGGTTATTGACCGGAGATGTGTCTCGATCATGTCTACATAGTTCTCGAACCTGTAGGGTCCGCACGCTTAACGTTCGATGATGATTTGTATTATGAGTTATGTGATTTCATGACCGAAGTTTGTTCGGAGTCCCGAATGAGATCGGGGACATGACAAGGAGTCTCGAAATGGTCGAGAGGTAAAGATTCATATATTTGAAGGTTATATTCGGACACCGGATTGTTTCGGGAAGTATCAGATAAGTTTCGGAGTACCGGGAGGTTACTGGAACCCCCCGGGGAAGTATTGGGCCTTAATGGGCTTTAGCGGAAAGGAGAGAAGGGCCACAAGGGGAGGCAGCGTGCCCCCCATGGCAAGTCCGAATTGGACTAGGGAGGGGGTGACGCCCCCCTCTTTCCTTCTCCCTCTCTTCCTCCTTCCCTCTCTCCCTCTCTTGGAAAGGAAGGGGACTCCAACTAGGATTGGGAATCCTAGTTGGACTCCCCTATGGTGCGCGCCCCCTTGGGCCGGCCTCCTCTACTCCCCCCTTTATATACGTGAGAGGGGGGCACCCCAAAGGCACACCAAATCTTCTCTTTGCCATGTGCGGTGCCCCCCTCCACAATTACACACCTCGGTCATATCGCCGTAGTGCTTAGGCGAATTCCTGCGCCGGTAACTTCATCATCACCGTCGCCACGCCATCGTGCTGACGGAACTCTCCCTCGTCCTCAACTGGATCAAGAGTTCGAGGGACGTCATCGAGCTGAACGTGTGCTGAACACGGAAGTGCCGTATGTTCGGTACTTGGATCGGTTGGATCGTGAAGACGTTCAACTACATCAACCCCGTTACTAAACGGTTCCGCTTTCTGTCTACGAGGGTACATGGACACACTCTCCCCGCTCGTTGCTATGTTTCTCCCAGATAGATCTTGCGTGATCGTAGGATTTTTTTTGAAATACTATGTTCCCCAACAGTGGCATCCGAGCCAGGTCTATGCGTAGATGTTATATGCACGAGTAGAACACAAAGAGTTGTGGGCGATAATAGTCATACTGCTTACCACCAACGTCTTACTTTGATTCAGCGGTATTGTTGGATGAAGCGGCCCGGACCGACATTACATGACCACGTTCATGAGAATGGTTCTACCGACGTGCTTCGCACACAGGTGGCTAGCGGGTGTCAGTTTCTCCAACTTTAGTTGAATCGAGTTTGACTACGACCGGTCCTTGTTGAAGGGTAAAACAACACACTTGACAAAAATCGTTGTGGTTTTGATGCGTAGGTAAGAACGTATCTTGCTAGAAGCCCGTAGCTGCCTTGTAAAACTTGCAACAACAAAGTAGACAATGTCTAACTTGTTGTCGCAGGGCATGTTGTGATGTGATATGGTCAAGACGTGATGAGATATAAATTGTTGTATGAGATGATCATGTTTTGTAACCGTTATCGACAACTGGCAGGAGCCTTATGGTTGTCGCTTTATTGTATGAAATGCAATCGCCATGTAATTGCTTTAATTTATCACTAAGCGGTAGCGATAGTCGTAGAAGCAATAGTTGGCGAGACGACAACGATGCTACGATGGAGATCAAGGTGTCAAGCCGGTGACGATGGAGATCATGACAGTGCTTTGCAGATGGAGATCAAAGGCACAAGATGATGATGGCCATATCATGTCACATATTTTGATTGCATGTGATATTTATCTTTTATGCATCTTATTTTGCTTAGTACAGCGGTAGCATTATAAGATGACCCGTCACTAAATTTCAAGGTATAAGTGACTCCCTGAGTATGCACCGTTACTTTCTGATTCGTTGTCTTAGAGACACCACGTGATGATCGGGTGTGATAAGCTCTACGTTCACATACAACGGGTGCAAGCCAGTTTTGCACACGCAAAATACTAGGGTTAAACTTGACGAGCCTAGCATATGCAGATATGGCCTCAGAACACTGAGATCGAAAGATCGAACGTTAATCATATAGTAGATATGATCAACATAGTGATGTTCACCATTGAAAACTACTCCATCTCACATGATGATCGGACATGTTTTAGTTGATATGGATCACGTGATCATTTAGATGACTAGAGGGATGTCTATCTAAGTGGGAGTTCTTAAGTAATATGATTAATTGAACTTTAATTTATCATGAACTTAGTCTTGATAGTATTTGCATATTATGTTGTAGATCAATAGCTCGTGATGTAGCTCCCCGTTTATTTTTGATATGTTCCTAGAGAAAACTAAGTTGAAAGATGATAGTAGCAATGATGCGGATTGGATCCATGATCTGAGGATTATCCTCATTGCTGCACAGAAGAATTATGTCCTTGATGCACCGCTAGGTGACAAACCTTTTGCAGGAGCAGATGCAGACATTATGAATGTTTGGCAAACTCGGTATGATGACTACTTGATAGTTTAGTGCGCCATGCTTCACGGCATAGAACCGGGACTTCAAAAATCATTTTGAAAGCCACGGAGCATATAAGATGTTCCAAGAGCTGAAATTGGTATTTCAGACTCATGCCCGTGTCGAGAGGTATGAGACCTCTGACAAGTACTTTGCTTACAAGATGGAGGAGAATAGCTCAGCTAGTAAGCATGTGCTCAGAATGTCTGAGTACTGCAATCACTTGAATCAAGTGGGAATTAATCTTCCAGATAAGATAGTGATTGACAGAGTTCTCTAGTCACTATCACCAAGTTACTAGAACTTCGTGATGAACTATAATATGCAAGGGATAATGGAAACAATTCCCAAGCTCTTCGCGATGCTGAATTCGGCGAAGGTAGAAATCAAGAAAAAGCATCAAGTGTTGATGGTTGACAAGACCACTAGTTTCAAGTAAAAGGGCAAGGGAAAGAAAGGGAACTTCAAGAAGAATGGCAAGCAAGTTGCCACTCCCATGAAGAATCCCAAAACTAGACCCAAACCTGAAACTGAGTGCTTCTACTGCAAAGGAAATGGTCACTGAAAGAGGAACTGCCCTAAATACTTGGCGGATAAGAAGGATGGCAAAGTGTACTTTACTAGTGTTTATAGCAACCCCTCGGCATTTGATACTGGTTCAGTTGCTAAGAGTAGTAACTCGAAACGGGAGTTGCAAAATAAACAGAGACTAGTTAAGGGCGAGGTGATGATGTGTGTTGGAAGTGATTCCAAGTTTGATAAAGATCACCATCGCACACCCCCTTTACCTTAGGGATTAGTGTTGAACCTAGAATAAATGTTATTTGGTGTTTGCTTTGAGCATGAATATGATTGGATCATGTTTATTGCAATACGGTTATTCATTTAAAGTCAAAGAATAATTGTTGTTCTGTTTACATGAATAAAACCTTCTACGGTCATACACTCAATATAAATGGTTTATTGAATCTCGATCGTAGTGATACACATATTCATAATATTGAAACCAAAAGATGCAAAGTTAATAATGATAGTGCAACTTATTTGTGGCATTGCCATTTAGGTCATATTGGTGTAAAGCGCATGAATAAACTCCATGTTGATGGGCTTTTGGAATCACTTGATTATGAATCACTTGATGCTTGCGAACCATGCCGCATGGGCAAGATGACTAAGAGTCCATTCTCCGGAACAATGGGGCGAGTAACTGACTTATTGGAAATAATACATACTGATGTATATGGTCCGATGAGTGTTGAGGCTCGCAGTGGGTATCGTTATTTTATGACCTTCACAGATGATTTGAGCAGATATGGGTATATCTACTTGATGAAGTATAAGTATAAAACATTTGAAAAGTTCAAAGAATTTCAGAGTGAAGTGGAAAATCATCGTAACAAGAAAATAAAGTTTCTACGATTTTACCACAGAGACGAATATTTGAGTTACGAGTTTGGTCTTCATTTTAAACAATGTGAAATAATTTCGCAACTCACGCCACCTGGAACACCACGGCGTAATGGTGTATCCGAACGTCTAACCGTACTTTATTAGATGTGGCGCGATCTATGATGTCTCTTAACGATTTACCACTATCGTTTTGGGGTTATGCATTAGAGACAGCTACATTCACGTTAAATAGTGCACCATCTAAATCCACTGAGACGACACCATATGAACCGTGGTTTGGCAAGAAACCTAAGCTGTTGTTTCTTAAAGTTTGGGGCTGCGATGCTTATGTGAAAAAGCTTCAACCTGATAAGCTCGAACCCAAATCGGAGAAGTTTGTCTTCATAGGATACCCAAAAGTAACTGTTGGGTAGACCTTCTATCACAGATCCGAAGGCAATATATTTGTTGCTAAGAATGGATCCTTTCTAGAGAAGGAGTTTCTCTCGAAAGAAGTGAGTGGAAGGAAAGTAGAACTTGATGAGGTAATTGTACCTTCTCCAGAATTGGAAAGGAGTTCATCACAAAAATCAGTTCCAGTGATGCCTACACCAATTAGTGAGGAAGTTAATGATGATGATCATGAAACTTCAGATCAAGTTATTACCGAACCTCGTAGGTCAACCAGAGTACGTTCCACACCAGAGTGGTACGGTAATCCTGTTCTGGAAATCATGTTACTAGACCATGACGAACCTACGAACTATGAGGAAGCTATGATGAGCCTAGATTCCACGAAATGGCTTAAGGCCATGAAATCTGAGATAGGATCCATGTATGAAAACAAAGTATGGACTTTGATTGACTTGCCTGATGATCGGCGAGCCATTAAGAATAAATGGATCTTCAAGAGGAAGACGGACGATGATGGTAGTATTACTATCTACAAAGCCCGAATTGTCACAAAAATGTTTTCGACAAGTTCAAGGTGTTGACTACAATGAGATTTTCTCACTTGTATCGATGCTTAAAAGTCTGTCTGAATCATGTTAGCAATTGCCGCATTTTATGAAATTTGGCAAATGGATGTCAAACCTGCATTCCTTAATGGATTTCTTAAAGAAGAGTTGTATATGATGCAACCAGAAGGTTTTGTCGATCCTAAAGGTGCTAAGAAAGTGTGCAAAGCTCCAGCGATCCATCTATGGACTGGTGCAAGCATCTTGGAGTTGGAATATACACTTTGATGAGTTGATCAAAGCATATAGTTTTATACAGACTTGCGGTAAAGCTTGTATTTACAAGAAAGTGAGTGGGAGCACTACAACCTTTCTGATAAGTATATGTGAATGACATATTTTTGATCGGAAATAATGTAGAATTTTCTGGAAAGCATAAAGGAGTGTTTGAAAGGAGTTTTTCAAAGAAAGACCTTGGTGAAGCTGCTTACATATTGAGCATCAAGATTTATAGAGATAGATCAAGACGCTTGATAAGTTTTGAGGGTGAGTCAACCACCCGATGGGTGCACCGGATTTTAGCTGTTATCCACTCATCGGATAGTATCAACGCCGGCTGAGCCTTCCTAATTTGGAGAAAAAATATCGTTTCCTTCCCCTTAAACAGAAGCTGGGGCGGCTTAAGCGTCACTGGAATGATATGGGAGAGCACATGGTGGCTCTTGTCAAATACGCTGACTCTGATAACACCAAGGACCCTGAGTCTGATGAGGAGAAGGCTGGCAAGGGGAAGAAGAGTGGCAATGCAAAGGGACATCAACATAATATGGCAGGTCAAAATAATGGTAAGCGCAAGCAGATGGACGGCGGTTCAGACTTTGTGGCCAATACCACCAGGCAGAGTAACAATCAGCATCGTAAGGGGAAGTCGTCGACGCCCCGGTTTGGTGGGCCAAAGTTCAACCTTGAGGCGATAATGAATCAGCCTTGCACAAAGCACGGTACGCAAGAGAAGCCGACCAATCATCTGTGTAAAGATTGTTTCATCATGAGGGAGTATAGAAACTCCGGTTTTTTCCAGAACAATCATGGCCCGCATGGCGGGTTAGGATCCGGCTCTGACGGACCTGGCTTTGGAGATGGTGGCTCAAGCTCTGGTTTTCAGGGCCAAGGCAATCAAGGCGGTTTTAATCAACAATCTAAGCAGCAGTCTGGTTATCAGAGTAATCCAAAGCAGCTAAATGGTGGTCAATATCATGTGTTTACCACGAGCTTATGCAAACGGGACCAGAAGATTTGCAAGCGAGCAGTAAACACGGTTGCGCCGGCAATCCCTCGATACTTGCGATGGTCTGAACATCCTATTGTGTGAGCCGTGAGGATCACCCGCCCTGAGTTGACAATCCGGGTCAATTGGATTTGGTGGTTGCTCCTCTGGTTGTAGATACAAGTTTACAAAAGTGCTTATGGATGGAGGCAGCATTATCAATATCCTTTACTATGATACTTTTTGCCGTCTGAATTTGACTGACAAAGATATTAAGCTGTCTTCTATTGTTTTTCATGGGGTGGTGCCTGGTAATTCGGCATATCTAAGATAGCCTTGGAAGTGGCCTTTGGTGATGACCGTGATTACAGAGCTGAAACACTGACTTTTGAGGTGGTTAAAATCAAGAGCCCTTATCACGCCCTGTTTGGACGGCCGGCTTATGCTAAATTTATGGCACGACCTTGTTATGTTTATCTACAGCTTAAAATGCCAGGTCATAAGGGTACCATCACAGTGCATGGCAACAGGAAGATAGCTTTGTAGTGTGAAGAGGGTGACACTGCTTATGCTGAATCTGTTTGTGCAACAGAGGAGTTGAAGTTCTACATTGTTAATGTTGACCCGGCAGATATGACCCCCTTGAAGAAGCCAACCACAGAACATGACCCTTTGTTAAAGTTTAAATTGGTAGACGACACCAAACAAGTTGATTTTGTTCCTGGCGATTCATCCAAACAGTTTAGTATCAGTGCCAATATGGATCTGAAATAGGAGAGCGCGCTCATCGAGTTCATCCATGAGAACCGGAACATCTTTGCATGGAAGCCTTCAGACATGCCAGGTGTACCTAGGGAACTCGATGAGCACACTCTTAATGTGGATCCAAAGTTTAATCCGGTCAAGCAATTTCTTCATCGTTTTAATGAAGAGAGGCGTAAGGCTATTGGTGAAGAAGTGGCCCGGCTCTTGGCGGCCGAGTTTATTGTTGAAGTTTTTCATCCTGAATGGTTGGCTAACCTGGTGCTGGTACTTAAGAAAAACGGCACTTGGCGCATGTGTGTGGATTACACAGACCTTGATCGGGCCTGTCCAACTGATCCTTTTGCTCTCCCTCGTATTGATCAGATTATTGATACTACGGTGGGTTGTGAGCATTTGAGTTTTTTGGATGCTTATTCTGGTTATCATCAGATCAAGATGGCAGTTAAGGACCAGGAGAAGACAACCTTTATCACTCCTTTTGGAGCCTTCTGCTACGTGTCTATGCCTTTTGGGCTCAAGAGCGCCCAGGCAACTTATCAGCGCTGTGTTCAGAATTGTGACACCCTCGATTCAATCGTACACTAATCATGCACGCAAATGTGTACGACCAAGATCAAGGACTCACGGGAAGATATCACAACACAACTCTAGACACAAATTAAAATAAATCAAGCTTTATATTACAAGCCGGGGCCTCGAGGGCTCGAATACATAAGCTCGAATACACAAGAGTCGTGGAAGCAACAATATCTCGAAACACAATCATGAGTTAAACAAGTTTGCCTTAAGAAGGCTAGCACAAAAGCAACAACGATCGAAAAGGCAAGGCCTCCTGCCTGGGAGCCTCCTAACTACCCCTGGTCGTCGGCGGTCTTCACCTAGTAGTAGGCATCGACGGTTGGCATCTGCTCACTGGCTCCGACATCCGTTGCATCAACCGGAAAGAAGAAGAAAAGAGGGAAAAGGGGGAGCAAAGCA
This sequence comes from Aegilops bicornis, assembly GCA_021605145.1. Classification (NCBI taxonomy): domain Eukaryota; kingdom Viridiplantae; phylum Streptophyta; class Magnoliopsida; order Poales; family Poaceae; genus Aegilops; species Aegilops bicornis. Next base: position 6,816,715 of record CM038673.1, read on the forward strand.
ACCGCGAGTACTCATCCAAAGTACTCGCAAGCAAGGATCTACACTACATATGCAACATTATCAAAGGAAGGATGTATATGTGGAATGGGCTGCAGAAATGCCAGAATAGAGAGAAGGCCTAGTCCTATCAAAGACTAGCATCTTCTGGAAACCACCATCTTGCAGCAACCGGAGGGAGTAGAGTAGCATAAAGTAAAGTAGTAGAAGTGTTATCAACCTCGGCCAGAGATCCTTTCTCGACACCCTGCGAGAAAGCAATCCCAGAGCCATACTATCCAGTTATCATCACAATCCATTTCCCATATCCATGTCTCATCATAGTCCATCTCTCATCTCATGTATCCAGTTCTAGTTGTATCGATCGGGATACAACTCCAAGTGTCCGTTACCGTAGGACAGGCTATCGATAGATGTTTTCTTCCCTGCAGGGGTGCACCAACTTACCCACCACGCTCGCTTAACTCCGGTCGGACACACTTTCCTGGTCATGCCCGCCTCGCCAAACAATACGCCGCAACCCGACCTAGGCTTAATAGAGAGGCCAGCACGCGGACTAAATCTATGCCCCAGGGGTCATGGGTCATCTCCCCGGAACTCCTCGCACGCTATGTGACGCCGCCGGTGAGCGACCTAGCTACCTCCTTCAACAAGGCAGACGCCACGCAGTCCAACCCGGCGCGCCACTCGGCCGCCGACGCCTATTAAGCTTCGGCTAATGTATACGACACGTAACGCCCATACTATGCCCACGTGATGGTTAGTGCTATCGTGCCGAGGCCCCTCGGATCAAATATCCAAATCGTAGTGGATTAGGAACGCAGCGGTAACAAGCGAGAGACTCATGAAAGATGTGACCCGTTGCCCGTCTCCGGGACTTGCGGCAAGGGCTAGGAATGCCCGCCACGCCAGATTTATCTCGCGGGAACCCTCCAGTCAACCCGTCTCCACATCACTCGCAATTAAGCTCGCGCGGGTACCCTCATGGTCGACCCGTCTTTCCAAGTAACAGTGGTAAAGTCCAAGTATCCGTGTGTCCAAACATCAAGGGGAAAACCCGAGGAATCACCCTCGATGAATTCCACTAGATGTAATCATCAGGGTGAACGTAAGAGGAATCACCCTCGAGGTTCACAATTGAGGGGTTGCACGACAGAGTCGTATCGGAAGTGGTTAAGGAGGAAATCACCCTCGATGACCACGACTGAATGACTGCACTACAGGGTAAACATCAGAAGTGCTGAAGAGGTTCACCCTAGGTACTCAATAGTAACCCAATAGTGTCGAGCAACTAAGGGGAAGTGATGTGCGGTGCCGGGGCCTGGTCTTCGATCCCGTTGATCGGGTCTTCAATGATGAAGCGGGGGCAACAAGGACAAGGTGGGGGGGGTCACTGATGGGTCTCTAACCAACCTATACTAAGCAGTTTAGGGTAAGCAGGTAGGTAACAAAAGCAGGTTACAATAAATGTGCTATGCAAGCAGAATAGGAGAAAACAATAACAATAGCAAAATCTAGTGCAAGCATGAGAGAACGGAATGGGTGATATCGGGATGATCAAAGGGGGGGGGCTTGCCTGGTTGCTCTGGCAAGGAGGGGTCGTCGTCGACATAGTCGATCACAGGGGCGGCATCGGTCTCGGGGTCTACCGAAGAGAAGAGGGGGAGAAACAGTAAATACAAAGCAAACATAGCATAACTAGACAATAAGCGGGGCTAGAGGTGCTCTAACGCACTGCTAGGCGATACTGGCGAAGGGGGAATTCAACCGGGATGTTTTCCCGGTTCCGGACTAATGTCGCACGGATGACCGGAGGAAATGTTCCATGTTCAGATAGTTAGAGGCATCGGCGGAGTAAACGGATCGCGTATTCGGATTCGTCTCGTCGTTCTGAGCAACTTTCATGTAGAAAACATTTTCATCTCAGTTACGGTTTAATTTCTATTAAATTACAAAGATTAAACCATTTTCTGGATTTATTTATATTAACAAAAAAAATGAATTATGACGTCAGCAGAGTGTCAGCATGACATCAGCAGGTCAACAGATCGGGCCGACCGGTCAAATCGACGATGGATCCCACTTGTCATAGACAAAGGACTAATGTAACTTTAAACTAACTAAAAAGAGGTTAAATTAATAATTTGGGCCCCTTATGGCGATGGCAGATTAGATTACTAATTACTTTTAACTATAAAAACATTTTAATTAGCTTAATTAGCGGTGGGCCCCATACGTTAGTGGTCGGGCTGCCGATCAGCCGATTGACCGGGTCAACCTCGTCACTTGGGGCCGTGGTCTACCGGCAAAGAACCCCCGGTGGCCTAGGTCGGCCACGTCGGCGGCCGGTGCCGGAGTTGCGCCGGTGAGCTCTTCGCGGCGGCGAGTCCGCCGGAGAGGCTCGGATCTTCGCCATGAACACCAAATCACGCTGCCACTTGCGTTCAACGCCGACGCCGTCGCTGGCCGAGTGGTGCCACTGGACCGACCGGAGATGGCTGGAACAGGGAGCTCAAGGTTGCCGGCGGCGGTGGTCTACGGTAGCTCGGCGAAAACGAAGAACTAGCGCGCTCACAAGCGATCTAAAGCGTTAGGCCGCACCGCTGGAGTGCCCCGAGCACGATGGTGTGCTCGGACGGCCATGGCATCGATGGAAGCGACGACGATGAGCGGCACGGCGGAGCTGAGCTCGGTCGTCCATGGCGGCGACGTTATGCGCAGCAGAACGAGGGGAAGGCAGGGGGAGGACGTGCGGTGCTCACCGTGCGGGCGCAAGGAGGCCCCGTGAGTGAACGGGAGCGCAGAGGGAGGTCGAATCGACGATGACGGCGTCCGACGACCCGCGGAGGAGGAAGAAGGGGATCCGACGCTTCGGTGCTCCCCATCCCCAGCTGAGGCCACCGGTCGATGGAGAGGGCGATGGCGGAGGTCACCAACAAGGTCAGCGGGCGCGGGGCCGCCGGTGGCCGCGACAACGATGGAGGACGGCGGCGAGGGCGCTCGGGCCACGGATCTGGAGGAGAGGAGGGCGGAGCGAGCGAGGAAGAGGGAGGGAGGGTGGCAAGTGGGCGAGTGGGAGGCGAGGGGGCCGAGGCGTCGGGGAGGCGCAAGCCTTATCCCCTCGCCCGGGCGTCGCCGGCGAGGCGGGTCCCGGGACGGGCGCCCAGAAGCGGGCGCCGCACTGTGGGAACAGGAAGGGGCGCAAGGGAGCTGGGCCGGCTGGTTGAGGTGGGCCGAGGCCCATGGGGGGCACGATATTAGCTGGGCCAATCGGCCCAGTTGAGAGGGGGCTTTTCCTTTTTCTTTGTTTTTTTTTAAATTTCCAGCAGCAATTTGCCTTTTCCTTTTAGCCATTAGGACTTTGCAAAATTATGTCATTGGTCAAGATAATTTCATGGAACTATTGTGCACTGCCACAAAAAGTTTTTGCAATTTTGGAGTTCATTTGAATTTTTCATAAAGAGGATAGCATTTAAGAAAAATGCTGAAATGATGTTGTTATAATTGCTAAAGCTCATCTTTGCACAAGAGTGATGTTGTGTTCCTTAACAAATAAATGTTATGGAATATTTGTCAAATGACGGACATTATTCTAGCAAGTTTTGAGCAAACTCATTTTGCATTGTGACTTTGAATTGTTTTCAGAGAGGAATTTGAAATGAGATATTATCCCAACATGATTATCATTGCAATTCAGAGTAGCTTAGCATCATCATGGTGGGTTAGTGTAGCATGATCCTCGGGGTGTTACAAGAATTGCCTCCACAACCAGATTGGACACAATGTTCATGCTTATGTGGATGATATAGTTGTGAAATCCAGGAAGAAGGAAACCTGCTAGAGGATTCGAAGGAGATCTTTGACAACCTCCGGGTCTACAAAATGATGCTTAACCCAGCCAAGTGTGTTTTCAGTGTGCCGGCCAGTAAGTTGTTGGCCTTGTTGGTTTCTGAGAGAGGCATTGAAGCTAACTCGGAGAAAATCAAGGCTATCACTTCTTTGGCTAAGCCGGCATGTATCAATGACGTCTGGTGCTTGGCGAGTCGTATTGCGGCTTTGAGCCGGTTTATAAGCCGCCTGGGAGAGAAGGCTATCCCCTTATACTAGATGATGAAGAAAACATGTGACTTTGTATGGAGTGATGCTGCCAATCAGGCGTTTGAAGCATTGAAAAAGCAGTTGGCTGAGCCGCCAATCCTTGTAGCTCCCATTGATAAGGAGCCCTTACTTTTATATGTGGCTGCTAACAACAGAGTCGTCAGCATAGCGGTTTTTGTGGAAAGAAAGGAATTAGGCAAGGAATATCCGGTTCAGCAGTCGGTTACCATGTCAGTGAGGTACTCATTGAATCTAAGCAGAGATACCCACATTGGCAGAAGCTTATTTATGGAGTGTTCATGGCTAGTCGTAAGTTGAAGCAGTATTTCCTTGGTCATCCCATCACTGTGGTCAGTTCTGCTCCTTTAGGGGATATTATTCAAAACAGAGAAGCCACAGGCCGGGTGGCCAAGTGGGTCATTGAGCTTGGACCCCATGGTTTGAAATATATGTCTCGGACAGCTATCAAGTCTCAAGCACTTGCGGATTTCATCAATGACTGGATAGAGCTGCAGATGCCTGAGGAGAAGCCAGATATAACACGTATTTGACTATTCATTTTGATGGATCCAGGCAGTTGGAAGGCTCGAGGGCTACATGTGGATTTTAGCGCTACAAAGTGAAGTCCCAGCTTGACTTTCCAATTTAAGCCGGCCCTTGGGGACTACTCTTTTTGATTCAGAAATTACAAAATGCTATAATGTAGCTACAAGATCAGAGAGGCTATCTAAGTCTACAACATATTCCATTCTTTCATATTCAGTAGACTTGGCGGCTGACAGATATATATTTATATGAAAAAGTTTGTTAGTACTCACCTCAAAGTGCTCCTTCATGAGGTTAACTAGGTCGGCTTCGAAATCATGGCTGGTGTGAAGGCGGTTTAGATAGCCCGCGTGGATCTCATGAGCATTGAACTGGGCATAACTCTCCAAATCCAGTTTCCAGTTGCCCTTCTCAGCAGCGGAGAATTCTTCTATGGTGTTGTGTTTAGAAAGGACAGTTGGGTTGCTTGGAGCTGTATAAGCCGTCCCAGTAACTATTACTTCTTCAGCTTCTTGAGCCGGCTGAGCGGGACTGGGCGACTTAGCAGGAGCCGGGTTAACATCCATGGAGTCCATGGTGACATGGTGCTCTTCTAGTGGCAGATCATCAATGGCTGCCTCGGAAGTTTGATGCAAAGATTCAGATATTGTCTGCTTCTCCGGGTCAGCAGCTTTGGGATCTTCAGCCGGTTTATTCATTTTCAGCTTCTTGCTGGGTTTGGCTATAACATTGAAAGTAAGACATATAACGGGATTAGTATATCAATTGAGTAAACTGTTAAAGCAAGCAGGCTTAATGTTCTCACCCAGGTACGGTCTTGAAAAGAGGGACCTGAGTCCCAGTGGAGTCACCAGATGAAGAGTGAGAGGTTCCCTGATAGTTTGAATCACAAGGATTAAGAGGTTGTCGAATAAGACCCGCCTTTGGAAAAGCTAAGTCAGAAATTTGTGAAACCTCTGCTTGGCGCTTGCGAGGAGCCGGTGTGTTGGGTAAACCGGAGGAAAGTTTTCCACCTCCACTATCCCGGGTTGTGCGGCGAACTTCATGTTGCCGTTTCTGCAAAATAAAGTTGGGATCCAAGTAAGCTAAAGGGTGAGAAAACCTTACTTTCCGGCTTGCTTGACAAACTTTCTGTCTTGTCAGAGGTTCAGAGTCGGAGGAAAGGATACTTACCTCTTCAACATCAGCCTGACTTCCTTCCGCGTCATCCTGAGTGTTTTCAACATCAATAAGGTGTATAAAGAAAGAGCCAGGGGAGTCAAGTTCTACCTCCGACTCGTTGTCATTCAAAGCAAATAGCTCTGTGGTGTTTGTTTTCTTCTTGAAAGGCTTTTTTGGAGCCTTATTGTTTGTCCTGGTCTTCTTGGCCGTCTTATCCTGAAGTTTTCTGCTCCAGAAGGGGGAGTCGGCCTCCAGAAATTCAAGTAATAATAAGAAGACAGATTGATTAGTGAGTTAGTGAAAGTTACTTGAAAAATACTTACAACCGGCGGCTTGTTGAGGGTGCAGAAGGGATTCAGTCCCACTTTGCTGCAAGTCGCTAAACTCTCGTGGAGCAGAGTCTTAGTCATATAATTAATCTGTTGGTCATCCAGACGGATTGGAGAGTAACACAGCGAGTCTTTGACATCGTCAGTATATTCACACATTAAGCCAGATCGGCGGCTTAAGGGTAAGATCCTCCATGCGACCCAGCAACAAACCAGATCGACTCCAGTCAAACCATTGGTCATCAAGGCTCTGATCTTTGAAAATATGGGCATATATTTGGCCCGTTCTTCTATAGTGATCCGCTCTGGGAGAGGATGTCTGTTGCTAAGCCGGCTTTCACGGTAACCCGACAGAGGTTTTTCGCCTTCTGGAGAGGTGTCTTTGCAGTAGAACCAAATTTGGTTCCAGTCCTTAGGATGACTGGGAAGCGCGGTAGCGGGAAACGTGGCTTCTTTCCGCCTCTGAATCGAAATGCCCCTAGCTCTAAGCTGGGCCCGTTCATGAACTCGATCTGGCGGTTCAGGTAGTAGAATTCCCTGAACAATTCGACAGTGTGCTCCTGTTAAAGGTACACTTCGCAAAACACTTGAAAATTGCAGATGTTTCAAACATAATTGGGCCCGATATCTTGAGAATGAAGCTTGAAGAAGTGCAGCACGTCACGAAAGAATTTTGAGTTGGGTGGGGTAAACCCCCGGAGCATGTGGTCAGTAAAAACAATGACTTCACCTTCTTTGGGGTCAGGGTGGTCTCTTTTCCTGGGGCCCTCCAATGGATGACGTCCTTTGCAGCTAAGATGCCCACTTGGACATGCTCGTTCAGTGTTTGCTCGGTGACCCAGGAGGCGATTCAGTTGCATGAGGTAACAGTTTTGGTCATTTTGCTGATGAAAGCCTAAAAAGAAAGACATTGCTGGTTTAAGGTTATGTTGTTAAGCTGGCCAGTGATCAAAAAGTAAGTGCGTTATGCAAGGCCAATTCATAAGCAGAAGAATAAGTGATATAAAGATCAGCATGGTTAAACCGGAAGACAATGTTGGGTTATACGGATTGTGAACATATACTGGCAGCTTAACAAGGGGACTAATGCTATATGGCGGGTTATGGTTTATCATATAAGCCGCCTGCACGTTTGCAGTGTGACAGATCTCTAAATGAAATCCTCCTATGTGATGAACAAACAGGTTCCACAGATTAGTTCTATAATTTTGGATCTACAGCAGTGCAGAAAAGAAAAGAAAATTCTAAACCTAAGGTGGTGGCAGCAGAAGAACTCATATGATCAGATGAGATCTTGTACAGAGAAGGTGTTTTCTGAGATTAAAAAGAGATGCTACATCTGCTACCGTACAACTCGAGTGTTATGTTCAGATCCAACTACGTGTTCTAATTAGAGCAATGAAGAACATCGAAGAACACTGACGAATGGCAGAACCCTAATGCAGATCTGTTATGGGGAAAAAGGAATACTTACTGATGTTGATGAACAATGGAGGCGCGCCGCAAGTTTCTGGTCCGATCAGGTTGATGCAGCGGCCGGAGTTGAGGACGCTGGAGGAAGACGGAGGCGGCGGAGCTCGGGGCTGCCGAGGTGTCGCAAGGAGGAAGATGAAGGCAAGGGGGCAAGGTAAAAGTGAAAGGGAGGACCCCTTGTCCCTATTTATAAGGAAGTGAGTAGATGGCATGCGCGAGAATCGAGGCGTCTTTGTAGCTACATAATCATTTTTTGGCCTCCTCGATTGGCGGGTTATAGAAAGCTCATGAGGAATTGATGATGGAAAAATCCGCTAAGTCAAGTAAGTGAAGATTGATGTGAACAAGTTCAAATCAACCTGGAGCCTAATGTTGGGGATATAACTATTGGATATGACCCGCCCAGGAGGGGCCGGGTCATGCCACTGGCGGCTTAGAGACGAAGAAGCCTGGCAAGGCCCAAGAAGATATGAAGATGACGGTTCATGAAGCAGGCTTATTGAAGGCCCAAGAATCGGAGGCGACTTGAGGCCTAAAGGGATGAGCCGCCATATGTTTAACTTGTATTGTAAGGCAAGCTTAGTAGAAACCGAGCCGGTCACGTTTGTGTGAGCCGGCCGGGACTCTAGAAGTCACGGACATCAACTCAGATATAAAGGGGTGACCCGGCGGCGGGTTAACTCAAGAAACAACTGATCGAGAACTAGGTCAAGCGTATTCGCTCCCTGGTAATCGAAGCCCAAGCAATACAACCTAAAGCAGGAGTAGGCTTTTACCTCATTGAGAGGGGCCGAACCTGGGTAAACTCTTTGTGTCCTTTGTTCCGTTTAAACTCCTTCAAGCTAACTTAGTTCGATGGCTCTACACCTAAGTCCTTTTGCTAGGACATCTCCCGTGTTAAGTCCACGACAGGCGGGGAGGATTCGAGGAGAAGGGGCAGCCGGGTCGGGGCGGTGTCGTAGGGGCCTCCCGCCGGCGGATCCGACGACACTGGGGCGGAGAGCAGCCTGGCGGCGTGTCAACCCTAGCACAAGGAGGCTAGGGACAAAGACAATGCGGGGTTGATGAAGGGGTTCGATGGAATCCCCTGCTTTTCGGGCCTCGCTCGGGATGCCTGAGTGGCATTCTGGCTATAAATTGAGTTGTCAATAGGGGTATTAGTTCAAACGGAACAGTTTTATTTTGTGGGACTGGCTAGAATTGCGAAAATTGTCAAGTTTCGGCGATTCTAAGTTGCACTACAATTCTGAGATGATTTTGGACGATTTCTGGGGCAGATAGGAGTTCTTTTGCAATTTTGGTTGCCCGGTGCAGCCTCCAAAAGAACTGCCTCCTAGGGAAGCAGCAAGAGGACCAAGGCAGCCGGTGCGCTGGGCTGCGCGGCTAGGCTGTTTCTCATCGAGATTTTCCACTAGAGAAAGCGCCCCCGGACTCGGGGCTGCGCCTCTCAAACCACATTCGTCCTGCTGCCATATAAATGGTGAGATCGACCTAGCTAAGAAACCCAGACCCAAATTAATTCTTCCGCTGCTCCCCTGAACACCATCTCACAACTCACAAGTCACACCTTCCACTGCGAGGAGGCAGAAGCAAAACCCCGAGCCATAAGCTGCCTCCGGGCGGCAAGATGATATCGTTGCATGACCTGTACACGGTGCTGGCGGCGGTGGTTCCGCTCTACGTGGCGATGATCCTGGCGTACGGCTCGGTGAGGTGGTGGGGCATCTTCATGCCCGACCAGTGCTCCGGCATCAACCGTTTCATCGCCATCTTCGCCGTGCCGCTGCTCTCCTTCCACTTCATCTCCACCAATGACCCCTACCAGATGAACCTCCGCTTCCTGGCCGCGGACACGCTGCAGAAGCTCCTCGTCCTGGCCCTGCTCGCCGCGTGCTCGCGTCTGATCCCCTCGCGGCTGGACTGGTCCATCACGCTCTTCTCGCTGTCGACGCTGCCCAACACGCTCGTCATGGGGATACCTCTGCTCATGGCCATGTACGGCCCCTACGCCGGCTCGCTCATGGTCTAGATTGTCGTGCTCCAGTGCATCATCTGGTACACGCTGCTGCTCTTCCTCTTCGAGTTCCGCGCCGCTCGCCTGCTAATCGCTGACCAGTTCCCCGACACCGCGGCATCCATCGTGTCGCTGCATGTAGACCCCGACGTGGTGTCGCTGGAGGGCGGCCGCGCGGAGACGGAGTCCGAGGTGGCGGCCGACGGGCGGCTGCACGTCACCGTGCGCCGGTCCTCGGTGTCGAGGCGGTCGACGCTGCTGGCGACGCCGCGGCCGTCGAATCTGACGGGCGCGGAGATCTACTCCTTGAGCTCGTCGCAGAACCCCACCCCGCGGGGCTCCAACTTCAACCAGGCGGACTTCTTCACCGTCGTCGGTGGTGTGCGCCGCCCGCCAGGGTGGGCGGCTCGAGCTTCGGTGCCTCCGAGCACTACTCGCTGCAGTCGTCGCAGGGGCCGACGCCGAGGGAGTCCAACTTGGACGAGCACTCGGCAGGGCCAAAGCATGCCACGACAGACGCCGGAGCGCAGCACAACCATGACGCCAAGGAGCTCCACATGTTCGTGTGGAGCTCCAGCTCCTCTCCCGTCTCAGAAGTAGTAAGCGGCTTGCCGATGTTCAGCGGCGGTGCAGGCGCAGCGCATCTCGATGCCACCGCAAGGAAATCCGCATGGTTGTCCCAGCGGACCCGCCGCAGAATGGCTCATGCAAAGGTTCGTCTCGACATTAATGCCATAGTACGTCCATCACTACTTCACGGGTTTCATGTGCAAGCAAGAGTAAACGACATAGCAAATTGTAGAGGACGGGGGCTACACCGCGACAGTGAGGGGAGGCGGAAAGGCTATGGAGGACGACGGCGATGCTGCGGTGCAGGCCGGGCCGGACAGGCTGGCGGCGAAGCTGAACTCCAGCCCCGGGGACGAGGACGGAGCGGAAAGCGGGCGGGCGCGGCAGCACCAAATGCCGCCGGCGAGCGTGATGGCACGGCTCATACTGATCATGGTGTGGCGCAAGCTCATCCGCAACCCCAACCGACTAAGTTTTTTTACCGGAGCCCGGATGTATCGGTGATTGATCCACCCTCCGTCATTTTCATCAAGATCAGTGCAGGTTTTATACTCTCTTTTTAGATATCAGACTACACATAGCAATACATGTACTAGTGTCAGATACTGTCACCTTTTACAGAAGAGAGAGAGTTAAAGTAGAGACAATGGTGCATGCATGCATGCATTCACTCACGGGATACATATGACATGCATTTTATTTTCATCCTTATATTTTCAATGACTTATATCTTTTGAACCAAATGTCCATTATTGAAACTTTTGTTATATTTAAATTTGTAGTGACAAGATCTACAGAACAAGATCAATTTTGGATATTTTTGAAATATATTTTATATTATATGTTTCACTTATCTCTGAAATCACTTTCATAAAACACTAAATTGTTTCACTATTTCATAAAAGTTTTTTCTAGTGTTTCGCTCATTTTCACAAACTGGAATATGAAACTCACAAAGACATAGATATATTTGATATAGTAGTAAAATAGAAGTTTAATATATTCAATTTAGACGTGTTTGACTGCAACTTAGACGTGTTTGAAATACTCAATTTCACATATTTTAAATAAACCTATTTCACTAATTTCTTATTTTTATATTTTAGTTATCTTTTAATATCGCTTTCATAAAACATAAGATTGATCCTCTTTTTCATAAAAGTGTTTTTGACTGTTTCGCTAATAGAAGTTTAAAAATCATTTCACTCGTTTCAAATAGATTTCACACATTTCCGAAAACACATTACTCTCATTTGCAATACTAATTTCACTGCAAATTTAAGAAATATATTGAAATTTATTCCGCTCATAAAAAATATCAGTTTCAAACACTGAAAAATTAGTTTCACAACAAAAAATGGTTTTATTTCACTTTTATTCAAATAACTTATTTCACTCATTTCAGAAAACACACTGCACTCATTTACAAAATATAAATTTCACCCATTTCACTAGTTTCAGAAAAATAATTTCACTCATTACAAAAAATATATGAGAAACTAATTTCACTTCGTATTTGTGAAAACAATATTGAAACTTATTTCACTTAGCAGAAATATCAGTATCACACAATGAAAAAGTCGTTTCACACCAAAAAGACATATTTCACTTTTTTCAAATAACTCATTTCACTCATTCAGAAAACACACTACAGTTGCTCAATTGAAAAAATATATTTCACTTCTTTCAAAAAACTGATTACACTTATTACAAAAGATAAATTTCACTAGTTTCAGTAAAACACATCACAGTTACTCCATTGAAGAAACAATTTCACAAGCTAGAATATGAAACTCACAAAGAAAACTATATTCAAAAAAGTGTTTCAATCATTGCAATAACTGATTTCAATCATTTCGATAATTGTAATTTGAAATGAGTGAAATTAATATTTTGATATGATTGAAATAGTAAAAATTAAACTAGTTTAGATATATTCAAGATTGGTATCATTATAAAGATCTTATGTTCAAGAATTTGAATATATGAAAATTTTAAATAATAGTACAAAGCTGTAAAAAATATTGGTCATCTAAAAATATAACAAAAAATAAAATGCATGGATTTGTTTGAGAGAGAGGAGAGATGCTGCATGCATGCGTACAATCCACTGCAAAAAGTAATATCTCTCCCTAACATGGTCCCTACTTGTCTGACATTGATTTGACTATATACAAAAGGTTATATGTCTCAATACATAATTATACATATGGATGGGCCCTATTTATACACAGATCATAAAGCATGTGAAGGATGGATGCCGCTCCGATACATCCCGCCTCCGGTAAAAAGGAGTCTGCGCAACCCCAACACCTACTCCAGCCTAATCGGCCTCACCTGGTCCCTCGTCGCCTTCGGGTACGTACGTACGGTTCTCCTTCCACTCACATGGTATGCTTCACCTCATACCAGTAGGAACATACACTGGCACGTTTTCATTTGCAGGATCACTGGCACAAGTTAGAGCAACTTCAATAGGGCGACCTAAACAGACATAAATTTTGTTCATCTTTTATCCGTTTAGGTCGCCCATCTGCATGTCCCCGTCCGCCTTTTTGTTTGGGTCGGCCGTTAGGCGCCAGATGCATTTTAGACATGTCCATGTCGTCATTTCGTCGAACACTTAAAGGGCGAGCTCCCGCGCCACCTCGCCCGCTGTAGCTCGCCGCGCCCGCCGCGCCAGCTCGCCGCCCCACAGCTCTCGCCCGGTCATCCAACGAGCTCCCGCGCTGTCCCGGGCGGCCGGGCGCGGGGGAGTCAAGAACGGGCATGGCCGGGTGCGGCGAGGCGAGGACGGGCACGACGAGACAAGGTCGGGCGCAGTTGGGAGCGGCGAGGCAAGGCCGGGGCGAGGCGACGCCGCGGCGAGTCGGCGAATGTCGGGGCGAGGTGACGCCGCGGCGCGTCGACGACAGGCGGGGCGGAACGAAGCCGCAGCGAGGCGCGACCAGCGGCGGCTGGCTAGCTAGCACGCGCGCAACCAGCGGCGGCTGGCAGCAGCACCAGCACGCATGCTGGGCAGCGGCGGCTAGCTAGCTAGCACGCGCGCTGCGGGCAGCAGCACCAGCATGCATGCTCGACCAACGGCTGCTAGCTAGCTAGCTAGTACGCGCGGGGCCATCCGCCGGTGGTGCGCGTGGTTGTAGGACAGCGACGACGAGCGCTTGGCCGCGCTGCGGTGGCAGCGGGAGGAGGCGGTGGCTGCTTGTGCTTGGCAACGGGAGGAAGAAGCGACGCCTCGCTCTCGACGGCGAAGCAGCTGGCGCCATGCCCGCATCTGCAGAGAAAAGGAGGAGAGAGACGGGGTGGGATGTGTGGGTGGCCCTCGATGACAGATGGGCTAGTGCTCGCATGCAGCGAACGGAGGCGGACGAGGAGGCCACAGAAAACGCCCGCCTTGTGTCCGCCGCCGACCCAAATGTGCCCCAAATCTTTACCAATAATATATATATATATATAATAAAAAATAATAAAGGAAATTGGATTTTTTCCGTCCGTCGTGGCATTTTTTAAAGAAAAGTCCCTCTATTTTAAAAAATTCAACCCGCAGTCCTGTTTTAAGTTAAAACGAATCGTTATTTTCGTATTTTACACAAAAGTCCCTGTCTTTTCTTGAAATCAACCCGCCGTCCGGATTTAAGTCACACCCGAATCGTTATTTTACATTTTTTGAACCCCCTGATGTTTTAGGTAATTCATCCGCGGATCATATTTAAGTCAAACAAATGCTTTTTAAAATTATTCATATCTTTTAAACCATAACTCCGATTTGAACATGTTATATATGAAGTTTGATTAGAAAAATATGTAGAATATGAATATGATATTATTTTTACCTGATAATTATTTTTAAATATTATTTTGAATATATTTCAGTCAAATCAAATGATTTTGTAAATTATCTGTATCTTTTAAGCCGTAACTTCGATTTTAACATATTATATATGACATTTTATTAGAAAAATGTGTGGAATCTAAATATGATGTTAATTTTACCTGTTAAATATTTTTTAAATACTTTTATGGAAGGAAACTTATAATTTATAACGCAAGATCTATTTTTTTCATACCGGCGACGATCCTGATTGCAAATAAAACCCCACTATAACCATATGCGGAAAAGAAAACATCGATAACTACACGTGCATACCTCTGAAAAATGTGGCAAGGAAAACAACAGATTTCTTATCGCGAGAGTGAGAGAAAGCAAGCGAGAGAGAGAGAGAGAGATAGAGAGAGAGAGAAAGAGAGAGAGAGGGAGGAGAGAGGGAGAGAGAGACGCCTTAGGATTAACCATATTCAACACACGTTTTTTGTTGCTTTTTGTGAACATCAAGGCCATCACCGGCGAGGGTGGGAAGGAGGATAAGCGGCAACACAAATATGATGCCTCGCAAAAATAAAGGAGATGGACCTATTGTGGTCTTGAGTGATGGTTGTTGATTTAAGAGTGTGTGTTATGTTTTCTCTCCCGTTGCAACGCATGGGCATTTTTGCTAGTTTAGAATGAAAATTGCTCTGAGCGGACACGAAACGAACAGCGGGCGGACACTGTGTCCGTTTGGTCGCCCCGTTGAGCCAACTTTTGTGTCCGAAAAACCCAAACGGACAAAATGGATCGCCCCATTGAAGTTGCTCTTAAGTTGGCCAGGCTGTGTGATTTTACATAGCACAGCGGAGAGGCGGCAAGGATCGTTAGTCGTTTGCCACTTGGCCAGTGTAAAATCTAGCTTTGGATTCGTCTGGTGTGAGATGCGCGATGCTATCGACATTTCTTGGCGATAGCATGGTAGGCTGCTTAAACAAGGAGGAGGCAGCAAAACTGTGCGGTGTAGGAGCTTTCTGCCGGTGGGGATAACTGAAAAGCAGCTTCTACGTACCCGGACGGTGGTGTTGGCGGGCCAAGCAATCCGCCGTTGCCGCGGGGGCCCGTCCGGCCAGCGCCAATCTTGAACTGTAGATCGTCCGGACACCAATAATAAAGTTCAAACTTTTCACGGTGCACGGCTGCATAAGTACTACTGCACAACTGTTTGGTTAGGCTAATCATCATCACTGTACTAATCATGGCCGTTAGCCTGTTACTACTACATTTTATATCTTGTATAGTGGCTAACGATCGCGTCTTATCCGATCTAACGCATGCACGGGTGATGTTCATTGATCGCAGGTGGCACGTCTCCATGCCAACGATGGTCGAGAAGTCCATCTCCATCCTCTCGGACGCTGGGCTGGGGATGGCCATGTTTAGCCTGGGTGGGTGCCCACGCCCCTTGTGCTCCTGTCTCCGCCCAGCCCTACACCGTGTCGCACCGCAATTAATCCTCCCCCAGTCGCCCTCGTGCCCACACCCCGCATGCATGCATAACACCGTCAACCTCTCCCTGGGCAGGACCGTTCATGGCGCTGCAGCCGAGCATCATCGCCTGCGGCAACTCCGCCGCCGTCTCCTCCATGGCCGTCCGCTTCCTCGCGGGCCCTGCCGTCACTGCTGCCGCGTCAGCCG
The DNA here is from genome assembly GCA_021605145.1 of Aegilops bicornis. Lineage (NCBI taxonomy): Eukaryota > Viridiplantae > Streptophyta > Magnoliopsida > Poales > Poaceae > Aegilops > Aegilops bicornis. Next base: position 6,832,409 of record CM038673.1, read on the forward strand.
CCGTCGGTCTCCGCGGGACGCTCCTCAAGGTCGCCATTGTTCAGGTAACTACCCAAACATCACGCATTCATGCACGTGAAAAGTTTTTTTTTGCATGTGCTGTTTTTTGTTAATCATCAATCCCCTTTTGCTTCAGTAATTGCGTGCGTGCGTGTGTGTAGAAAATGCCATCTTTTAATAACAGTAATTTGGCAGGCGGCTCTACCACAAGGGATTGTACCTTTTGTTTTCTCCAAGGAATACAATGTCCATCCTGAGAGCATCTCTAGTGGAACGTGTAAATTTGGACGTGTATATCTCCATATACACGTCTATATACACCTTGCTAAATTATACACCTCTTAGTTTTTCAGTGGAACGTGTAAATTTGGACGTGTATATTCCAACGGCTATATTTTCAAACGGCTATATTTCCAACGGTCATATTTCCGATCTATATAAACCACTCCTACCACCTCTTCCAAAGACACTTCTCTTCTCACCTAGATTTTTCTATCGCTTTCACGCAACACAATGAACACATCCACTTGGGACATGAGTTCTTCGTCATCTTCATCTGCGACGATGAACTCATACTTGCAAGATTCACGAAGCGAGGAGGAAGAGAGGAAGAACGCCGACGCCATGGCGGTTCCAAGCATGGACGTCTACCAATCGATCGAGGAAGAGATGCGGATTTCTTCTTCTATGGGATGACTACTTCAAAGAAGTTCCTCGCTTTCCGAACATTTGTTTCGACGAAGGTTCGTAATTAGTACACTTCTCTACTTTGGTCCTTTTTCAGTTCCCTGTCTCATTTAATTTTTATGCACAGATTTAGGATGTCGCGTACTTTGTTCAACCGCATAGCTGATGGTATACTTGAACATGACTATGATGATTATTTTACGCAAAAAAGAAGTGCTTCTGGAGCTCTTGGGTTACATCCTTTGCAAAAGATGACCGCGGCGATGCGGATACTAACATATGGAATAGCAGGTGATTATGTTGATGAGTACATCCGTCCGCTGAGTCTACTAATTTAGAGTCTTGCAAGAAATTTGTGATCAAAATTTGTGAAGTTTTTGGGGAAAAGTACCTGAGATCTCCAAATGAAGAAGACATTGCTAGGTTACTTGCAATAGGGGAGGAAAGAGGATTTCGGTATGTTAGGGAGCATAGATTGCATGCACTGGGGTGGAAAAATTGCCCCAAAAAATGGCATGGCATGTTTAAAGGCCATGTGAGCGAGCCCACTATGATCTTGGAAGCAGTTGCTTCACAAGATCTTTGGATTTGGCATGCTTATTTTGGTTTACGTGGTCTCTGAATGATATAAATGTTCTTCAACGTTCTCCTGTTTTTACAAAGCTAGCCAAGGCCAAACTCCTCCAAAGTGAATTATAGCATCAATGGCCATCAAGACACAATGGGGTATTACCTTGCAGATGGTATCTATCCACGGTGGGCAACATTTGTGAAGAGCATTTCAGGTCCAACTAGCGTAAAGAAAAAACTTTTGCCAAGAAGCAAGAGGGGCTAGGAAAGATGTGGAACGAGCCTTTGGAGTTCGCAATCCCGTTTGCCATTGTTCGTGGACCTGCTAAAGGATGGAAACGTAAAGAAATCACTGATGTCATGAAAGCTTGTGTCATAATGCACAATATGATAGTTGAAGAGGAGCGACAAACTGGTCGGCAAAGCTGCACTTTTGACGCAATGGGAGAAAGAGTCACGCCTCTCGTACTCATGCGGAAGAACTGAGCTCTTTTATTCAGATGACTCAACGGATTAGAAATTTTGATGAACATGATCAGCTTAAACTTGATCTAATTGACCATGTGTGGCAAAAGTTTGGAAACGAGTAATCCATGTCTTTGTAATGCAGCTATCAATAAAAATATTTATGCAATGAGTGATGTAATCCATGTCCTCAACTAGCGTAGCAGTAAATAGTTCTTACAACTACAACATATAGCTCACATTACCCTAGGCCGCATGAGCAAGGATCTCCTTCGCTTAGCTTGGTAGAACTGCTTTTGAACATCAGTCATACCACTTGTGTCGATGAGCATGACCCTCTCATCTAATTCAAACTGTCTCCGTGCATCCTCCCTCTCGTTTCGTGCATCCTCATTCTTTTGAGTGCAATCTCCTCTTTTCGCAATTCCAATTGCTGTGAAGCAGCATTTCTTGCCGCCTCTTTGATCTCATCCTTCTCTAGCTTTGCTGCCTACACAGTTTCTAATGACAGCTTGCAAGCACCGTCATCGCCTTTTACCTCTCTTGTCCCTCTTCACACCATCGTGTCTTTTCTCATGTTCAAGAGCATCGGTGTGTATCGAGGTAGCATCAAGACGCATCGAGGATGCATCAGCCGGATCATTGGTGGCTGTGCCCGAACTTGCATCAATGGTCTTCTTTTGTTTCTTAATAAGAGAAGTTTCAACTTCTCTTGTCTGCCACTTTGGATACTTCGAAAACTTTACATAGCAATGCATCAGTGTGAAAGGCTTCTTTTTTTAACATCCATTTCCTTGAACAAAATGTGTGCATCGTTTGTCTGCACATATAAATATGTTGTTAAAATAAGCACAACACATATAGAATATTGCACATCACATATAGAATTACAAGAAAGGGCATACCTTTTCTTGTATAGTCCTTCCACTTTCTTGCCTATTTAAAATCTGCTGAAGGCAACCACAAAATTTAGAGGTCTCTCTGTTAATCGTTGTGTAACGGCAATTGATTGCATTAGCATTACGCTCCGCCATGATGATTCCTTGTGTGTGTTGTAGTACTCTGAAATTCTATCCCAATAAGCATCCCGGTTTTGATCTGTCCCAACAATATCCAAACTTGTATTTGCCCATGCTGCTATGAGAACCTTGTCCTCATCACTAGACCAATTTTTGCCTTTGTTGGATTTTCCTTTCTCTGTTATTGCAGAACGATGCTGAGTTGATGGAGTTGCCTGCTCTCCAATTGAACTTTCTAGTTGTGTTTACGTGTAACCAAAACCAAGGGTGTCCAAGAAGCTTTGGTCAGTATCCATCTGCAAGCAACCAATGCACAGCTATTTTAGACCACAATCTGACATCAAATTAACATGGCCAAGCAACAATTTACAAAAAATGCTCTCCAATTGGACTATCTGATGGAGAAAGCAGTGCAATTTCCTGCCTCTCCCCTGCCCGTCCTCTCCCCAGTCACAGTCACGGCCTCCCAGCCGTCACCTCCTACCTCTCCCTTGCCCGTCCTCTCCCAGTCACAGGCCGGCCTCCCAGCCCGTCACCTCCTACCTCTCCCAGATCCCGCACCTCACCAAGATCCCAGACCCCGCCGCCCGCCTCAAGACTCCTACCCTGCATCCAGACCTCACGCTCCCCACGCTGCCGACCTCCGCTCGCCCGCACCCGCCGCCCGCCCTGCATCCCTGCACCCGCCGCCTCCCGCGGCCGACCTCCCGCCGCCAGATCTAGCTGCAATCCGTCGCCGCCTCCCCGCCAACCTCGCCCATCCCCGCCCTCCCGCTCGTGAGCAAGGCCGAAGAGGAAGAACTCAGCCTTTGGGCGACGGCGACTGGGGCGAAGCTCCTCCGATTCTTCCTCCAAAGTGGCGCGGACGGCAAGCATCTCGTTTTCGCCGGCCGAGGCGTGGCTTGCTCGTGTATATTTGCACGCCAGATTGTCGTGGACTGGGCGTGGATATTTACACGCCCTTTTACACGAGTCGCTGGGAGCCATTTTTTACCAGGCATCGTGTATATTTGCTATACACGTCCATATAGATGATCCACTAGAGATGCTCTGAGATCCTGAGCACTGCGTGAGTGTGATCACCAGCTACAATAAAATGTTGATGCATTGCTAAGTTTCGCATTGGGATTACCTTCTAACCGTTTGTAAATCTTATTTCACAGCGTAATTTTTGGCATGCTAATAGCTCTTCCGATTACATTGGCCTACTACGCCCTTCTTGGACTGGTACACTGATCAATGGTGCTGCTGAAAAGTGAAAACACACAGCAGACGTAGAAGTTTTAGTAGTACTGCCAGATCATACTTGTAAGCTTAGTCCATGGATGATGCATGGCTTGTAATTTTGGGTCACATGCCTGTGAAAATCCCTTGCGATGACAAAGCTGCCCGGCATTTATGGCATTGCTTACTTATTTTGGGTTTCAGGATCATACACAGTGTTATACATACATCATAGCTTAACATTAACATCAAGTGAGCCAGCAAAATCTCTTAGCTTAATTAGCTCTGAAGTTCTCGCATCACCGAGTCCGGTACTCATCACTGGGGATTTTAATCTAATCCGTAGCTCGTCGGATAAGAGCAATTTGATCTCGAGCCATCCTCACCTAATGGAGGCATTCAACGATTGGGTAGCAAATCTCGAACTCGTCGAGTTACATCGCCTCGGGGTGCGTTTCATAGGGACAAACAACCAAGATGATCCCATCCGACCAGTCCTTGACAGGGTTTTCATATCCACGGCATGGGGAAACAACTTTTGGAATTGCTCCTTGCCGACGGAATTGCGGTTTGGTTCGGACAATTGCCCTCTGATGTTGAACTCGGGGAGCCGCAAAGGCCTGAGGATAGGGATGACAATAGGTAGGGTATGGATAGATACAACCTCCTTTTACTCAAACTAATACCCATAGAAATCTTTTATACCCAACCACTTTAATACACATGGATATAAATTGCCACCCATGCTCATACTCGTCGGGTATTCTATACCCAATGAGTATCCAATAGGTACAACATAGAGCATTTAAATTTTGAAGAAGTAAAGAAACGAATCTAAAATTCAAATGATGATGGGCAAGTAGAATAGTACCAATGCAGCCTCCTCCGGCGCAGGGCCGGGCCGGCAAATTCTGCGGCCCTGTGCGAAACTAAAAAATGGGGCCCTACCTGGCTATAGAAATGAACTACCGAGCAACTATAGTGTATATGTATCTTACAGATTTTTTTATAATGTATAACATAAGATGTATTAATTAAATTTCGTTCTGTTTCTTTTCTCCTGCGCTTATAGGAACCAGCCAGATTTCCCCCTTCCCCTCAAAAAAAAAAGCCAGATTTCCCCCCATGTTTTCTCAAATCTGTATTATTAAACACAAGATAATAAAAAGATGAATAAAATAAAACTGAAGTTACAAAGTAGCATATATCAATTGAAAATCATGCATCAATATTTTGCAATTAAACGAACCGTCTAACTCACCTAGTTTTGGGTCTAGTCCGGTTGAACTACTACAGTGATCTTTAATCGAGGGGGCAAGAACTAATCTGTAACGAAGTAACGGTTCTTACAAAATTTTAATTAGGAAATTAGAAATTAGGAGTTGGAACCGAAGTTAATCGGAAAGGAGGACTCGCTAAGCACCTGAAGACTGGAGTCGGTCACTCGGTCATGGATTGGCCTCATGAGGCGATCTTGTTTTGTGTAGCGAGGACGACAGAACTGCAGCGGCCTGAAGTAATGATCCTCGAAAATTGGGAGAGAAAGCTACGAAGGCAACGGCATCGGCTCGAATCTGTTCGCTCTGATGAGGCGAAGGCGACGACCGACGAGACGATCTCGTTTGCGTTTGCGACGTGGGCCAGGACTGTTGTTGCGGTTTCAGATCCCGATTGACTGCTGCAGCGATCCCTTGCTTTTAGATGGAACAATTTCCTTTTTTTGGGAACATCGAGCGAACCCTTTTCCACCAAGCGATAGTTTTTTCCATCGAGCGATCGAGACACGAGCACTCGACGGCCTCTACTCGGCCCAACTCCAGTGCCAAGCGGCCCAGATCGGCAGAGCCTTGACATCTTTTTAGAAATATTATGCCTATATAAAAAAATTGGAGCCCCTCAAAATTATGGGCCCTGTGCGGGCTGCACATTTGGCACCACTATGGGCCCGGCCCTGCTCCGGTGGGTTTCCCCTTGTAGACATCTAGGGAGTATGACCAAAGATTGGTGGAAGCCCGACAAAATGAGAGGTGTCAATGAGGATTGGGGATCGATGGATCGAGAGTTGGACCTGAGTCCGATGGCGATGAGTTGAGATTTCATCATTTCGAGGAGTCACATAGGTCATAGGAGGAGTGGGCAGGTGCTTGCAGGCATATGAGCTATGGATGGTTTAGGGAATGGAAGATTTAGGGCTGGCCCATAAGAGTTGGATATTGACCCCACATGTCATAGGAGTTATTTTTATTTCTTGGGGTATCCATTGGGCTACTCATGGACGCAATTTCATACCTACCCACATATTTTGCGGGTATGGATACCCATTACCCATGGGTACAAAATCTCTCGAAGTCTCACCGATTCCCACTGTTTTATGGTACCCATGGGAATCCATAGCCAAGGGCAAAACTGACATCCCTACCTAGGAAGAGGCATTTCTTCTTTAAAAAATAGTGGCTTCCCCAACCTAGTTTTATAGAACATGTTTCCGCTAATATGATATAGGGGAAAATCCTATCATCTGCATAGGTACAGTCCGCTCTGCAATAGTATAGATGAATGGCAAAATTGCATCCGACGCCTCACACACTACCTCAGGGATTGGGAAAAATGTGCAGTGTGGCATTCGACCTAGGAAGGATGCTCTCAAAGCTGAAGTGAGCACTCTTGACCATGTGGAAGATACGGTGGTGATCTCAGTGATGGATTGGGCTAGAATATACAAGCTCAAAAGAGAGTTCACTTTCATCGCGTGTTGTGAAGAATTGTATTGCAGGAATGGGTAGATAGAAATAGCTCCTGGAGGGCGATGCCAGCACAAAGTACTTCCACTCTGTGGCAAATGGGCGTAAAAGGCGTTGTTGCATTCGATCCCTAAGTGGGGTGCATAGATCATCACGGGTGATGCACCACTGAGGGAGCACATACATAGTTTCTACCTAGAGCTACTTGGTAAATCAGAGGGGGAGGGGTTGGTATCACTGCTCTTGCATGGAGTGATAGAGCTAGGGTGTCAGAGGCGGATAATTATGTGTTAATCCAACCCTTCAACTTGCAGGAAATCGAATACAATCTCTGGGAAATGCGTGGTAACACGGTGCTGGGCCTGGATGGCTTCCCGGTCATATTCTACCGACGTTTTTGGCATTTGTTTGGTCCTCAAATGATACACATCATAGATGATTTGATGCTAGGATATGTTGATATCAAAAGACTAAACTATGGGGCTCTGACATTATTACCAAAAGTGATGGGAGCAGGATGTATTCGTCAATTTAGACAAATCACATTGATTAATGTGAGCTTCCGCCTACTCGCGAAAGGGTTCAGGTCGCATTGGCTCCAATGGCGCATAAGATTATCCACCCAACCAGGTGACATTTATCAAATGGTGTAGTATTATGGATGGCATTGCAGTCCTTCTCGAGGTAGTGCATGAGATCAAGGTCTCCATGGAAAAAATATTTAACTTAAAGATCGACTTTGAGAAAGCATCCGATAGGGTGCGATGGGAATTCTTGGAAGAAGTGATCCGAAAGCGAGGCTATGATAATAAATGGGTTTGTTGGATCATGAAGTTGGTGAGGGGCGGTCATACAACCATCAACAAAAATGGGGAAGTTGGTACATGCTTCTTCAGTGCCAGGAGAGTGAAGCAAGGTGATACTATATCATCCCTCTTATTTAATATTATATCGGATGCGTTGGCGGCGATATTATGTAAGGCCAAAGAAGCAGGCCATATTCATGGTGTGGCCACATGGATCCTACCAAATGGGATTTCTCATCTACAATATGCGGACGGCACACTTATTCTCATCCTATATTCCGACGTGGATAGCATCTGTCGGATTTCGGGTTCCGGAAAAACCCTCGAGGTTCGAACACTGGGGTGCACACGAAGATCTCTCCCTACCTGATCACGCCCTCACTCTCACCGCGATCTCAAAGCTTAGCGCGTCGAACCCGCGGAAAGAGAGACACAAGAGTTTATACTGGTTCGGGCCACCGATGTGGTGTAATACCCTACTCCAGTGTGGTGTGGTGGATTGCCTCTTGGGCTGAGGATGAACAGTACAAGGAAAGAACAGCCTCCTGAGGAGAGGTGCTCTTGTGCTTGGTGAACTTGTGTGGTTGAGGGTGATCTGAGTGATCCGCCCCCTCTATGGTGGTGGCTAGTCCTATTTATAGGGGCCCTGGTCCTCTCCCCAAATATTGAGCGGGAAGGGATCCAACAACGACCAAATTCAAAGGGAGACAACCAGTACAAGTTATCCTGACTAATGGTGGTCTTCGCCTGCCAAAGGCTCTGGTGGTGACACCGTCTTGGGCTCCACGGTGACCTTCGTCCTGTCGTCCTGCTGGTCTTGGTCTCATTGCACCGATATGGAAATCTTTGCCTGATGCCTTGGGACTCCTCGCTTGCGCTCGACCCTTTAGCACTAAAGAGGAAGCGAGGACACCACGCGCGTTGGGGCCCTCCTGGCGCCGGTCGCCATGGCTTGCGTCATAGAAACCTCGCGAGGTGTCCCTTGCCTTGATCTCTCCACCCCTCGCGAGCCAGCCTGGTGAGGCAGCCCCTGAGGAGGTCTTGTGTCGTCCGCCTCGCGAGGCTTGGCGCCTCGCGAGGGTCTTGAGTGTTTGCTGGTGAAGATGGGCCGTACAGGGCCACTGGTGGAGCCACGTTGTGGGCCGCAGGCAGGCAAGTCTGGAGACCCCCGTTCCCAGGACGCCGACAGTAGCCCCCGGGCCCAAGGCGCGCTCGGACTTGGTTTCGGGGCGAAGCCAAAGGGCAGGGGCGGAGCGCCACGGGCCCCAACAGCCCGCGGCCCCGCTTGACGCGTGGCGATTGATTGGACGTGGGCAGCCCCGCTTCCCCACGCAGCCTTGATATCCACCTGGCTAGGCGGCCACGACGTCCTACACAGTTATTTCCCCGGTGCTGGCGAAGCACTCCCCAACTCCTCCGCTTCCTCAAAACTCGGTTTCTCCTCCCAATACAACTCGAGCTCCGTCCTCTCCATCGCCATGGCGCCGAACCAAACAGAGAAAGGGAAGAAGACCCTGTCCTCAGCCAGCCCGCCTCCGACCGTCGAGCCCGCCGTCGGTCGATCGCGGGTGCTCAATCAGGAGGCCATGGGCAAGGTCCGCCCTGCGCTCGCCACCAGCTTCAACGAATGGGGAAGGACGGTGGCCTGGCTGGCGTCCCGAGCTTCTACCGCTAGAACGGCCACCGAGGTCCAATTCTTCATCGACGCCTTGTGGGCTGGTCTGGTTCCTCCCTTCTCCACCTTCTTCAACGTCGTGCTTTCCCATTACAAGATCCATATGCTGCACCTGGATCCCCAATCCGTCGCCCTTCTTGCCGTCTTCGCCTTCGTCTGCGCGACCATGGTGGGCATTGCCCCCTCCGTGGCCCTTCTGCGCCATTTCTTCTCGCTGCACCTGACCAACCCCCGGCAATGCTCAGGGTGCCTGAGCTTCCAGGCTGTGGCGGCGACAGCCGGCTCGGGGATTGACTTTGAAATCCCACCGTCTGCGAGCAGATATCGGATGCGATGGGTGTATGTGGATTTTGGAGTGCTCAACCCTTTGCTCTTGCCTCCGACGGCGCCCGCCGTCCCCATCTCCGGCTGGGATCATGAGAAGCTTGCGAGCCCCCACCTCGCCTTCGTCTGGCTCCGGTTGAAGAGTCTGAAAGATCTTGGCTTGACTGCGCCCATGGTGATGAAGGAGTTCCTCCGACGCCGCATCGCTCCACTCTAGCGCCATTCCCAGCCGATGTGGGCCCTGCTTGTCGGCCAGGATTGCATGAGGCTTCAGGAGTCAGAGCTTCCGCTCGAGGCACGAAGAATGGTGCTCGAGGTCCTGTCGGGCAACCCCTCGCCAGTCGATATGCCATTGGAGGGCTGTCTCTTGTACTGCTGCTCGAACAGGGTGGATCTCGCGGGGCAGACGCCCCTCTTTGACGAATGGGGGCTGCGTCCAGTCGGCCTTGAGGGGCCCCGTGAGAACCCCATCACCATGGTTCCTCTCCCTTCCGTTGGCGCCGAACTTGCCACAAGAGTGGACGCAGGGGGCAAGCTCCACCGGAGGCCGGAGGCGCGGGTGCCGAGGTGTCAACGCCGCCCGTGGCTTCTGAGGCGCCATCTCTGGGAGCCCATGACTCTTGCCCTGGGGTGGCAGCTGAGGGGGCGACGCGATCCGCTGCTGCTGAGTCCGAAGCTCCCGAGGCCTCAGCAGGTCATCGCGAGGAGGAGCCCTATGGCTCTCCCCAGCTTGGCGCTCTTGAGGTCGTCTCCTCGGGCGCTTCACTAATCGTGCCTGCGCTGGTCGCCACGTCCAACGCTTCGGCCGGCTCCGTGTAGACTTTGGTGCGCTCCGCAAGAGGAAGGGCTCCACAAGCTGTAGCAGTGGCGCCTTCCGGCCGTTGAAACAGAGAAAGTACATCTGCATAGATGAGTAAGTACCTTATCTTTGTACTTCGTCGAGTGCTGCTTCCCTCCCTGATGGTGGCTCTTCAGGATCCCTTCTGCAAAGGTCGTGAAGCCTCCCGGGAAGCAACCTCCTCCTGCCTGGAATCTCCCGCTGGCCTTGAGTGTCCCAAGCCGCATGCCACCCCCGGCGCGAGGTCGTCCGGAGAGACAGGCATGCTAGCTTGGCGCCTTGAGCCCGAGCTCCTGCATTCTCTTCTTCGTGGCCTTACCGGCGGTGCGACGAGCGTGCCAAGGGCTCATCCTCTGGTTGTGGAAGGCGGCTGGATGGCTTCGGTCTTGGTTTCTTCTTCGAGCAGCGGATCCTCACCCATCCAGGCCTCCACCGTGGCCCAGACGGTGATCGGGGGAGCGCTGATACGTCCATTTTGCATCATGCTTTTATATCGATATTTATTGCATTATGGGCTGTTATTACATGTTATGTCACAATACTTATGCCTATTCTCTCTTATTTTACAAGGTTTACATAAGGAGGGAGGATGTCGGCAGCTGGAATTCTGGGCTGGAAAAGGAGCAAATATTAGAGACCTATTCTGCACAACTCCAAAAGTCCTGAAACTCCACGAAAGTCATTTTTGGAAATAAAAAAATATTGAGCGGAAGAAGTACACGAGGGGACCCACCGACCACGAGGGTGGGGCGCCCGCCTCGTGGGCCCCTGATGGCTCTCCGATGCCCATCTTCTGCTATATGAGGTCTTTCGTCGAGAGAAAAATCAGAAGCAACCTTTCGGGACGAAACTCCGCCGCCACGAGGCGGAACCTGGCGGAACCAACCTAGGCTCCGACAGAGCTGTTCTGCCGGGGACACTTCCCTCCGGGAGGGGGAAATCATCGCCATCGTCATCACCAACGCTCCTCTCATCGGGAGAGGGAAATATCCATCGACATCTTCACCAACACCATCTCCTCTCAAAACCCTAGTTCATCTCTTGTATCCAATTCTTGTCTCCAAGTCCGGGATTAGTACTAGTAGGTTGCTAGTAGTGTTGATTACTCCTTGTAGTTGATGCTAGTTGGTTTATTTGGTGGAAGATCATATGTTCAGATCCTTTATGAATATTATTACCCCTCTGATTATGAACATGAATATGCTTTGAGTAGTTACGTTTGTTCCTGAGGACATGGGAGAAGTCTTGCTATTAGTAGTCATGTGAATTTGGTATTCGTTCAATATTTTGATGAGATGTATGTTGTCTAGCCTCTAGTGGTGTTATGTGAACGCGTCGACTACATAACACTTCACCATTATTTGGGCCTAGAGGAAGGCATTGGGAAGTAATAAGTAGATGATGGGTTGCTAGAGTGACAGAAGCTTAAACCCTAGTTTATGCGTTGCTTCGTAAGGGGCTGATTTGGATCCATATGTTTCATGCTATGGTTAGGTATACCTTAATACTTTTGTTATAGTTGCGGATGCTTGCAATAGAGGTTAATCATAAGTGGGATGCTTGTTCAAGTAAGAACAGCAACCAAGCACCGGTCCACCCACATATCAAATTATCAAAGTACCGAACGCGAATCATATGAACGTGATGAAAACTAGCTTGACGATATTCCCATGTGTCCTCGGGAGCGCTTTTCCTTATATAAGAGTATGTCCAGGCTTGTCCTTTGCTACAAAAAGGATTGGGCCACCTTGCTGCACTTTATTTACTTTTGTTACTTGTTGCTCGTTACAAATTATCTTATGACAAAACTATCTGTTACCACTTATTTCAAGATTTGCAGAGAATACCTTGCTGAAAACCGCTTATCATTTCCTTCTGCTCCTCATTGGGTTCGACACTCTTACTTATCGAAAGGACTACGATAGATCCCCTATCCTTGTGGGTCATCAAGACTCTTTTCTGGCGCCGTTGCCGGGGAGTGAAGCGCCTTTGGTAGGTGGAATTTGGTAAGGAAAAATTTATATACTGTGCTGAAATTTACTGTGAGTTACTATGGAAAGTAATCCTCTGAGGGGCTTGTTCGGGGTATCTTCACCCCGACCAGTAGAGCAAAGAGTTGCTCCTCAACCTACTGAACCTACTGAAAATGAAAATGTTCCCTTTGAAGTTCCTTCGGGTATGTTAGAAAAACTGCTAGCTAATACTTTTACAGGAGATGGAACAAAGCATCCTGATGAACATCTACTCTATGTGGATGAAGTTTGTGGATTATTTAAGCATGCAGGTATACCCGATGATGTTGTTAAGAAGAAGGTCTTCCCTTTATCTTTGAAGGGAGATGCATCGACATGGTATAGGCTATGTGATGATACGAGATCATGGAACTATAAAAGAATGAAATTTGAATTTCATCAGAAGTATTATCCTATGCATCTTGTTCATCGTGATCGCAATTATATATATAATTTTTGGTCTCGCGAAGGAGAAATCATCGCTCAAGCTTGGGGGAGGCTTAAATCAATTTATATTCATGCCCCAATCATGAGCTCCCAAGAGAAATAATTCTTCGAAGTTTTTATGCTCGGCTTTCTCATAATAATCAAACCATGATCGATACTTCTTGTGCTGGCTCTTTTATGATGAAGACTATTGAATTCAAATGGAATTTATTGGATAGAATTAAACGAAACTCTGAAGATTGGGATCTCGAGAAGGTAAGGAGTCAGGTATGACACCTAAGTTTGATTGTGTTAAATCTTTTATGGATACCGATGTTTTCCGTAAATTTAGCACTAAATATGGACTTGACTCTGAGATAGTAGGTTCTTTCTGTGAATCTTTTGCTACTTATGTTGATCTCCCCAAGGAGAAGTGGTTTAAATATCATCCTCCCATAGAAGTAAAAGTAGCTGCACCTACTAAAGTTGAAGAAAAGACTGTCACTTACAATGATCCTATTGTTCCTACTTCTTATGTTGAGAAACCACCTTTCCCTGTTAGAATAAAGGATCATGCTAAAGCTTCAACTGTAGTCCGTAAAAGCAATATTAGAACTTATACACCTCCTGAGCAAGTCAAAGTTGAACCTAATATTTCTATTGTTAAAGATCTCTTGTCTGATAATATTGATGGGCATGTTATTCATTTCTGCGGTGAAACCGCTAGAATTGCCAAACCTTGTGCTAAAGATAAACATAGACATGTGGTGGGCATGCCTGTTATTTCTGTTAAAATAGGAGATCATTGTTATCACGGCTTATGTGATATGGGTGCTAGTGCTAGTGTTATACCGCGTACTTTATACGAAGAAATTAAGCATGAAATTGCACCTGCTGAGTTAGAAGGTATTGATGTTACAATTAAACTTGCCAATAGAGATACTATATCAAAGAACGGGAATTGTTAGAGATGTTGAAGTCTTGTGTGGGAAAACTAAATATCTTGCTGATTTCCTTGTTCTTGGTTCCCCACAAGATAGCTTTTGTCCCATAATATTTGGTAGACCCTTCTTGAATACAGTTAATGCTAAGATAGACTACGAAAATAATGTTGTTACTATTGGTTTGGGTGATATGTCTCATGACTTTAATTTCTCTAAATTTAGTAGACAACACCGTGAAGAAGAATCTGTTGGAGATATGCCCTAGAGGCAATCATGTATGATGATATTTCCTATGTGTTTATGAATAAAGATAGTCCTTGGACATTATCAATGATGTGTATCAGCAAGTATGTGACTTGTTTGTGGGACTATGCATTGTATGATGACTGTCCTAAAAGGTCCCTAGTCGAAAGGGCTGTGTGGATGCGCAGCCGACTAGACTGGCATATGACACGGTCGATGGCTTGGTCTCACTAGCCATGGAGCATTGGATGCTAACCGGATAATATGGACTTGGAAAGGTCTGGTCGGATTCGGCGTAGTCGGATCCGGAAGTCGAGATAAGGTCCGAGTCGGACAGACCCAACTATGAGACGCAACGATATGTCATCTGTGAGTCTCTAGTACAACATACGTTCTATGTCCTAAGACCTGAGCTTACGCATGTACTCGGGATGGTGACAGACTTGCTTTGGGCGAACAAACGCTACTCCGTGATTGGGTAGTTACAAAGGTAGGTTTCGGGTTTGTCCAGTCCCATGCTGCAAGACATGGTCGAGCAAGATGGGATTTGCCCCTCCGATCAGGACAGATATACTCTGGGATCCTCGTGAGATCTGACCAGGATAAGCATGGCCATGCGACACGGATTATGAGATAATCCGGTTTGTGGTCGGTATCACTAGAACGAGAAAGAGGTCGGGCTAGCACAAGGATGACAGTCTCGCCTTGAGCCCGACAATATATATCGTGTGGCAAAGGGAATGTAAGTGTGACACGTTGGCTGAGTTCGCCTAACCAGCTTCATAGTCTCGCTTGGTGGTCGGCATGCCTTGCTAGAGGCCGCTACCAACCGTGCAGGTCGGAGGTGATCCGAATCGTGACCAAGCCGACTTGAACCTAAGGGGTCGCAGCTTAAGGGAAGTAACCTCTGAGGTCGGTTTGTAGGACACTGGTCGGATGTGATCCGAACTGGACTAGGAACGTGACCGAGTAGACTTTGGGCTTTAGGGTCCGTGCAAGGCCCAAGTGTTGAGCCTGCGATGGACGCCTATATAAAGTGGAGGTGCGGCACACTCAAGCGGTTGATCGCTTCGGCTGCGACTAGGGTTTGCATGTGTTGCGAATAGCCACCTCCACTCGCCGCCGACTGTGTGATCGTACCTAGCAGTCCGACGCACGGTGTTCCTCCTACATGAGTGGATACCGTTAGAGGTGGTGCACTTGCGCCGCTCCGGCAAACTCGTACGTGGGATCAGACGATCGGCTGTTCGAGGGAGATCAGACGAGGAGGAGACGATCCACGCGGACGCGCTGCCCCAACTCTTCTTCCGCTGCACGGCACTGCGCGTCTAGTGGTAACGAACTGTGATCCATCTCCCGTAGCATGTTCCTGGATGTTCTGCGCGTAGGAAAATTTTAATTTGCAGTCGACGCACCCTACCGTAGAACCCAACAGAATTGCCTAGTAAGGATGAAATTATTGGTCTTTCTTCTATTGCTGTACCTCCTAGTGATCCTTTAGAACAATATTTGCTAGACCATGAAAATGATATGTTTATGAATGAAAGAAGGGAAATAGATGAGGTATTCTTTTAACAGGAACCTATATTGAAACACAATTTGCCTGTTTAAATCCTAGGGGATCCTCCTCCACCCAAGGGTGATCCCGTGTTTGAGCTTAAACCATTGCCTGATACTCTTAAATATGCTTATCTTGATGAAAAGAAGATATATCCTGTTATTATTAGTGCTAACCTTTCAGAGCATGAAGAAGAGAGATTATTGAAAACTCTAAAGAAGCACCGTGTTGCTATTGGATATACTCTTGATGATCTTAAGGGCATTAGTCCCACTCTATGTCAACATAAAATAAATTTGGAAGAAGATGCCAAACCTATCCGTGATCATCAAGAAGGCTTAATCCAAAGATGAAAGAAGTGGTAAGAAAAGAAATACTAAAGCTTCTGGAGGCAGGTATCATTTATCCCGTTGCTGATAGTCCGTGGGTAAGTCCTGTCCATTGTGTCCCTAAGAAGGGAGGTATTACTGTTGTTCCTAATGATAAAGATGAATGGATTCCGCAAAGAATTATTATAGGTTATAGGATGGTAATTGATTTTCGTAAATTAAATAAGGCTACTAAAAAGGATCATTACCCTTACCTTTTATCGATCAAATGCTAGAAAGATTATGCAAACATACACACTATTGCTTTCTAGATGGTTATTCAGGTTTCTCTCAAATACCTGTGTTAGCTAATGATCAATCTAAGACTACTTATACATGCCATTTTGGTACTTTTTCTTATATAAGTATGCCTTTTGGTTTATGTAATGCACCCGCTACCTTTCAAAGATGCATGATGGCTATATTCTCTGACTTTTGTGAAAAGATTTGTGAGGCTTTCATGGACGATTTCTCCGTCTATGGATCCTATTTTGATGATTGCTTGAACAATCTTGATCGAGTTTTGCAGAGATGTGAAGAAACTAATCTTGTCTTGAACTGGGAAAAATGTCACTTTATGGTTAATGAAGGTATTGTCTTGGGGCATAAAGTTTCTAAAAGAGGTATTCAAGTTGATAAAACCAAGCTTGATGCCATTGAAAAGATGCCATGTCCCAAGGACATCAAAGGTATAAGAAGTTTCCTTGGTCACGCCGGTTTTTATAGGACGTTCATTAAGGAATTCTCAAAAATTTTCTCGGCCTCTGACTAATTTATTACAAAAAGATATACCATTTGTCTTTGATGATGATTGTGTAGAAGCATTTGAAATACTTAAGAAAGCATTGATCTGTGCACCTATTGTTCAACCACCTGATTGGAATATACCCTTTGAAATTATGTGTGATGCTAGTGATTATGCTGTAGGTGCTGTTCTAGGGCAAAGAGTTGATAAGAAATTAAATGTTATCCATTATGCTAGTAAGACTCTAGACAATGCTCAAACAAATTATGCTACTACTAAAAAAGAATTCTTAGCAGTTGTATTTGCTTGTGATAAGTTCAGACCTTATATTGTGGATTCTAAAGTAACTATTCACACTGATCATGCTGCTATTAAATATCTTATGGAAAAGAAGGATGCTAAACCAAGACTTATTAGATGGGTTCTCTTGCTACAAGAATTTGACTTGCATATTGTTGATAGAAAGGGAGCTGAGAACCCCGTTGCAGACAACTTGTCTAGGTTAGAAAATGTTCTTGATGACCCACTACCTATTGATGATAGCTTTCCTGACGAGCAATTAATTGTCATAAATACTTCTCGTAGTACTCCATGGTATGTTGATTATGCTAATTACATTGTTGCTAAATTTATACCACCTAGCTTCACATAACAACAAAAGAAAAAGTTCTTCTATGGTTTGAGACATTACTTTTGGGATGACCCACATCTTTATAAAGGAGTAGATTGTGTTATTAGACGTTGTGTACCTGAGCATGAACAGGAACATATCCTACGCAAGTGTCACTCCGAAGCTTATGGAGGACACCACGCTGGAGATAGAACTGCACATAAGGTATTGCAATCTGGTTTTTAGTGGCCTACTCTCTTCAAGGATGCCCGTAAGTTTGTCTTGTCTTGTGATGAATGTCAAAGAATTGGTAATATTAGTAGACGTCAAGAAATGCCTATGAATTATTCACTTGTTATTGAACCATTTGATGTTTGGGGCTTTGATTATATGGGACCTTTTCCTGCCTCTAATGGATATACACATATTTTAGTTGCTGTTGATTACGTTACTAAGTGGGTAGAAGCTATTACAACTAGTAGTACTGATCATAACACCTCTTTTAAAATGCTTAAAGAAGTTATTTTTCAGAGGTTTGGAGTCCCTAGATATTTAATGACTGATGGTTGTTCACATTTTATTCATGGTGCTTTCCGTAAAATGCTTGCTAAGTATGATGTTAATCATAGAATTGCATCTCCTTATCACCCACAGTCTAGTGGTCAAGTAGAATTGAGTAATAGAGAACTCAAATTAATTTTGCAAAAGACTGTCAATAGCTCTAGAAAGAATTGGTCCAAGAACTTGATGATGCATTATGGGCCTATAGAACTGCATATAAAAATCCTATGGGTATGTCTCCGTATAAAATGGTTTATGGAGAAGCATGTCACTTACCTCTCGAACTAGAACATAAGGCATATTAGGCTATTAAAGAGCTCAACTATGATTTCAAACTTGCCGGTGAGAAGAGGTTATTTGATATTAGCTCACTTGATGAATGGAGAACCCAAGCTTATGAAAATGCCAAGTTGTTTAAAGAAAAACTTAAAAGATGGCATGATGAAAGGATACAAAAGCGTGAGTTTAACGTAGGTGATTATGTATTGCTATACAACTCTCGTTTAAGATTTTTTGCAGGAAAACTTCTCTCTAAATGGGAAGGCCCTTACGTTATCGAGGAGGTCTATCATTTAGGTGCCATAAAAATCAACAACTTCGAAGGCACAAATCCGAAGGTGGTAAACGGTCAAAGAATCAAACATTATATCTCACGTAATCCTATAAATGTTGAAACCAATGTTATTGAAACCGTAACCCCGGAGGAATACATAAGGGACAGTTTCCAAAATGTTTCAGACTCCGAAAAGGAATAGGTATGTGGTACGGTAAGTAAACCGACTCCAAAACAGCTTTAAGGCAATATTTCTCCATTTTGGAATATTTAGAAAAATAGAAAAATAAGAAGCAGTCCGGGAAGGACACGGGGGCTCCACGAGGGTGGAGGGCGCACCCTACCCCCTGGGCGCGCCCCCTACCTCGTGGGCACCTCGTGTGCCCTCCGGACTCCGATTTCTTGCACGATACGTATTTTGGTCGGTGAAAATTCATTATATATTCTCCCGAAGGTTTTGCCTCCAGTATCATGCAATTGTCCTCTGTTCTTGTTTCGAGCTGTTTTCTGTCAGGGTTGTCAAGGCCAGGCATCATGTCGTCCCCCTCCTCCAACAATGGTGACAATCATGCTTGGCTAACGAAGAAAGAGCTGAAGAGGGAAGAACCCATGGAGATCAACAAGGATGAAGCGATCAAGAAGGCCACGGAGGATCAAGCTCCGGCAGCAGAAGACATCCTTCAACTTGATCACAATTTTCTTACCCCAACTGAGATCGAAGCTTTCAAGATGATTGAGTTAGCTCATTATCTGAGAACAAGTATCTCACACGTGAAAATATTTTGTTGAAGGAGCATATTGTTGCACTCAAGAGCATTATCCGCAAGTTGAAGGACCTCTTACGCTCGATGTGCGACTATCCATCATCATCACCACCTTCTTCACCAGCAAAGGAGACATAATCACATGGGTATGGGCACTCCCCTTGGCAACTGCCAAGCTTGGGGGAGGTGCCCCGGTATCGTATCACCATCACACTCCTATCTTTACCGTTTTTCTTAGTTCGATCCTATTAGTAGTATCTTGATCTAGTAGAATAAAGTTTATGGCATGATCTATTTTTGATGTTTTCTTTATGATCTCTCTAGGTAATCGAGTCCGTGAGCTATATATAATAAAGATTAGTGTTGAGTCAAGGGCTTGATTATTTTGCCATGATCTTGAGTGAATAAAAGAAAGAGAAAAAGAATAAAAAGAAAAAAATAGCTCATATTGATCTTATTGAGAGTAATGACTTCACATAGAAAGAGTATGATGATTAAAAATTGTTGGGAGTTGGGAAACATAGCTTTGGTCATCGTTTCAATTAATAGGAAGTAATAAGGAAAGAGAGGTTTCACATATAAATATATTATCATGGACATCCTTTATGATTGGGAGCACTCATTAAAATGTGACATGCTAAAGAGTTGATGTTGGACAAGGAAGACAACGTAATGAGTTATGTTTTCTTATATCTGAAATAAAGTATGTTGTCATGGATCATCCAACATGTTGAGCTTGCCTTTCCCCCTCATGCTAGCAAAATTCTCAGCACCAAGTAGAGATACTACTTGTGCTTCCAAAAACCCTTAAACCAGTTTGCCATGAGAGTCCACCATATCTACCTATGGATTGAGTAAGATCCTTCAAGTAAGTTGTCATCGGTGCAAAGCAATAAAAATTGCTATCTAAATATGTATGATTGATTGGTGTGGAGGAAATAAGCTTTATACGATCTTGTGACGTGGAAGAAATAAAAGCGACGGACTGCATAATAAAGGTTCATATCACAAGGGGCAATATAAAGTGACGTTCTTTCGCATTAAGATTTCGTGCATCCAACCATAAAAGCGCATGGCAACCTCTGCTTTCCTCTGCGAAGGGCCTATCTGTTACTATTATCTTCTACATTATGCAAGAGTCACGGTGATCTTCACCTTCCCTTTTTACATTTTATCCTTTAGCAAGCACAGTATGTTGGAAAGATCCTGATAGATATATCTAATTGGATGTGGGAGGGCATGAGTTATTATTGTTGACATTACCCTTGAGGTAAAAGGTTGGGAGGCGAAACTATAAGCCCCTATCTTTCTCTGTGTCCGATTAAAACTCCGTAACCACAAGTATTGCGTGAGTGTTACCAATTAATAAAAGACTATGTGATAGTTGAGTATGTGGACTTGCTATTAAGCTCTGACATAGACTCTTTCTGAT
Source organism: Aegilops bicornis (assembly GCA_021605145.1). Lineage (NCBI taxonomy): Eukaryota > Viridiplantae > Streptophyta > Magnoliopsida > Poales > Poaceae > Aegilops > Aegilops bicornis. Next base: position 6,852,974 of record CM038673.1, read on the forward strand.
GTTATGATAAATTGCAATTGCTTCAGTGACTGAGATTATAGTTTGTTGGTTCTCCATAAAGTTTATGATTCGTACTTTGCATTGTGAATAGATTATTACTTGAGCATAAGAAATCATATGACAATACCTATATATGTTGCTGTTATGAGAATAATCATGATGCCTTCATGTCCGTATCTTATTTTTATCGACACCTCTACCTCTAAACATGGGGACATATTTATCGTTATCGACTTCCGCTTGAGGACAAGCGATGTCTAAGCTTGGGGGAGTTGATACGTCCATTTTGCATCATGCTTTTATATCGATATTTATTGCATTATGAGCTGTTATTACATGTTATGTCACAATACTTATGCCTATTCTCTCTTATTTTACAAGGTTTACATAAGGAGGAGAATGCGGCAGCTGGAATTCTCAATTTGGAAAAGGAGCAAATATTAGAGACCTATTCTGCACAACTCCAAAAGTCCTGAAACTCCACGAAAGTCATTTTTGGAAATAATAAAAAATATTGAGCGGAGGAAGTTCACCAGAGGGGGACCTGATACATCCATTTTGCATCATGCTTTTATATCAATATTTATTGCATTATGGGCTGTTACTACACATTATGTCACAATACTTATGCCTATTCTCTCTTAGTTTACACGGTTTACATAAGGAGGGAGAATGCCGGCAGCTGGAATTCTGGGATGGAAAAGGAGCAAATACTAGAGACCTATTCTGCACAACTCCAAAAGTCCTGAAACTCCACGTAAGTAATTTTTGGAAATAATAAAAAATATTGAGCGGAAGAAGTTCACCAGAGGGGGGCCCACCTGTCCACGAGGGTGGGGCGCGCTCCCCTACCTCGTGGGCCCCCTGCTAGCTCTCCGATGGCCATCTTCTGCTATATGAGGTCTTTCGTCGAGGAAAAAAAATCATAAGCAACCTTTCGGGACGAAACTCCGCCGCCACGAGGCGGAACCTTGGCGGAACCAATCTAGGGCTCCGGCAGAGCTGTTCTCCCGGGGACACTTCCCTCCAGGAGGGGGAAATCATTGCCATCGTCATCACCGAAGCTCCTCTCATCAGGAGAGGGCAATCTCCATCAACATCTTCACCAGCACCATCTCCTCTCAAAACCCTAGTTCATCTCTTGTATCCAATTCTTGTCTCCAAGTCCGGGATTGGTACTAGTAGGTTACTAGTAGTGTTGATTACTCCTTGTAGTTGATGCTAGTTGGTTTATTTGGTGAACGGTCATATGTTCAGATCCATTATGCATATTAATACCCCTTTGATTATGAACATGATTATGCTTTGTGAGTAGTTACGTTTTTTCCTGAGGACATGGGATAAGTCTTTCTATTAGTAGTCATGTGAATTTGGTATCCGTTCGATATTTTGATGAGATGTATGTTGTCTAGCCTCTAGTGGTGTTATGTGAACGTCGACTACATAACACTTCACCATTATTTGGGCCTAGAGGAAGGCATTGGGAAGTAATAAGTAGATGATGGGTTGCGAGAGTGACAGAAGCTTAAAACCTAGTTTATGCGTTGCTTCGTAAGGGGCTGACTTGGATCCATATGTTTCATGCTATGGTTAGGTTTACCTTAATACTTTTGTTGTAGTTGCGGATGCTTGCAATATAGGTTAATCATAAGTGGGATGCTTGTTCAAGTAAGAAAAACACCCAAGCACCGGTCCACCACATATCAAATTATCAAAGTACCGAACGCGAATCATATGAATGTGATGAAAACTAGCTTGATGATATTCCCATGTGTCCTCGGGAGCGCTTTTCCTTATATAAGAGTTTGTCCAGGCTTCTCCTTTGCTACAAAAAGGATTGGGCGACCTTGCTGCACTTTATTTACTTTTGTTACTTGTTGCTCGTTACAAATTATCTTATCACAAAACTATCTGTTACCACTTGTTTCAGTACTTGTAGAGAATACCTTGCTGAAAACCGCTTATCATTTCCTTCTGCTCCTCGTTGGGTTCGACAGTCTTACTTATCGAAAGGACTATGATAGATCCCCTATAATTGTGGGTCATCAAGACTCTTTTCTGGCACCGTTGCCGGGGAGTGAAGCGCCTTTGGTAAGTGGAATTTGGTAAGGAAAAATTTATATAGTGTGCTGAAATTTACTGTCACTTGTTACTGTGGAAAGTAATCCTCTGAGGGGCTTGTTCGGGGTATCTTTACCCCGACCAGTAGAGCAAAGAATTGCTCCTCAACCTACTGAACCTATTGAAAATAAAATTATTCCCTTTGAATTTCCTTCGGGCATGTTAGAAAAACTGCTTGATAACCCTTTTACAGGAGATGGAACAAAGCATCCTGATGAACATCTACTATATGTGGATGAAGTTTGTGGATTATTTAAGCTTGCAGTATACCCGATGATGTTGTTAAGAAGAAGGTCTTCCCTTTATCTTTGAAGGGAGATGCATCGACATGGCATAGGCTATGTGATGATACGGGATCATGGAACTATAAAAGAATGAAATTGGAATTTCATCAGAAGTATTATCCTATGCATCTTGTTCATCGTGATCGCAATTTTATATATAATTTTTGGCCTCGCGAAGGAGAAAGCATCGCTCAAGCTTGGGGGAGGCTTAAATCAATGTTATATTCATGCCCCAATCATGAGCTCTCAAGAGAAATAATTCTTCAAACTTTTTATGCTCGGCTTTCTGAAAACAATCGCATCATGCTCGATACTTCTTGTCTTTGGCTCTTTTATGATGAAGACTATTGAATTCAAATGGAATTTATTGGATAGAGTTAAATGCAACTCTGAAGATTGGGATCTCGACGAAGGTAAGGAGTTGGGTATGACACCTAAGTTTGATTGTGTTAAGTCTTTTATGGATACCGATGTTTTCCGTAAATTTAGCACTAAATATGGACTTGACTCTGAGATAGTAGCTTCTTTCTGTGAATCTTTTGCTACTTATGTTGACCTCCCCAAGGAGAAGTGGTTTAAATATCATCCTCCCATAGAAGTAAAACTAGCTGCACCTACTAAAGTTGAAGAAAAGACTATCACTTATAATGATCCTATTGTTCCTACTTCTTATATTGAGAAACCACCTTTCCCTGTTAGGATAAAGGATCATGCTAAAGCTTCAACTGTGGTTCGTAAAAGCAATATTAGAACTTATACACCTCCTGAGAAATTTAAAGTTGAATCTAATATTGCTATTGTTAAAGATATCTTGTCTGATAATATTGAAGGGCATGTTATTCATTTCTGCGGTGAAACCGCTCGAATTGCTAAACCTGGTGCTAAAGATAAACATAGACCTATGGTAGGCGTGCCTGTTATTTCTGTTAAAATAGGAGATCATTATTATCACGGATTATGTGATATGGGTGCTAGTGCTAGTGTTATACCTCATACTTTATACGAAGAAATTAAGCATGAAATTGCACCTGCTGAGTTAGAAGGTATTGATGATACAATTAAACTTGCCAATAGAGATACTATATCAGCAATGGGAACTGTTAGAGATGTTGAAGTCTTGTGTGGGAAAACTAAATATCCTGCTGATTTTCTTGTTCTTGGTTCCCCACAAGATAGTTTTTGTCCCATTATATTTGGTAGACCCTTCTTGAACACTATTAATGCTAAGATAGACTGCGAAAAGAATGTTGTTACTATTGGTTTGGGTGATATGTCTCATGAGTTTAATTTCTCTAAATTTAGTAAACAATACCGTGAAGAAGAATTGCCTAGTAAGGAAGAAATTATTGGTCTTGCTTCTATTGCCGTACCTCCTAGTGATCCTTTAGAAAAATATTTGCTAGACCATGAGAATGATATGTGTATGAATGAAAGAAGGTAAATAGATGAAGTATTCTTTAAGCAGGAACCTATTCTGAAACACAATTTGCCTGTTGAAATCATAGGGGATCCTCCTCCACCCAAGGGTGATCCCGTGTTTGAGCTTAAACCGTTGCCTGATAATCTTAAATATGCTTATCTTGATGAAAAGAAGATATTTCCTGTTATTATTAGTGCTAACCTTTCAGAGCATGAAGAAGAGAGATTATTGAAAACTACGAAGAAGCACCGTGCTGCTATTGGATATACTCTTGATGATCTTAAGGGCATTAGTTCCACTCTATGTCAACATAAAATAAATTTGGAAGAAGATGCCAAACCGGTTCGTGATCATCAACGACGTCTGAATCCTAAAATGAAGGAAGTGGTAAGAAAAGAAATACTAAAGCTTCTGGAGGTAGGTATTATTTATCCCGTTGCTGATAGTCCGTGGGTAAGCCCTGTCCATTGTGTCCCTAAGAAGGGAGGTGTTACTTAAAGATGAATTGATTCCGCAAAGAATTATTACAGGTTATAGGATGATAATTGATCTCAGTAAATTAAATAAGGCTACTAAAAAGGATCATTATCCCTTCCCTTTTATCGATCAAATTCTAGAAAGATTATGCAAACATACACATTATTGCTTTCTAGATGGTTATTCTGGTTTCTCTCAAATACCTGTGTCAGCCAAAGATCAATCAAAGACTACTTTTACTTGCCCTTTTGGTACTTTTTCTTATAGACGTATGCCTTTTGGTTTATGTAATGCACCTACTACCTTTCAAAGATGCACGATGGCTATATTCTCTGACTTTTGTGAAAAGATTTGTGAGGTTTTCATGGACGACTTTTCCGTCTATGGATCTTCTTTTGATGATTGCTTGAGCTACCTTGATCGAGTTTTGCAGAGATGTGAAGAAACTAATCTTGTCTTGAATTGGAAAAAGTGCCCCTTTATGGTCAATGAAGATATTGTCTTGGGGCATAAAGTTTCTGAAAGAGGTATTGAAGTTGATAAATCCAAGGTTGATGCTATTGAAAAGAGGCCATGTTCCCAAGGACATCAAAGGTATAAGAAGTTTTCTTGGTCACGCCGGATTTTATAGGAGGTTCATTTAGGACTTCTCAAAAATTTCTCGGCCTCTGACTAATTTATTACAAAAATATATACCATTTGTCTTTGATGATGATTGTGTAGAAGCATTTGAAATACTTAAGAAAGCATTAATCTCTGCACCCATTGTTCAGCCACCTGATTGGAATTTACCCTGTGAAATTATGTGTGATTATGCTGTAGGTGCTGTTCTAGGGCAAAGAGTTGATAAGAAATTAAATGTTATCCATTATGCTAGTAAGACTCTAGACAATGCTCAAACAAATTATGCTACTACTAAAAAAGAATTCTTAGCATTTGTATTTGCTTGTGATAAGTTCAGACCTTATATTGTGGATTCTAAAGTAACTATTCACACTGATCATGCTGCTATTAAATATCTTATGGAAAAGAAGGATGCTAAACCTAGACTTATTAGATGGGTTTTCCTGCTACAAGAATTTGATTTGCATATTGTTGATAGAAAGGGCGCTGAGAACCCCGTTGCAGACAACTTGTCTAGGTTTGAAAATATTCTTGATGACCCACTACATATTGATGATAGCTTTCCTGATGAGCAATTAGATGTCATAAATACTTCTCGTAGTACTCCTTGGTATGCTGATTATGCTAATTACATTGTTGCTAAATTTATACCACCTAGTTTCACATACCAGCAAAAGAAAAAGTTCTTTTATGATTTGAGACATTACTTTTGGGATGATCCACATCTTTATAAAGAAGGAGTAGATGGTGTTATTAGACGTTGTGTACCTGAGCATGAACAGGAACATATCTTATGCAAGTGCCACTCCGAAGCTTATGGAGGACACCACGCTGGAGATAGAACTGCACATAAGGTATTGCAATCCGGTTTTTATTGGCCTACTCTCTTCAAGGATGCCCGTAAGTTTGTCCTATCTTGTGATGAATGTCAAAGAATTGGTAATATTAGTAGACATTAAGAAATGCCTATGAATTATTCACTTGTTATTGAACCATTTTATGTTTGGGGCTTTGATTATATGGGACCTTTTCATGCCTCTAATGGTTATACACATATTTTAGTTGCTGTTGATTACGTTACTAAGTGGGTAGAAGCTATTCCAAATAGTAGTGCTGATCATAACACCTCTATTAAGATGGTTAAAGAAGTTATTTTTTCGTGGTTTGGAGTCCCTAGATATTTAATGACTGATGGTGGTTCACATTTTATTCATGGTGCTTTCCGCAAAATGCTTGCTAAGTATGATATTAATCATAGAATTGCATCTCCTTATCACCCGCAGTCTAGTGGTCAAGTAGAATTGCGTAATAGAGAGCTCAAATTAATTTTGCAAAAGATTGTCAATAGGTCTAGAAAGAATTGGTCCAAGAAACTTGATGATGCATTATGGGCCTATAGAACTGCATATAAATATCTTATGGGTATATGTCTCCGTATAAAATGGTTTATGGAAAAGCATGTCACTTACCTCTGGAACTAGAACATAAGGCATATTGGGCTATTAAAGAGCTCAACTATGATTTCAAACTTGCCGGTGAGAAGAGGTTATTTGATATGAGCTCACTTGATGAATGGAGAACCCAAGCTTATGAAAATGCCAAGTTGTTTAAAGAAAAAGTTAAAAGATGGCATGATAAAAGGATACAAAAGCGTGAGTTTAACGTAGGTGATTATGTATTGCTATACAACTCTCGTTTAAGATTTTTTGCAGGAAAACTTCTCTCTAAATGGGAAGACCCTTACGTTATCGAGGAGGTCTATCGTTCTGGTGCCATAAAAGTCAACAACTTCGAAGGCACAAATCCGAATGTGGTAAACGGTCAAAGAATCAAACATTATATCTCAGGTAATCCCATAAATGTTGAAACCAATGTTATTGAAACCGTAACCCCGGAGAAATACATAAGGGACACTTTCCAGAACGTTTCAGACTCTGAAAAGGAATAGGTATGTGGTACGGTAAGTAAACCGACTCCAAAACAGTTTTTAAGGCAATATCTCTCCGTTTTGGAATATTTAGAAAAATAGAAAAATAAGTAGAAGTCCGGGAAGGACACGAGGGCCCCACGAGGGTGGAGGGCGCGCCCTACCCCCCTGGGCGCGCCCCCTACCTCGTGGGCACCTCGTGTGCCTTCCGGACTCCGTTTTCTTGCACGATACGTATTTTGGTTGGTAAAAATTCATTATATATTCTCCCAAAGGTTTTGACTACTGTATCATGCAATTATCCTCTATTCTTGTTTCGAGCTGTTTTTCTGACAGATCTAGATTATCATGACGTCCCCAAGTGCCTCCAAGGACAAGTTCTTTGAGAAAGTCGTCAACCCTTACCTCGCGGAGGTGCTAAGACACCCTCAAACCATTGAGATGCGTGATGGGTTGCTGCACATCCGCGATGAAGAGGGACCCAAGGGGACCGGAATCGTGGAGACGAGTCTCGAAGCAGTGGAGCAACAAGTTTTCAAGTGTCAGGGGATGGAGGAACGTGGACTTAACTCCAACCACATGATGATCGCAGAGTTCACTAGCAACCACAAGTGGGATGCCGACAACATCGGGGAGGCCATATTCAAGCTTCATGAGAAGATCAAGCACCTTCAAGCCCAAATCTATGACCTGCAAAACCAAAACTATGAGTATGAATATAGATTCAAAAGGATGAGTTTGGCTGCAGATTTGAGGATCCCGGAGACTCGATCATCCTTCTATGATGGTGAGCCTTGCCTTGGAAGATGGACGACAAGCCCGCATCATCGACAACACCTCCACCTTCTTCACCAACAACAAAGGAGATATAATTACATGGGTATGGGCACTCCCCTTGGCAACTGCCAAGCTTGGGGGAGGTGCCCCGGTATCGTATCACCATCACACTCCTATCTTTACCATTTTTCTTAGTTCGATCCTATTAGTAGTATCTTGATCTAGTAGAATAAAATTTATGGCATGATCTAGTTTTGAGTTTTTGCTTTATGATCTCTCTATGTAATCGAGTCCATGAGCTATAAATAATAAAGATTAGTGTTGAGTCAAGGGCTTGATTATTTTGCCATGATCTTGAGTGAATAAAACAAAAGAAAAGAAAAGAGAAAAGAATAAAAAGAAACAAAGAGCTCATATTGATCTTATTGAGAGTAATGACTTCAAATAGAAAGAGTATGATGATTAAAAGCTGTTGGGAGTTGGCAGACATAGCTTTGGTCATCGTTGCAATTAATAGGAAGTAATAAGGAAAGAGAGGTTTCACATATAAATATATTATCATTGACATCTTTTATGATTGGGAGCACTCATTAAAATATGATATGCTAAAGAGTTGATGTTGGACAAGGAAGACAACGTAATGAGTTATGTTTTCTTATATCTGATATAAAGTATGTTGTCATGGATCATCCAACATGTTCAGCTTGCCTTCCCCCCTCATGCTAGCCAAATTCTCAGCACCAAGTAGAGATACTACTTGTGCTTCCAAAACCCTTAAACCAGTTTTGCCATGAGAGTCCACCATATCTACCTATGGATTGAGTAAGATCCTTCAAGTAAGTTGTCATCGGTGCAAAGAAATAAAAATTGAACTCTAAATATGTATGATTGATTGGTGTGGGGGAAATAAGCTTTATATGATCTTGTGATGTGGAAGAAATAAAAGCGACAGACTGCATAATAAAGGTCATATCACAAGGGGCAATATAAAGTGACGTTCTTTCGCATTAAGATTTTGTGCATCCAACCATAAAAGCGCATGGCAACCTCTGCTTCCCTCTGCGAAGGGCTTATCTGTTACTATTATCTTCTATCTTATGCAAGAGTCATGGTGGTCTTCACCTTTCCTTTTTTCATTTTATCCTTTGGCAAGCACAGTATGTTGGAAAGATCCTGATAGATATATCTAATTGGATGTAGGGGAGCATGAGTTATTATTGTTGACATTACCCCTGAGGTAAAAGGTTGGGAGGCGAAACTATAAGCCCCTATCTTTCTCTTTGTCCGATTAAAACTCCGTAACCAGAAGTATCGCATGAGTGTTAGCAATTATGAAAGACTAAATGATAGTTGAGTATGTGGACTTGCTATAAAGCTCTGACATAGACTCTTTCTGATGTTATGATAAATTGCAATTGCTTTAATGACTGAGATTATAGTTTGTTGGTTCTCAATAAAGTTTATGATTCGTACTTTTGCATTGTGAATAGATTATTACTTGAGCATAAGAAATCATATGAGAATACCTATATATGTTGCTGTTATGAGGATAATCATGATGCCTTCATGTCCGTATTTTATTTTTATCGACACCTCTACCTCTAAACATGGGGACATATTTATCGTTATCGGCTTTCGCTTGAGGACAAGCGAGGTCTAAGCTTGGGGGAGTTGATGCATCCATTTTGCATCATGCTTTTATTTCAATATTTATTACATTATGGGCTGTTACTACATATTATGTCACAATACTTATTCCTATTCTCTCTTATTTTACAAGGTTCACATAAGGAGGGAGAACGCCGGCAGCTGGAATTCTGGGCTGGAAAAGGAGCAAATATTAGAGACCTATTCTGCACAACTCCAAAAGTCCTGAAACTCCACGGAAGTCATTTTTGGAAATAATAAAAAATATTGAGCGGAAGAAGTTCACCAGAGGGGGGCCCTCCTATCCACGAGAGTGGGGGGCGCGCCCTACCCCCCAGTGCGTGCCCCCTACCTCGTGGGCCCCCTGCTGGCTCTCCGATGGCCATCTTCTACTATATGAGGTCTTTCATCGAGGAAAAATATTCATAAGCAACCTTTCGAGACGAAACTCTGCCGCCACGAGGCGGAACCTTGGTGTAGCGACCCGACCTCAGATGGTCAAGTCTTTGTGCTTCCGTGTCTTCCCTGGATCGGTAATGCTGACACACACAATACTCGAAGGATTTATAACAAAGTAGCAATCACACACTTATTACATCGAATAATATGGCTTAAGGCCATCTAATACGATAACAGCGGAAGGCTTGGAAGATAAAGTGAGTCCATCAACTCCAACGACATAGCTGAGCTGCACGGCAACGACCTATCGAACCTTACTCCTCGTCTGAAAAGTCTGCAACATAATACGTTGCAGCCCGAGAACGGGTCAGCACATGGAATATGCTGGCAATGTAACACAATAGAGCAATACCAGAATAATGCTAACACTACATGCATGTTTGGCTGGTGGAAAGCTCTACGGTTACAGTTGATTTCTCGCACTACGTGGTGTTTGAGAAATGGATGACCGAGACACAGTCTTTCAGAAACATTAACTCTCTACTCCGGGTAGACCATACCAAACCTACAAACCCACTACCTGCTGATCCACCTCTTCAAGAGCTTCACGTAACTTACTCAACTATGCTAGACCCCATAATAGCTTGTGGCTGCACAAGGAAGTTTCTAGCATGAATAATCTCAGTTCCTTTGAGCCCTGGTGGCGGTCCATAGGAAGATCACACTGGTACCCAGGATTTCCAAAATAAAAAGCAGACAACCTTGGGTTCCCCAGGTGCCTCAATCCACCCAGATGTGTATTAAAGTTGCCACCTTAAAGTAAACCATTAATTTAACAATCTCACATCTGTCATGAATAACTCTCAAACCCAACCACGTCTACGAGCATAGCATAGCAATATAAGCAACACGTAGAAGTAACTCCCAAGGGTTTGATAGTAACAGGGCAATAGGTTCCTACCTCATCATCTACTTCCCAACCCACAAATTAATGACTTCCTAACCATGCAATGTTTGAGGGTTGAACTAATGCATAAAAACTGGGTATGAAAAGAGTATGATCAAAGTGTTACTTGCCTTGCTGACGATCCGTGAATCCTAGAGACTCGTAGTAACACGCTGCGCACTCCGAGAATTCTATCGCAAGCAAACAATACACACATAAGCAACAAGCAAAGATGAACAAAACGAAACTTCAACTGAAATAGGTTGACCGGAGAGTTCAACTTAAGAACTCCGGTTCACAAGAAGAATCAAACCAAACGGAGCAACGAAACTCAAACGGCAAAAGAAACAAGATCCATTTACTAATCTGAACTAGGGTCAAATTTTACAGAGGCAAAAACTTGTTTGAGTAGGCTATTCGGAAAGAGGGTTTCGAGATGAAACTCCAGGCGCTTGAATCGCCTGATTCCGATAAACGAGCGAAAAGTTATACTAGTTCGAACATCGGATCAGAAATCGCGATCGAAATAATCGCGGAATAAATCCAATAAAAAGAAAAACGGCGAACAGCTAAACGAACGGACGTTCGTTAGCAAAAACCAAACGACGAACACGTTCGTAAAAACGAACGAACGAGTGAACGCTCACAAAACAAATAAACCGGAGAATAAAACCGATCTATATAAAAAAACAGGGCTAGGGTTTTTTTCTTAAAAAAAACCGAAGGGGTTTTTCTTAAAAAAAAACCGGCGACGAGGGGCTATCTCCGGCGAGGTCGTCCGGCGGTGGGCGGCTCCGGCGGGGCTCGGCGAGGGGCGCGGGGTGGCGGCGGGGTGCGGGGTGGCGGGAGTGGCGGCGGCGGCTAGAGGCGGCGGGCGGCTCGGCCTCGGGCGGGCGGCTCCGGCTCCGGAGGGACGGCGGTGGTGGCGGTGGTGGTTTAGAGGGGGTATATAAAGGTTGGGGGTCCGACTTGGGAGGTCGGGCGGCGGTGGCGGCGCCGACCCGGACTCTCCGAGTCCGTGGCGGCGGCTCAAGGAAGGCGGTGGCGCGGGGGCCTGGCTCGGGCCCTTGGCCCACCCGGTGCTATTTAAAAAAACGTTCACCAAACTTAAAAAAATCCTAGAAAATTAAATAAAATCAAATTTCCAAAACAAGTTTTCTTTGTCTAAATAAAATATTTAGAACAAGATGAACTTTTCTTGGCCCCTAAAATGCAATTTTTAAATTATGCAAATTTTTCTCTAGGCAGATAAAATTCCAAATAAATAAAATAAAATCTAAATAATGATTTTAACATTTTTCCTCCGATATTTCAATTATTTTTGGAGAAGTCATATTATCTCCCCTCATTTATTATTTAAAAATGAAATATTTTCCAGAGAGAAAAATAATAAAATCAAAATCCTCGTCTTCATTATTTGATAAAATTCAAATATGAAAATCGGAAAATCCCCAACTCTCTCCGAGGGTCCTTGAGTTGCTTAGGATTTCGAGGATTGCAAACCAAAATGCAATAAAATATGATATGCATGGATGACCTATGTATAACATGCCAAATTGAAAATTTGGGATGTTACAAACCTACCCCCCTTAAGATGAATCTCGCCCTCGAGATTCGGGTTGGCTAGAAAATAGGTGCGGATGGTCCTTGCGAATATCATCTTCTCGCTCCCAGGTCGCTTCCTCCTCGGTATGGTGGCTCCACTGAACTTTGCAAAACTTGATAACCTTGCTGCGAGTGACTCGATTGTCGAAATCAAGAATCTTTACTGGCTTCTCCTCATAAGTCAAATTACTATCCAGCTGTATCGCCTCTAGGGGCACTGTATCCTTTAACGGTATATCGGCCATCTCAGCGTGGCACTTCCTCAGCTTTGATACGTGAAACACATCGTGAACTCATGGCAATCCTTCAGGTAACTTCAGCTTGTAGGCAACTTCTCCCATCCGTTCCAAAACACGATTTGGTCCTATAAATCTTGGGGCTAACTTTCCCTTTACCCCGAAACGTTTCACTGCCCTCAAGGGTGATACTGCAGATAGGCTCATCTCCAATTTCATAGGTTACTTCCTTGCGTTTTGAATCTGCAGAACTCTTCCGTCTAGACCGAGCAGTCTTTAGTCATGCCTCTCGATCAGTTTAACCTGCTCCTCTGATTCCTTGATCAAATCTGGTCCAAACAACCGACGGTCTCCAACCTCATCCCACATCAATGGTGTTCTACATCTGCGTCCATACAGAGCTTCGAACGGTGCCATCTTCAAACTGGCCTGGTAGCTGTTGTTGTACGAGAACTCTGCGTACGGAAAATTTTCATCCCAACTAGATCCATAATCTAGAGCACAGGCTCTCAACATGTCCTCCAAAATCTGGTTGACTCTCTCTGTCTGTCCATCCGTCTGCGGGTGGAACGCGGTACTGAACTCCAATCTGGTACCCAAAGTCTGGTGTAGCTGATGCCAAAACTTTGAAGTAAACTGTGTTCCTCTATCTGATACGATGCTCCTCGGAACTCCATGCAAACATACGATCCTGGTCATATATATCTTGGCCAACTTGGCACTTGTATAAGTTGTTTTCACTGGGATGAAATGGGCTACTTTGGTCAAACGATCCACAACTACCCATATTGCATATCCTGCCTTGGTTCTGGGTAATCCGGTGATAAAATCCATGCCAAGTTTGTCTCACTTCCATTCGGGTATTGGCATAGGTTGTAACAGTCCTGCTGGCTTCTGATGCTCTGCCTTCACTCTCTGACATACATCACATACAGATACATACTTGGCAATATCCTTCTTCATACCAGTCCACCAGAAACGTTCCTTCAAATCCAAATACATTTTGGTGTTTCCGGGGTGAATCGAGTATGTTGAGTCATGGGCCTCCTGAAGTATGAACTTCCTGATCTCCGAATTGTTGGGCACATAAATCCGGTCCTCAAACCACAAGGTATCGTGCTCATCCTCGCGAAAACCTTTGGCTTTTCCTTCGCCCATCTTCTCTCTTATCTCAGCAATCTCTTTGTCCTCCTTCCGAAGCTTCTCGAATCTTGTTCAATAACGTCATTGAACCTCCATTGTTGCAAGAAAACCTCTTGGAACAATCTCCAATCAAGTTCCATGATCTCCATGACTAACTCCTTTGGCAATCCTTTGCTTTCAAGGATATTAGCATAACTCTTCCGCTCAAAGCGTGCGCTTTCGACGTTGGCCTTTCCTGGATGATAGTGTAGCTTCATGTCGTAATCCTTTATAAGTTCCAGCCATCTCCTTTGTCTGAGGTTTAACTCCTTCTGTGTGAAAATGTACTTCAAACTCTTGTGATCCGTGTACACATCACAACGGTTTCCAATGAGATATTGTCTCCAGGTCTTCAGCGCATGTACTACAGCTGCTAACTCCAAATCATGCGTGGCATAGTTCAACTCATGAGGTTTTAGTTGTCGTGAGGCATACGAAACAACTTTTCCGTCCTGCATAAGAACACATCCAAGTCCCGAGCGAGGCGTCACAATACACTTGAAACTTCTTATGTATATCTAGCAATGTCAAGATCGGGCTGTAGTCAACCGCTTTCTTCAACTCTTGAAAGCTTGTCTCGCAATCCTCTGTCCATTTGAACTTAGTATCCTTCTTTAGCAATTCAGTCATTGGCGTAGCAATCTTGGAAAAATTCTCAATGAATCTCGATAATATCCTGCCACCCAAGGAAATCATGGATCTCGCCAAGCGAGGTGGGTGCCAACCATTCAAAGGATCGATCAACCTTCATCGATCTACTGCTATACCTCTCCCGATATAACATGCCCAAGAAATCCAACTTCCTTCAACCAAAACTCGCACTTGCTGAATTTGGCGTATAACCGGTGTTCCACGAAGTTTCTCGAGAACCAAACGTAGATGTTCATGGGCTCCTCTTCGTTCTTAGAGTATACCATAATATCATCAATAAACACCACAACAAACTTGTCCAAATACTCCATGAACACCTTGTTCATCATGCTCATGAAATAGGCAGGGGCGTTAGTCAGTCCAAATGACATGACCACATACTCGTATAATCCATACCGTGTGGTAAATGCTCTCTTTGGTATATCCTTCTCTCGGATCTTCAACTGATGGTATCCTGATCGTAGATCAATCTTCGAAAACACCTTAGCTCCTTGCAACTGATCAAACATATCATTAATCATCGGTAAGGGATACTTGTTCTTTATAGTTACTTCATTCAGAGCTCGATAATCAACAACCATCCTTAGGGATTTATCCTTCTCCACCAAAAGTACTGGGGCTCCCCAGGGTGATGAACTTCTATGAATGTAACCTTTCTCCAATAGCTCCTTGGTTTGCTTCTTAATTTCCTCCAAATCATTTGCGGGCATCCGGTAGGGTCTCTTAGATATTGGCCCTGTACCTGTCAATAGTTCTATCAGAAACTCGATGTCTCGATCCGGTGGCATGCCTGGTAACTCCTCTGGGAAAACATCCGGATAATCCTTTACTACAGGTACTTCCTCTGCATAACTCCCGTGAGGGCATTCACTTGGCTCCTCCTAGGCACATGCCTAGATACATACTTAATCCTTTTTCCCTCTGGGGTGGTAAGATAAATTGACTTGCTAGCACAGTCAATACTTCCTCCATATTTTGACATCCAGTCCATACCTAATATCACATCCAATCCTTGCGACTCCAAGAGAATTAGGTTAGATGGAAAAACATGCTTGCCAATGATTAGGGGTATCTGGGTGCACCATCTGCTAGCCATGTACTCTGCTCCAGGCGAGCTCACTAGGAGAGGGGTCCTAAGGGTTTGGGTTGGTAACTTAAACTTTTCCACAAATCCCCTTGATATGTATGAATGCAATGCACCAAGATGTCGAAAAGAACAGTAAATGACCGAACCAAAACTTACCTATTACCGCGTCTCGGCTGCTCTTCAACTTCCTCCACGTTAACGTGGTTCACTTGTCCTTTGTTGAATGGATTGGGCTTCTTCCCAGCGCTTCCATTTCCGTTTCCATTCTTTCCTTCAGGGCAGTCATTGGCATAGTGCCCTGTCTTCCCGCACTTAAAGCATATAACTTGGCTTAAGTCCCTCTTGGCGGGTGTAGATGGGTTAGAGCGATTCTGATTATTGTTGACTCCATTCCCATTCCCGTTGTTCGCACCATTTTGATTATGCGATCCTCCTCCAGCATGGTTATGACCTCCATGGTTATGAACAAGTCCTCCCGAGTTCGGGGTTAAGCGGGGCTTCTGGTGAGCTCCTGAGTTATACTTTCCTTCTCCATACTTCCTTTTACGGTTCTCAATCTGCTGTTGCTTCCCTTCAATCATTAGGGCCTTATCTACCAACTCCTGATAGTTGTTGAAAGTTTCTACCATCAACTGCATACTCATCTCATCATTCAACCCTTCCATAAACTTCTCTTGCTTCGCGGCATCTGTGGCCACATCATCAGGGGCATAGCGTGATAACTTGCTAAACTCATCCACGTCTTTGGGCCACAAGACGGTTCCCCTGGCGTAAGTTGCGAACTCACGCTTCTTTATCTGCATGGCTCCGGTTGAGACATGGGCCGCAAAAGCTTGTTGGAACTGGTCCCAAGTGACATTGGCTATAGGAAAAGTAGCCGTGTAATTCTCCCACCATGCGGCTGCTGGTCCATCCAATTGATGTGCGGCAAAGCGCACCCTTTCAGCATCCGTGCATCCTGCGGTGGTTAACTCCCTTCCAATACGGCATAGCCAATCATCATAAACTATTGGCTCGGTATTACTGGAAAACACCGGCGGTTGTAACCTCAGAAAACGGGCTAAATTGTCCACTGGCGGCGGGTTGTTGTTGTTGTTGTTGTTGCCCTGGTTCTGAACTAGTAATTGCATCAAGGCATTCTGCTGCTGGATCAACTGGGTGAGCTCCAGTGGGAAAGCAAAACCGGGGTCACGTCTCGGAGGCATCTAAGGGTTTAGATGGAAGAGATTAGAATAGAAAGAGGTCTAGTGAGAAAACACTACCCACATGCACATGAGGCAAACACAAACATTCATTCAATCAAGCAAGGGCATACAAAACGGTCTAGGACTATCGCATAAGTGCTCAACTACTACTAGTTACATGGGGAATACTACTATTATATGGTGGTCATCTAGAAATTTTGATCGGTGGAAGACTCCATGATGTCCGCTCCACTTCGTCTTCATAGTCATCATCACTTGGATCAGAGTCGGTGTCGCCGATGATGATGTAGTTGTCCTGACAAGTGGGATCTTCTTCCTCTTCTTCCGGTCTTTGGTCCTCCCATGAAGACTCCGATCTTCTTGACTAGGTCGTCATTCTTCTCCAGTAGGGTCTTAATTTCTTCCTTATATCCATCGCGTGTAAACTTGAGTTCTTCCTCCAGCTCGATGATCCTAGTTTTCGCCTTCTTCAAATCCATCATGTCTGCACAAGACATCCGGTTCTCCCGACGCCGAATGTGCTGGTTTAGCTCTGGATGTAAGCTGCAATGGATCTATCCTTATTGGTGCTGATTACTTCCCATTGCTCGTCTCGGCGCCCACATATTTGATATATGGTGTCTTTAAGCTCCCTATTGTAGACTTCACCAATGCGTCCCATGGTAATGTGACCTGCCATACTCTTTCCCAAACTCCAGTGTTGGTGCATTGAAAACACACACTATGGGCTCCGTGATTGGCAAACGTCCTTCCGAACTAGAGCTTGAATCTTCCAAGACTCTTCTTCCGGTAAGGTGGCGTTATGCGTCCGGTGAAGCTTGGTATTCCAATATTCAGTACCTAGTGACTTCCTTCAAGTGGCGTCAAAAGGTGTGTCTTCATCCGTTGTGCAAACTTGTTCTTCATCTCCGTCATCCTAAAGAGTGGAAAAATGGAGAGGAGTCAGAAATGGGTAGAGAAGAGTGACCTATGGTTTTATCTTAGTGGTCGTGTCCTACACTCAACAGGTGCTCGATACCATCTTGTAGCGACCCGACCTCGTGATGGTCAAGTCTCGTGCTTCCGTGTCATCCTCGGATCGGTAATGCTTTGACACACACGATTACTCAAGGATTTATAACAGAGTAGCAATCACACACTTATTACATCGAATGTCTCAAAAGAGAACTTATTACAATAATATGGCTTAAGGCCATCTAATACGATAACAATGAAAGGCTTGGAAGATAAAGTGAGTCCATCAACTCCAACGGCATAGCCGAGCTGCACGGCAACGACCTATCGAACCTTACTCCTCGTCTGAATAGTCTGCAACATAATACGTTGCAGCCGAGAACGGGTCAAGACATGGAATATGCCGTAATGTAACACAATAGAGCAATAATGAATAATGCTAACACTACATGCATGTTTGGCTGGTGGAAAGCTCTCTGATTACAGCTTTGGAAAGCCAATTGTTCCCTACATCAAAGGAATAAGTTTTACTTTAACTATCATGGTGGTTGAAACATCATTGAGAAGGTATAACCCCAACTCAATCCCAATTAGAGTAATTAATATCCCAGCAATATTAATATAGAGTGATGAGATACATGTGAATACTCAGGTACTAGATACTCATAATTGTCCATAACCGGGGACACGGCTAACCATGATTAGATTGTACACTCTGCAGAGGTTTGCGCACTTTTCCCCACAAGACTCGATCGCCTCCGTTGATTTTCTCGCACTACATGGTGTTAGAGAAACGGATGACCGAGACACGATCTTTGTAAACATTAACTCTCTACTCCGGGTAGACCATACCAAACCTACAAACCCACTACCTGCTGATCCACCTCTTCAAGAGCTTCACGTAACTTACTAAACTATGCTAGACCCCATAATAGCTTGTGGCTGCACACGGAAGTTTCTAGCATGAATAATCTCAGTTCCCTTTGAGCACAGGTGGCGGTCCATAGGAAGATCACACGGGTACCCCGGGATTTCCAAAAATAAAACAGACAACACTGGGTTCCCCAGGTGCCTCAATCCACCCAGATGTGTATTAAAGTTGCCACCTTAAAGTAAACCATTAATTTAACAATCTCACATCTGTCATGAATAACTCCCAAACCCAACCACGTCTACGAGCATAGCATAGCAATATAAGCAACACGTAGAAGTAACTCCCAAGGGTTTGATAGTAACAGGGCAATAGGTTCCTACCTCATCATCTACTTCCCAACCCACAAATTAATGACTTCCTAACCATGCAATGTTTGAGGTTGAACTAATGCATAAAAACTGGGTATGAAAAGAGTATGATCAAAGTGTTACTTGCCTTGCTGACGATCCGTGAATCCTAGAGACTCGTAGTAACACGCTTCGCACTCCGAGAATTCTATCGCAAGCAAACAATACATACATAGGCAACATGCAAAGATGCACAAAACGAAACTTCAACTGAAATAGGTTGACCGGAGAGTTCAACTTAAGAACTCCGGTTCACAAGAAGAATCAAACCAAACGGAGCAACGAAACTCAAACGGCGAAAGAAACAAGATCCGTTTACTAATCTGAACTAGGGTCAAATTTTACAGAGGAAAAAACTTGTTTGAGTAGGCTATTCGGAAAGAGGGTTTCGAGATGAAACTCCAGGCGCTTGAATCGCCTGATTCCGATAAACGAGCGAAAAGTTATACTAGTTCGAACATCGGATCAGAAATCACGATCGAAATAATCGCGGAATAAATCCGATAAAAAGAAAAACGACGAACAGCTAAACGAACGAACGTTCGTTAGCAAAAACCAAACGACGAACACGTTCGTAAAAACGAACAAACGAGCGAACGCTCACAAAACAAATAAACCGGAGAATAAAACCGATCTATAAAAAAACAGGGCTAGGGTTTTTCTTAAAAAAACCGAACTGGTTTTTCTGAAAAAAACCGGCGACGAGGGGCTACCTCCGGCGAGGTCGTCCGGCGGGCGGGCGGCTCCGGCGGGGCTCGGCGAGGGGCGCGGGGTGGCGGCGGGGTGCGGGTGGCGGCGGAGTGGCGGCGGGCGGCTCGGGCTCGGGCGGCGGCTGCCCGGGAGGGCGGCGGTGGTGGCGGTGGTGGTTTAGAGGGGGCGGGGGCGATATAAAGGTTGGTGGGGGTCGGACTTGGGGGGGTCGGGCGGTAGGCGGCGACTGGACTCTCCGAGTCCGACGGGCGGCACGGGCGGGAAGGCGGTGGCGCTGGGCGGGCTGCTCGGCTGGGCCCTTGGCCCAACGCTGGGTCCTATTTTTTTTAAAAAAACGTTCATCTGAAACTTAAAAAAAATCCTAGAAAATTAAATAAAAATCTAAAATTTCCAAAACAAGTTTTCTTTGTCTAAATAAAATATCTAGAACAAGATGAACTTTTCTTGGCCCCTAAAATGCAATTTTTAAAACATGCAAATTTTTCTCTAGGCAAATAAAATTCCAAATAAATAAAATAAAATCCAAATAATGATTTCAACATTTTTCGTCCGATATTTCAATTATTTTTGGAGAAGTCATATTATCTCCCCTCATTTATTATTTAAAAATGAAATATTTTCCGGAGAGAAAAATAATAAAATCAAAATCCTCGTCTTCATTATTTGATAAAATTCAAATATGAAAATCGGAAAATCCCCAACTCTCTCCGAGGGTCCTTGAGTTGCTTAGGATTTCGAGGATTGCAAACGAAAATGCAATAAAATATGATATGCATGGATGACCTATGTATAACATGCCAAATTGAAAATTTGGGATGTTACACTTGGCGGAACCAATCTAGGGCTCCGTCAGAGCTGTTCTGCCGGGGAAACTTCCCTCCGGGAGGGGGAAATCATCGCCATCGTCATCACTAATGCTCCTCTCATCGGGAGAGGGAAATCTCCATCAACATCTTCACCAACACCATCTCCTCTCAATACCCTAGTTCATCTCTTGTATCCAATTCTTATCTCCATGTCCGGGATTGGTACTAGTAGGTTGCTAGTAGTGTTGATTACTCCTTGTAGTTGATGCTAGTTGGTTTATTTGGTGAAAGATCATATGTTCCGATCCATTATGCATATTAATACCCCTCTGATTATGAACATGAATATGCTTTGTGAGTAGTTACGTTTGTTCCTGAGGACATGGGAGAAGTCTTGCTATTAGTAGTCATGTGAATTTGGTATCCGTTCGATATTTTAATGAGTTGTATGTTGTCTTTCCTCTAGTGGTGTTATGTGAACGTCGACTACATAACACTTCACCATTATTTGGGCCTAGAGGAAGGCATTTGGAAGTAATAAGTAGATGATGGGTTGCTAGAGTGACGTGCTTAAACCCTAGTTTATGCGTTGCTTCGTAAGGGGCTGATTTGGATCCATATGTTTCATGCTATGGTTAGTTTCGGTGTCAAAACCGGCGGATCTCGGGTAGGGGGTCCCGAACTGTGCGTCTAGGCGGATGGTAACAGGAGACAAGGGACGCGATGTTTTTACCCATGTTCGGGCCCTCTCGATGGAGGTAAAACCCTACTTCCTGCTTGATTGATCTTGATGATATGAGTATTACAAGAGTTGATCTACCACGAGATCAGAGAGGCTAAACCCTAGAAGCTAGCCTATGGTATGATTGTTGTCCCTCTCTATCGACTAGCCTGACCTCGGTTTATATAATGCACTAGAGGCCTAGGATAACAAGAGTCCTAGCCGAATACGCCGGTGGGGGAGGAGTCCTTGTCTTGATCGCCAAGTCTTGCGGAATCTTCCTTGTATGCTGCAGCTGTCCGGACTGGCCCATGAGTATACGGCCATGGGGGTCCTCGGCCCAATCTAACAGATCGGGAGATGACGTTGTGAGTACCCCCTAGTCCAGGACACCGTCAGTAGCCCCCTGAACCGGTGTTCAAGTTTAGGGACACTCCTCGATTCTTCTGAACCGTTCTTCATCTTCAGTCGTCGGTCTTGAAAACTGGTTCAACAAATCTTCTCATCTTAGATCTTGAGGATCGCCGAAATGCATTTGACGAGTTTACACGTCGGGTATCCGAGGAGCCCCTTTAAGTTTCCGCCTTTATCAATGCCTTGTTATTTTTATGCCACACCTCGGGTTTGAAGTTGTTCCCGGGCGGCAGCGTCCTCTTGTGTCCGAGCTCCAACGCCGTACTGCATTCGAGGTATCTTTTGCAGCCAAGCACCAATGCCGGACTGCTTCCCAGCTCTAACGCCGGACAGTATCCGAGCTCCGACGCCGGACTATGTATCCGAGCTCCAACGCCGGACTGTATCCGAGGTGTCGTAAATCACCTTGGTTCAAAGAAGTTTGAAGGAGTTTAGCCGAGCTTAATGCCGAAAATGCCCTCTATGGAGCCAGCCACTAGCGCCCGAGCTTTATGCCGGACTGCTTCAGAGGTGGTGCACCACCCCGAATGTGGGCCGATTTTTGTCAATATTTTTGATTGGTGCAATTTATTCTCTGCCAAGATACATAGCCAGTAGCCCTCAAGGTGGGTATCGGTCTAAAACCTGAGATGCACATGAAGGATGACTTAAGACCGCTGATCCCCGTAGCTGCTGAGACTCAGGTTGATTTGCAAAATTGGTCTGTGGATCAAGTACTAGCTCGGCAGAATACTTCGGGACACAAAAAGCAGCGTGCTCAGTCCTCAAGACTCATGTTGGGTGCGGCCGACCAACCTGAGGATCAAAATCTCCTCGTAGATCAGATTACACTTAAAATTTTCTCGCATTGGATAGGCAATGCAGAGCCCCGAGACACCGGGTCGGGTGGCAACACCGCATCGTGGGATCGATGTGCCCCTTTAATATTTGTAAATAATAAGCCCGAAGCCCAAGAGTTCTCGAGCCTTAATGCGGCACGGGTGGCGAATTAAGGATTGATATCCATAGTAAAATCACAAACTATGTGCAATGACTCTATGTATCCAAGTACTTTACGTCATTAATGCTCGGATCCGCATTGTACACAACTTTGTTGACCGACCATCGGCTTCCACCTCCTCGGCCAATAGCCGAGGAGTGTTTGTCCTACTTTATAAAGCCTTTATGAGGGCAAAGATTTACAACAAACAAGGCAATCTGGCCATACGGTTTTATAAACAAAGGTACACAGAGAGATATGTTATATTACTGTTCAACAGAAGAAATGTCTTCCAAAGAAAATAGTCCCGCTATCAGTTCCTTTCTTTGGGTTGTCATGCTAAGCATGATCATGAAACCTCAGCTCCAATGTAAGAGCAAAATATCGAGGATTTAGTTTGGGAGGCCAGTTATTAGCCCCCGGTAGTGTTCGGCGACAGTCGAGGTCAAGCCGTAAACACTTTAGCCATTGTTATGAATGGCCCGTTGTTTAACACCGTCATCGGATCGCTGACCAGTTTATGCTGATTGTGACAGTCAGTTTGGGCTTTCTCCACTGAGGTGCTTAACCATGTGAGCTGGACGCACAATCGCAGTGGTTCTCCCTTTGCACACCTAGCCGAACAAAGCGGAATGTAGGAGGCAGGATCTCGGGTAGGGGGTCCCGAACTGTGCGTCTAGGCGGATGGTAACATGAGAGAAGGGATGCGATGTTTTTACCCAAGTTCGGGCCCTCTCGATGGAGGTAAAACCCTACTTCCTGCTTGATTGATCTTGATGATATGAGTATTACAAGAGTTGATCTACCAAGAGATCAGAGAGGCTAAACCCTAGAAGCTAGCCGATGGTATGATTGTTGTCCCTCTCTATCGACTAGCCTGGCCTCGGTTTATATAATGCACCAGAGGCCTAGGGTAACAAGAGTCCTAGCCGAATACGCCGGTGGGGGAGGAGTCCTTGTCTTGATCGCCAAGTCTTGTGGAATCTTCCTTGTATGCGGCAGCTGTCCGGACCGGCCCATGAGTATACGGCCATGGGGGTCCTCGGCCCAATCTAACAGATCGGGAGATGACGTGGTGAGTACCCCCTAGTCCAGGACACCGTCAGTTAGGTTTACCTTTATACTTTTGTTCTAGTTGCGGATGCTTGCAATAGAGGTTAATCATAAGTGGGATGCTTGTTCAAGTAAGAATAGCACCCAAGCACCGGTCCACCCACATATCAAATTATCAAAGTACCGAACGCGAATCATATGAACATGATTGAAACTAGCTTGACGATATTCCCATGTGTCCTCGGGAGCGCGTTTCCTTATATAAGAGTTTGTCCAGGCTTGTCCTTTGCTACAAAAAGGATTGGGCCACCTTGCTGCACTTTATTTACTTTTGTTACTTGTTGCTCGTTACAAATTATCTTATCACAAAACTATATGTTACCACTTGTTTCAGTACTTGTAGAGAATACCTTGCTGAAAACCGCTTATCATTTCCTTCTGCTCCTTGTTGGGTTCGACACACTTACTTATCGAAAGGACTATGATAGATCCCCTATACTTGTGGGTCATCAGGACCCACCTGGCCACGAGGGTGGGGGCGCGCCCTACCCCCCAGGGCGCTCCCCCCCTGCCTCGTGGGCCCCCTATTGACTCTCCGATGGCCATCTTCTGCTATATGAGGTCTTTCATTGAGGAAAGAATCATAAGCAACCTTTTGGGACGAAACTCCGCCGCCACGAGGCGGAACCTTGGCGGAACCAATCTAGGGCTCCGGCAGAGCTGTTCTGCCGGGGACAATGCCCCTCCGGGAGGGGGAAATCATCGCCATCGTCATCACCAATGCTCCTCTCATTGGGAGAGGGAAATCTCCATCAACATCTTCACCAGCACCATCTCCTCTCAAAACCCTCGTTCATCTCTTGTATCCAATTCTTGTCTCCAAGTCCGGGATTGGTACTAGTAGGTTGCTAGTAGTGTTGATTACTCCTTGTAGTTGATGCTAGTTGGTTTATTTGGTGGAAGATCATATGTTCAGATCCTTTATGCATATTATTACCCTCTGATTATGAACATGAATATGCTTTGTGAGTAGTTACGTTTGTTCCCGAGGACATGTGAGAAGTCTTGCTATTAGTAGTCATGTGAATTTGGTATTCGTTCGATATTTTGATGAGATGTATGTTGTCTAGCCTCTAGTGGTGTTATGTGAACGTCGACTACATAACACTTAACCATTATTTGGGCCTAG
Source organism: Aegilops bicornis (assembly GCA_021605145.1). Lineage (NCBI taxonomy): Eukaryota > Viridiplantae > Streptophyta > Magnoliopsida > Poales > Poaceae > Aegilops > Aegilops bicornis. The sequence continues at coordinate 6,877,670 of CM038673.1, forward strand.
AGGAAGGCATTGGGAAGTAATAAGTAGATGATGGGTTGCTAGAGTGATGTAAGCTTAAACCCTAGTTTATGCGTTGCTTCGTAAGGGCTGATTTGGATCCATATGTTTCATGCTATGGTTAGGTTTACCTTAATACTTTTGTTGTAGTTATGGATGCTTCCAATAGAGGTTAATCATAAGTGGGATGCTTGTTCAAGTAAGAACAACACCCAAGCACCGGTCCACCCACATATCAAATTATCAAAGTACCGAACGCGAATCATATGAACGTGATGAAAACTAGCTTGACGATATTCCCATGTGTCCTTGGGAGAGCTTTTCCTTATATAAGAGTTTGTACATGCTTGTCCTTTGCTACAAAAAGGATTGGGACACCTTGCTGCACTTTATTTACTTTTGTTACTTGTTGCTCGTTACAAATTATCTTATGACAAAACTATCTGTTACCACTTATTCCAGTACTTGCCGAGAATACCTTGCTGAAAACTGCTTATCATTTCCTTCTGCTCCTCGTTGGGTTCGACACTCTTACTTATCGAAAGGACTGATAGATCCCCTATACTTGTGGGTTATCAAGCGCCAGTCCCGAGCCCCCCGCTGGGAGGGAGCGAGCCTCTTCGGGCCCCTTCAGCTGCCCCTGCTGCGGGAGACGGGCCTGGTCGCGCACTCAAGCTTGCGCGCGAGCGGAGTGTCGTCCACCATGAGCTCTTTCAGGAAGAAATGGGTGCGATGAGCCGTCTTGGCAGAGAACTCGCGGATGTTGACGTGCGCCTTGAAGCTGAGGGCCTCCGGCTAGTGGAGGAATGGCGTCAACTGTGGCCTTCAACTGCGGGCGCCTCCAGCGGGAGCATGCCAACGCGGAGGCTGAGACATCCCTGACAACCTCCCGTGAAGCCAGTGTCCGAACCTCGGAGGAGGCCAGGGAGGCCGACTGTCGTCGTGCGATCGCCGAGGAGCGCAGGAGGGAGCTCCTGGCCTTGAAGGCCTCTTTGGAGTAGCAGGTGGAGGCACGCAGGGCCGCCCATGCGTCGATGAAGGGGACACCTGCCGAGGAGGAAGAGATCCGGAAGCGCGAAGAGACGCTGGCGCTGGAAGCCACGAAGCGCAGCCTTGAGCTTGAGAGGTTGGAGACGAGGGAGCGCCAGGTTACCCAAGCGGAGGATGCCGCTAACGCGCGCGAGGCGGGGATGCAGAAGGAGGTCGACAGCAGGGTGGCCGAGGCTCGCGCAGATCTTGTTGGCAGGTACGACCTGAAGCTGGAGCTTGTGGAAGCCGAAGCCGTGGGCCGGACTACTGCCCTCAGGACAGAGTTGGCTGAGGTAGAGCAGCATGAGAAAGCCGCCGCAGCCGCCCTGGTCTCAGTGCAAGCTGAGCTGGCTTCCAACTGCGCCGAGCTGCTTTCTCTTCAGCGGTAGGTCACCAGCGCCGAGTCCTTCACGCAGCAGAGCAGGGAGGAAGAGCTCCAGCGACAGATGCTGGAGTGTGTGCACACCCCCATGCTCCAAAGCCTTAGGATCAGGGCCAACGCGGCGCTGGGCGCCATCTGCGACGAATATGCCCCTCATCCCCACTCGAACGATGACACCAGTCACCTCCTTTTCTTCACCGATGTGGTGACACGCCTGGAGAATCGATCCGAGAGGGCTCGCGGGCTTGTCGAAGAGAGGAGCCGCGGCCTGCTCAGGCGCGCGTTCTCCCGCGTCTTCAGCCATCTCCAGAACACCTACCCCAACTTTGATTTTGACGCCGCCATTGCCCCCGTGCCCGAGGCCTTCCGGGGCGACCTGGCGCGTTGGCTAGAAGACAATGTGGATGCTCTAGTCAGGGCCTTCACCTCCGAGGACGACGCGACGGTGGTCGCTGCGGATGAAGGCGACATGGTCGACAATGGTGAGGGCGGCGCCAGCAATGGCCATGGTGACGCCAACGACGGTGACATCGATGCCAGTGACGCGTCTGAGGGCGACGCGGAGGTCACAGTGAGCGACATGTTCGATTGAGCCTGCACTTCCTTGTCGTTGACCTTGCATGAGAAAGCTCGGGCATAGCCCTGGAAGTTGTAAGAGCATTTTGGGAGGGGGAGCCCCTCATGTAAACGGATTATTGCTTCTATTCCTTTGGCCAAGCCACATATGTGTTTTTACGGGCCCGCGAGTCCCGCCATGAGCTTGCCGTTGTAATTTACCTTAGTCCGGACAAGTTCCGAACCGGCTCGTGAGGCCATGAACTTCTGAGGAGCCTGCCAATGCGTTCGGGAGTGCCTCGCGAGAAGCAAACGCCAGCCATGGCAGAACGGGCGCGCAGCATGCGCGCGCCGCGCCCAGCCCCCGCTCGCGAGGGGGGAGGCAGCATGTGTGAACTCTGAATCAAGGCAAGGAACCAGATTGCAAGAAATCGCACGAACGAGAAAAGGCACCCCCCGCGCACACCAATGAAAATTCAACTTCAAACTTAAATCCAAAGCCAGAAAGCAGGGCTACAAAAAAGAGGTTAAAAGCAAATGGCCGTGTCCGGCGCCTAGTATAGTCTTCTTGTCTTCTCACCAGCGCTGAGCTAAGTGCTGCCACTGGGACGTGGGAGGGAGCCCCCGAGGCCCGAGGGCAGCACTCCTGAGACTCCGAGGCGTGTACAACCCCACTCATTATTACGTGAGAGTGTCACGAGCGGAGACCTTCACAGGCGTGAGCCTTACTTCATATCGCCAGACGAGGGCCCCGCCTTGCGCCACCCTCGACCACCTTTGGGGCGTCCGAAAACCAGGACGACACCAAGGGGCAAAGGGGACGCCAGCAGCGCCCTCGGCGACCATGGGTCCTCTGCCGGGGGAAGGCTCACCAGCACCTCCCCGGCAGAGGGCCTACCTCCGGGGGACGCCCTGCTCCGCGTGATGCGGGGAGGGGCCTTGCTCCCGGCTCCTTCCCTGCAGCCCCCAGTGCGCTCCTCATGGTGGAAGGGAGGTTGTCGAGCTGGGGCCGCCGTCTACCGCTGTGACCTGATCCAACCGCGACCCATGGTTAGCGTAAGCTTGCTCCTGAGAGATTAGTGGTACCCTGTAGCTGTTGTCGCCGGCACGGTCGGTGAGGCTTCCGGGAGGCTCCTAGAAGGCCTTAGCTTCTAGCCCTCCTCCTTCCAGCCTGGCTCGAGGAACGAGCCAGGGTCGTCTTCCAGCGTGTAGTCCTGGTCCATCATGCGGGGCACGTAGGCCTCCGAGGCCGTCGCTCCGAAGACGTCGCCGAAGGGCCCCACGCTCCACGTTGCCCGGCCCAGCGCGCCGCCTTGAGGATGGTAGGGCGGCATCCCTCTAGGGCCGCGGCTGGCAATGCTCTTGCCCACGCTCATCGGAGGTGGCGCGGGTGCGATTCGGCATCCGGTGCTGCTGGTCGTGCCGGTATCGATGAAGCCTCCTGGCGCGCCCGGGGGCACGCGGGCGCGGCGAGGCCCACCATGCGACCCGGTCGCGGTCTGAGGCGTAAGCAGGGAGCAGAAGGGCGGTGTGCCTGAGGCCGGGCGTCCAGTAGTACAAGTTATCCTGACTAAAGGTGGTCTTCGCCTGCCAAAGGCTCTGGTGGTGACGCCGTCTTGGGCTCCACAGTGACCTTCGTCCTGTTGTCGTGCTGGTCTTGGACACGTTGCACTGATTTGAAAACCTTTGCCTGATGCCTCGGGACTCCTAGCATGCGCTCACCCCTTTAGCACTAAAGAGGAAGCGAGGACACTGCGTACGCTGGCGCCCGCCTGGCACCGGTCGTCATGGCTTGTGTCATAGAAACCTTGCGAGGTGTCCCTTGCCTTGATCTCTCCACCCCTCGCGAGCCAGCCTGGTGAGGCAGCCCCTGAGGAGGTCTTGTGTCGTCCGCCTCGCGAGGCTTGGCCCCTTGCGAGGGTCTTGAGTGTTTGCTGGTGAAGATGGGCCGTACAGGGCCGCTGGTGGAGCCACGCTGTGGGCCGCAAGCAGGCAAGTCTGGGGACCCCCGTTCCCAGGACACCGACAACATCAACCTTAAATTCTTGTTAATGTGCTTTGAGGAATTGTCAGGGTTAAAAATAAATTTTGATAAGAGCGAGGCAATGATTATGGGATGCGATCTGGAGAATCAACTCAGGGGTGCACATATGATGAGTTGCAAGTTAGGGGAACTACTCGTAAAATACCCAGGGGTAAAAATCTCATATAAGGTTGTGCGTACGGAATACTTTGATCTACTTGCTGAAAAAGTGGCTACAGAGTGGAGCCATAGCAAGGGCGCCTAATGGCCTCGGCCAAAAGATTGGTTCTTGTGAACGATTGGCTTGCTAGCATCCCCATGTTTACCATGGGTTTTTGTTTACTTCGGGATGGGGCGCATTATAAGATGGACAGGGTGAGGTCCAGATTCTTCCGAGGGGAAATTGGATGGGAAGAAATGATACCGTATGGTTAGTTGGCCAATTATTTGCTCGCCAAAAGAGAATGGAGGTTTGGGGTGATTAATACTAACATCATAAACTGTTGCCTCATAGCAAAGTCGGCTTGGGAGATCTTAACTGATTAGGGAGGTCTTTGGTTGCAAATATATTGTAACAAATACCTTAGAGAAGGGACAGAGGGGCAGGAACATAGTGAGCAAATCTCAATTTACCAGATCCACCCAAAAGGTAGAACACCTTCTATGTTTGGGGTACAAAATATCATATTCGGGACGGGAGACTTGCCTCCTTTTGGTTTGATAGGTGTAGTGGGGATACATCTTTTCACGAAAGATTTCCAAGCCTCTTTGTGATTACTAACAAGGAGGATACGAGAATGGGGGAAACGTGGATGAATAACAGATGGGCACCCCCTTTTAGCCGTACCTTTGGAGCATAGGAGGCAAATGAGTGGCGGGACATGCTCAGTGTACTTCAAGTTTCAAGGCCATCCACGGGTATAAATGAGGTGACATGGAGACTTGACCCATCGGGGCAATTCTCCATGGGATCCTATATAAGAAGATCTTCAAGAATGCACCAACGATGGACTTATTGGGTATTTGGAAGGCCAAGACCCCGACGAAAGTAAAAATATTTTTGTGTTAATTCGTGTGGAATAAAATACCAACTGGCGACCAAGTTTGAAAAATACAAGGCCTAGGTGATGGCAAGTGTACTTGGTGTCAGATGGAGGAGGATAGTAACCACATAATCTTTTGATTTATCTGATGGCTCGAGAATTTGTGATGTTTTCCTAGTGATTCTTGCTTGGTTTTCACTGGATTTTAAATACTCTTCAAACATTTCTAATGCTAATCCCTCGAAAGAGAAGAAAATCCATTTTTTGAAATGTTTGGCAGGAAATATCATATATGGAAGGAAACCAAGGAGGATTGCTACAAATCAAGCCGAATGGAGCAACTTCCATGAAAAGACTCAAGTCATCAGGCGCAACAGCTCAAAAGATGATGTTCCACACACCCGCAAGCGCTTGTATGGGAGGTCGTTTGGACTGCCAACAACTCTATCGCATCTATACAAGTCACTATCATGAAGGGACCAGGGGAGGAGAGAACCCTAGGTGCCACTGCCATGTCTAGAATAGGAGAAGAGGATATCTGAAGAACCTTCGGAGATTTTCTTAGTTTTGGTCCTTTCATCTCCATTATCATCATCACCCCTTCACTATTGTAAGAGTAATTCCAATTTGTGAGAAAAATTGTAACTCTATTAAATCTCACATGGAGATCGAGACTATTTGGATCATCCATTTCATCTTATTCTGGATCTTCTTGGTATTATCCATATGGTTTTTCATGGGTTTTATCTCTATTGTGATTGATTCACCTCTTATGATCTGTGAGTAATTCCCCGTAGGCGTGGGAGATGTAGGTGAGTGGTAAGATTCATCTGTGCCTGTTCTATACATCGCCATTTGCATTTGTAGTCATATGGTCTGTCTAGTATGTTGTTATACTATGGTGAACTCTATGTGTCCAATTTAAGGGCCTAGGCAACATGATCTAAAGACCAACACATGTAACACATATTATTTAGGAAATCTGTGACCTCTGATTTGACATGTGGAGATATCTATGAGGGACGAAGACAATATGAGATAACATGATCCATTAAACCTAATGCTTGGTTTCGGTCTAAGGACCTTAATTGTGGAAACGACCACCACTACAAAAAAAGACACATCCGTGACATTTTGGTTCGAACGAATGTTTTTCTGTCATGCTTATGACACTTCTATGATGTTAATTGTGAAAAAACCCGATATCATCATAGATGTGGTGGGGCTCCTACTTCTATGACAAAAAATCATGACAGAAAATGGGCTTTTCGTCCTGGGCGGGCCGGGGACGCAGCTGCATGACATTCTTTGGGCTGTCCATGATGGAAAAAACAGTGGTAGAAGCGAGGGCGAGGAAAATATCGGTGAGTTCCCGGTTATGGTGGGTGGTCGGGGCCGAGCGATGCACGGAGGGATTGCGCGTTTCTCTCGTACACGTACGCGCGTGGGTGTGAGGCATTGGGCTCTAACTGAACCCGAGCAAGGAGTTCACCTACTAAACCCGAGCGATTGCACTGGCTACGCGTTATTGAACGCGAGCCATCGATCGATCCCTGGTTGTTACCTGAACTCGATCGAGCGATTCCTTCGCTACAACTTCTAACTGAAGCCGGTTGGACCTGCTGCCTCTTGTTGAACAGTGAAAGTTGTTGGGGGTTGGATGAACAGGACCCCGTGGTAGTAGAGGCCATTGTTGCTGGATGAACATGACGCCTATCGAGCCGGTTGGGGGTGGATGAACAGGACCCCGTGGAGGGCTGGTTGAACAGTAGCCGGTGGAGGGCTGGATGAACAGTAGCCTGTGGAGGGGTGGTTGAACAGTAACCAGTGGAGGAGCGGTGTAGGCTAGATCAACAGGAGCCCGTTGATGAACAGAAGCTGGTGGAGGCAGCAGGGAGACGCCATGGATGAATAGTCGCAGGTGGAGGCTGGAGGAGGTCGATGGTGGATGAACAGTAGCCCGTGGAGGCTGGAGCGAGGCAGTAGACGGTGGATGGACAGTAGCCCGTGGAGTCCCTTTCTGCGGTACGCCACACCCCTGTCGATGAACAGGACCCCTGTTTCGACCGTAGGAGGTCGAAGAGAAGTCCATTTCCTTCGTTTTGCGGTACACCATACCCCTCCCGATCAACAGGACCCCGTTTCGACTGTAGGCGGTCGAACACAAGGCCGTTTCCTCCGTTCTGCGGTACGCCAAGCCTCGTTTCGGCTGTTCCGTCCAAGCCGGCTGGCTCCCGATGAACAGGACGCATTTCGTTGCCTCCCGATGAACGCGACGGCGTAGTTTCTCCGTTCCGACCTAGTCGGTTGGCTGCCGATGAACAGGGACGCCGTCGCTACTCTCATCTGCCCTCTTCATGTACACGAGCCCTGGCCGTACGTATGCGTAAGTAGGCGTTGGAGACCTCGCCCGTATGTTCCTACGTGGTCGTATTTACTTTCTTGCACCCTAGCTGTACGTACGTTGACATGATATTGACAGGACTGCGTGACACACTACGTCCGCGCCTCTAGTACGACATGTGCCCTTCCTTACTCGGCACGGTTCATCGCTGCAGCCTGCAGATAGACGATCGACCAGTATGTACGTACACGTTCGCGACCAGAATGACAATGCTACGTACGCTTCGACCAGGTGGGTCCCGACTGTCAGGGAGGATAAGGAGGAACTTCCTTGCATGTGAAGTTATTGCTGGTGGGTCCCAGCTGTCAGGGGGAGAATCATTTTTTGCCCGTAATATGGACGCACTTCCTTGTGTGCAAAGATGTAGCTGGTGGGTCCCAGCAGTCAGGGGGAAACTTTTATTTTTGCGAAATACGGTGGCCCGTCCGGTGGGTCCCTATTGTCAGGTGGAGGAATCATTATTTTAAGCGTAATAAGGTTGCATTTCCTTGCTGCGGCCGTGGACCCAGCTGTCAGCCTCTCCACGTACAGTACTCTTCCGATGGAAGTCATTCCTTGAACACATTGACCATGTCGCACCGAGAGCACCAAGGAGGTGGACGACGGCGATGTCTAGTAAGGGGATGACGCGGAGCCGGGGAAGACGCGGCTGTGGATGCCCACGTGGAGAGGAGTACGAGGGTTGACTGGTACGGCTGCGGTGTGAGGTTGTCGTCGCCGCAGAATAACATGGGGTGTGGGTGAGTAGAGGGATGGCCTTGCCAGCGGTGGGAGGAGTAGGGGGCGGTGAGGCCTCCGCGGCAGCACAACCGGCCACGGGAGGCAGGAGCAGGCGGCACGACCGGCGTAGGTTTGGGCGGCTGGAGAGGAGCACTACGGCCGTTGGATGGACATCGTACGGTCACTGGAGCTAGAATTGTTCATATTGACTAAGTTGACAAAGCCCTCCGTCCACGTGAACTTAGTAGGCCCACAAGTCAGCCTCCCACTATGGTGGGTCCCAGCTAGCAGGGGGAGTATTCATTTTTTGTGTGCGTAATAAGAAGGCACTTCCTTGCGTGCGAAGATATAGTTGGTGGGTCCGAGCTGTCAGTAGGGGGAACCTTTTTTTTTGTTCACAAAATACAGAGGCCTTTCCGATGGGTCCCAGCTGTCAGGTGGAGCAATCATTATTTTGCGCGTAATAAGGAGGCATTTCCTTGTGTGCGGCCATGGACCCAGCTGTCAGCCTCTCCACGTATAGTCCACTTCCGATGGATGTCATTTGTTGACCACATAGACCACGCCGCGCCGAGAGTAACAGGGCGGTGGACGACGGCGAGGCCTAGGAAGGGAACGACATGGGGCCAGGGAAGACTTGGCAGTGGTTGCCCACGCGGTGGGGAGTACGAGGGTTTACTTGCTCTACTGCCACCGCTGGAAAATAACAGGAGGTGTGGGTGAGAGGAATGGTCTGGCCAACGATGGAGTAGGGTGGGGTGGTGTGGCCTGTGCGGTAGCACAGACATCCACGGGAGGCGGGAGCAGGCATTCCCACCAGCACTGGTTTGGGAGGCTGGAGCAAGAAGATCAGATATTGAAGAAGCAGCACAGCCGTTGGATTAACATCCCACGGTTACCGCTGCTAGAATTGTTTGTGGACTAAGTTGACAAATCCTTTCGTACACGTCAACCTAATAGACCCACAAGTCAGCCTCCAAATCTGTCCCAAACAGCATACAGCTCGAAATTTCTAGCCAGATTCAAATTAATTTAAAAACTAAACATACCTTAATTTAAATCCAATGAAATTTTACCTGCACAAAAACAATGAAATTTAAGATATCAAAATCCGAAAGAAAAAAGTATTTTTGAACTAATTGCCTATTTGCTGTATTTTTCATTTTACAACCCATTTATTATTACTTATAGCCCATTTCTTATTATTTATAGCCCATTTTCTGGGCAAGCCCGAATGCATCCCTCCTCGTCTTGAAAGATTTATGCCCCAACAGGGCATAGAAAAGCAAGTAGGCATACGTTGGCTATTCTGCAAAAAACAAAATAGTTAGGCTAGTCATTTTCAGAAAGGAAAAAAACTAGGCTGGTCATGTGGTAAACATATGAAATAAAAGTCTGGGCTAGATGGTCCACAGCTCCCGCACAACCCAGTTGATACCCTTCTCCATCCCGAAAAAAGAAACTGCGCGCGGTGCTGGGCCCCTACTATCATCCTCACCATGTACAATCATCTCCTTATTCCTCTTGGTTGTTGACCATGTTGACAACACCGGAGGGCCGCGCCGCGGCGAGCGAACCAAGGCGGAGGACGATGGTGAGGCCTCACACGTGAACGGACATGAGCCAGGGAAGATGCACAGAGTTTTAGGGTGCGATGTGGCCACGATGCGTGCGCGGTAGCACAGCCAGCCGTGGGAGGCGGGAGCAGGCGGTCCCGCCGGCGCTGGTTTGGCTTTGGCAGCTGGAGGAAGAAGAGACTCAAGAAACATGACAGACATTGAATGTCAATCCAACGATCAAGGTTGGCACAATCGTTTATTGACTAAGGCGACACCAAGTAGCATACTTTTTATATATAGGAATAAAAGAAAACTGGGCTCGTTCGCCTGATAACATTCCCGAAACTGCGACCGTTCGATCTTGCGTTGCAACTAAAACTGTGAGGAAATTATGTTTGTCTGCCGTCCTGCTCCCAGGGAACGTTCGCCACATAAGTGACTAGCACCCTTGGTTTTCAACCGAGAGGTCTTGGGTTCGAGTCCCAGGAACTCTCAATTTTGTCCTCCTTCCTTCCTCGCAAAAAAAGAAAGAGAATCGAAGACTTGAGAAGGTGTACAGAATAAGCTAGTGTACTAGTAAAGAGACGTTGCTGAGTTTTAGAAAAAAGAGAGACATGCTCCTGTAGCTGGTTCGAATCCAAACCTAGACTATGACTATATATGGTGCTATGCTACTCTGTAAGTAATGAAATTGACATATCCAACGTTTGTTTCTCCTCTTCTCTACTTACTCTGCCTAGCATCCAAAGCTCTGGCCATAGCAACCATGTCCGCTGGCTGCTCGTCCATCTGCTCTTCAGCAGGAAATAACCAGATATGCGCCAAGTCACCACCTGTACCATCACCTGTGGGTCTCATCACACCCCCACCGGCACACGCACCGCAGCCGATTGCTCATAGAAACCCGTTGCCGTTGGTGTGGTGCCATTGCTGCAAATCTTACAGAGTCATCCATCGCTTATGACCCACAAGAATAGGGAATCTATCATAGTCGTTTCGATAAGTAAGAGTGTCGAACCCAACGAGGAGCAGAAGGAAATGACAAGCACTTTTCAGTAAGGTATTCTCTGCAAGCACTAAAATTATTAGTAACAGATAGTTTTGTGATAAGGTAATTTGTAACGGGTAACAAGTAATAAAAGTGAATAAGGTGCAGCAAGATGGCGCAATCCTTTTTGTAGCAAAGGACAAGCCTGGACGAACTCTTATATAAAGGAAAACGCTCGCGAGGACACATGGGAATTATCGTCAAGCTAGTTTTCATCACGCTCATATGATTCGCGTTCGTTACTTTGATAATTTGATATGTGGGTGGACCGGTGCTTGGGTACTGCCCTTCCTTGGACAAGCGTCCCACTTATGATTAACCCCTATTGCAAGCATCCACAACTACAAAAGAAGTATTAAGGTAAACCAAACCATAGCTTGAAACATATATATCCAAATCAGCCCCTTACGAAGCAACGCATAAACTAGGGTTTAAGCTTCTGTCACTCTAGCAACCCATCATCTACTTATTACTTCCCAATGCCTTCCTCTAGGACCAAATAATGGTGAAGTGTCATGTAGTCGACATTCACATAACACCACTAGAGGAAAGACAACATACATCTCATCAAAATATCAAACGAATACCAAATTCACATGACTACTTATAACAAGACTTCTCCCATGTCCTCAGGAACAAATGTAACTACTCACAAATCATATTCATGTTCATAATCAGAGGGGTATTAATATGCATAAAGGATCAGAACATACGATCTTCCACCAAATAAACCAACTAGCACCAACTACAAGGAGTAATCAACACTACTAGCAACCCACAGGTACCAATGTGAGGTTTTGAGACACAGATTGGATACAAGAGATGAACTAGTGTTTGAGATGAGATGGTGCTGGTGAAGATGTTGATGGAGATTGACCCCCTCCCAATGAGAGGATCGATGGTGATGACGATGGTGATGATTTCCCCCTCCCGGAGGGATGTTTCCCCTGCAGAACAGCTCCGTCGGAACCCTAGATTGGTTCCTCCAAGGTTCCGCCTCGAGACGGCGGCGCTTCGTCCCGAAAGCTTTCTTCTGATTTTTCCAGGGCGAAAGACTTCATAACTTCATATAGCCAAAGATGGGCACCGGAGGCCTGCCAGGGGGCCCACGAGACAGGGGGCGCGCCCAGGGGGGTAGGGCGCGCCCCACCCTCGTGGACAGGGTGTGGCTCCCCTCTGGTGCTTTCTTCGCCCAATATTTTTAATATATTCCAAAACTGACTTCCGTGGAGCTTCAGGACTTTTAGAGTTGTGCAGAATAGGTCTCTATTATTTTCTCCTTTTCGAGTCCAGCAGCCGGCATTCTCCCTCTTCGTGTAAACCTTGTAAAATAAGAGAGAATAGGCATAAGTATTGTGACATAATGTGTAATAATAGCCCATAATGCGATAAATATCGATATAAAAGCATGATGCAAAATGGACGTATCAACTCCCCCAAGCTTAGACCTCGCTTGTCCTCAAGCGGAAGCCGATATCAAAAAATCTGTCCGCATGTTTAGAGATAGAGGTGTCGATAAAATAAAATACGAACATGAGGGCATCATGATCATTCTTATAACAGCAACATATATATATATATATACATATATATACATATATATATATTGTCATATGATTTCTTACGCTAAGGTAACAATCCATTCACAATGTCAAGTATGAATCAGAAACTTCATTGAGAACCAACAAACTATATTCTCAGTCATTGAAGCAATTGCAATTTATCATAACATCGGAAAGAGTCAATATAAGAGCTTTTCAGCAAGTCCACATACTCAACTATCATTTAATGTTTCATAATTGCTAACACTCATGCAATACTTATGGGTATGGAGTTTTAATCGGACACAGAGAAAGATAGTGGCTTATAATTGCGGTGTTCTGGGAATGGGGGTCCCCAGACTTGCCTGCCTGCGGCCCGCAGCGTGGCTATGCTAGCGGGCCTGTATGGCCCATCTTCATCTACAAGGCATTCAAGACCCATGCGAGGGTCCAAGCCTCGCGAGGCAGGCGACGCAAGACCTCCTCAGGGGCGGCCTGACCAGGCGGCCTCGTGAGGAGCGGAGCTATCTAGGCGGGGCAAACCTCACGAGGCTCTCGTGACGTGAGCCATGAAGATCAAGATCAGGCGGGCGCCAGACGGGCACCAGCGCGCGCAACATCCTTGTTTCCTCTTTGGTGCTAAGGGGGCAAGCGCAGGCGCGGAGTACTGAGGCATCAGGCAAAGGTTTCCATATTAGTGCAATGAGACCAAGACCAGCAGGCCAGCAGGACGGAGGTCACCGTGGAGCCGAAGACAACGTCATCACCAGAGCCTTTCGCAGGCGAAGACCGCTTTTGTTAGGATAGCTTGTACTAGCTGTCCCCTTTCAAATTGGCCGTTGTTGTTGGCTCCCTTCCCGCTCAATATTTGGGGAGAGGACCATGGCCTATATAAGTACTAGCCATCACAGTAGAGGCATCTAGCAGAGGGCGGACAAGCAAGCTAGTCTTGAGCCGATTCTTAGCCACACACTGAACACGAGAACACCTCAACCTCAGGAGGTCATTCTTCCCCTTGTACCGTTCATCATCAGCCCAAGAGGCAATCCACCACCACACACTGGAGTAGGGTATTACACGTCAACGGTGGCCTGAACCAGTATAAATCTTGTGTTCCTTGTGTTGTGAGTTCGTCGAGTTCGTCCATGAGATCTTAGCGAGCTAGGGCGTGGGTCGGTAGGAGGGAAAGAACTTCGCGCGCACCCCAGAGTTCGAACCTTAAGGGTTTTGCTGGAACCCGAGGGGCGCTCCCAGCTAAACGAACTTGGAAAATGTCACCTGGTTCTGTCGACGAAGGAGAGTTGGTGCAGCTGAAGGCGTGCCGTGAAGGGGTAGCTCCTCACGAGCCACCGGGGCGAGCCTCAGGAGGCTCTGGGGGTTCAGGTGATGCCCTGAGGACCGTCTCCATCTCTGCCAGGACGGCGTGGTTCCTGGCCTCCTGAGCTGCCAGGACATGCCGCAGGTTGCGCTGATAGGCTGACGACACGCTCGGCAGGCCGAAAGGCATGCGAACATAGCGGTGTGGTGGACCCTCGCAATGGCCCACGCTTGAAGGCCAGAAAGGCTCCTGAGATGCGGCCCTGTTGAGCCCTGGAACGTCCATGCAGACGCGCAGCCCGGCATCCTCACCTGGATGGGGAGCTGCACCTCGTGAGCGGTGGTCGCCGCGCATGGCCCTTGCTTCTTGCAGTTCTTGAGTGGTCTTGGTGATGAACTCCTGAGCGGTGAGCGCTCCTTGCCCTGTGTTCTCCCGAGGGAAACGTGCCGCGAAGCACGCCTCCAAGTGGTGCCCAAGAGCCTCCCTCGTGATGTTGGCAAGGTCTGTGGCCCTCCAGAAGAGAGCCCCCAAGCCTTGCCCAAGGAGGGCGCCGGGCGCGCCTTCCTATGCGATGGAGGTAGGCGCCCCTGGAGCGGGCGCTGATCTTGACGAGGTTCCAGTTACGATGCCATCTTCTTGAGATCCTGCACGGCGCAATTGCTTCTTCTTCTTGGGGAGGGCCTCAGGGGCCCTCACCTTTGCTATCGGGGTCGTCGATCACTGCAGCTTGGAAAGCATGCTCGAGGGAGCACACCGGGTCTGTCTCTTCGCATGGGACCGTGATGATTCCGCCGCTCCCCGGCATCTTGAGGACGTTGCAGCCGTGGTGTGTGACTACCATGAACTTGGCCAGGGCTGGATAACCAAGGATGGCGTTGGATGGCAGACAGATGTGCGCGACGTCGAAGTCGATGAGCTTGGTGCGGTAGTTCTTGCGTTCCCCGAAAGTGACAGGGAGGCGGACTTTCCCTATCGGTGTGGTGGAACCATCGGTCACTCCTGAGAAGGGCTTGGTAGGCTGAAGCTGGTCATATGGCACTTGGAGGTTGTCAAATGTGTCGACGAACATGACGTTGAGCTCTGCGCCGCCGTCGATGAGAGTCTTGGTAACTTGCATGTTGCTGATGACTGGTGAGAAAAGCATTGGGAAGGCGCAAGCAGTGGTTGCGCACTTGAGCTAATCTGCTGAGTTGAAGGTGATGGCGCACTGGGACCACCTGAGCGGGCGCGTAGCTTCAAGCTTGGGGAGGACTTCATTCACTTCACGACCAAACTGTTTGAAGATGCGCTGCGAGGCTGGGGCCTGGGCTCCACCCAAGATGCAGGTGATAGAGCGCGGCTCCTGGAAGCCCCCAGCCCCCTCATCATGATGGTGGTCGTTGTTCCTTCTTGGCGGTGGAGGCAGTGGGGGAAGACCGTTGTTGCCCTGAGGGCGATCCTCGCGAGGCTGGTCTCTCCAGGCACCCACACGAGGATGATCCTGCCAGCGGTCCTCACGAGGCCTGTCGCGCCACTCCTGGCGCGGGCCACGATCGTCCCAGCGTCCGCCACCACATCCTCCTCCTTGGTCGTAGCCCCGGTCGCTGCGCTCGGGGCGTCGACCGAAGCGTCCTTCTCGAATGGCTCTGAGCTCTTGACAGTCGCTGGTGTTGTGGGTGTTCAGGTTGTGGAAGGCGCAGAACGTTCGGCTGTTCTTGGATGACTCGGGCCGATCTCTGCCTCGCTTGGTGTCCGGCTCCGCTGCGAGCATAGCTGCTTCCTTGCGCTTCACGTCCTTGGCATTGGCCTTCTTCTCCTCTGCACCCACAGCTGGCAGCTCGAGGAGGGAAAGGCTCCCCTCCTCAGCTCTTGCGCACTTGGTCGCCAGGTTGAACAGCTCCTGAGATGTGCACAACTCCTCATGGATAGCGAGCTCTTCCTTCATCTTGATGTCGCGGACGCCATTGGAGAACACGGAGATGATGGCCTCATCCGTCACCTTGGGGATCTTGAGGCGAGTGTTGTTGAAGCGCTGAATGTACTTCTGGAGGGTCTCTCCTGGTTGTTGCTTGATGGAGCGCAGGTCACCCGCGGCCGGCGGGCGGTCGCGAGTGCCTTGGAAGCTGGCGACGAAGCGGTCGCACAACTCGTCCGAGGAGGAGATCGAGCCTTGTGGCAGGTTCAGGAGCCAGGAGCAGGCACCATCCGTGAGAGCCATAGGAAACCAGTTCGCCATGACTTTCTCATCGCCGTTGGCCGCTTCGATGCTCAGCTCGTAGAGCTGCAGGAACTCCGCGGGGTCGAGGGTGCCGTCGTAGCGAGGAGGCAGATCGGCTTGAACTTGCCC
The DNA here is from genome assembly GCA_021605145.1 of Aegilops bicornis. Lineage (NCBI taxonomy): Eukaryota > Viridiplantae > Streptophyta > Magnoliopsida > Poales > Poaceae > Aegilops > Aegilops bicornis. Next base: position 6,893,615 of record CM038673.1, read on the forward strand.
GGCCAGGCGATGCTACACAGCTCGGGGGTGAAGGCGCGACAGTCGTCCATGGTTGCCGGGGCCCGTCTCGGAGGTGGAGCTTGGTCTTGATGAGGTCCGCGTGCCGCCACCGCAGGTAGCGCACGGTCTTGGCGAGGCGGCGCGAGGAGCGCAGGTGCAGCTTCTCGCGGCCGAGAAATTTCTTAGCAGCTTCTCTCTTCACGCGCGGGCACCGGGCGTGGTGGGTCGCGCCGTAGGGCCGTGCGCCTTGGCGCCAAGGCACCGTCTTGGGGCAGAGGTGGTGGAGGCGCTCCATGAGCCACGTCGCCCGTGGCTGGCGGAGGGCGAGGCAGAGAGAGGGACGGCACCGGGGAGCCTCCTGCGGCGCTGACGAGCTCGGCGACGCGGTCGAGCCAGTCCTCGTAGAGGTCGTCGACCGGGCGGTAGCGCAAGAGCTCATTCGCCATGAGGAGCGCGGCCTGCGCATCCATGGGAGTGCGACGTGCGTGGGACGAGGAACCGACCGGGGTCAGCGATGGAGTGGCGGTGCGGCCGTCCTGCAGCACCGACGGGTGCAGCGGGGACGCTTGCTGCTCGTTTCCCGCCGAGCCGGTGGCGGCGTTAGCGGCAGGCGACGGGGAATGGCGAGGTGGCCCGCCGACGGGAGCCGTCTGAGCAACGCGGGCGGTGAGGACAGCCCGACGCTCAGCTTGAGCGCGACGAGCATCCGCCATGGAGACGACGGAGCGACTGAGTGCCGATGGACAGAAGGGAAGCTACGGTGCACCCCTACCTGGCGCACTAAATGTCGGATCTCGGGTTCCGGCAAAACGCTTGAGGTTCAAACTCTGGGGTGCGCGCGAAGTTCTTTCCCACCTAGCGATCCACGCCCTAGCTCGCTAAGACCTCGCGGACGAACTCGACGAATTCACAACGCAAGGGACACAAGATTTATACTGGTTCGGGCCACCGTTGCGGTGTAATACCCTACTCCAGTGTGTGGTGGTGGATTGCCTCTCGGGCCGATGATGAACAGTACAAGAGGAAGAACGACCTCCTGAGGTTGGGGTGTTCTTGTGTTCAGCGTGTGGCTAAGGATTGGCCCAAGGCTAGCTTTCCTGTGAGCTCTCTACTCGATGCCTCTACTGTGGTGGCTAGCTCTACTTATATAGGCCCTGGTCCACCTCCCAAATATTGAGCGGGAAGGGAGCCAACCACGGCGGCCAATTTGAAAGGGGACAACTAGTACAGGCTATCCTGACAAAAGCGGTCTTCGCCTGCGAAAGGCTCTGGCGGTGCCGTCATCTTGGGCTCCACGGTGACCTCCGTCTTGCGGGCCTGCTGGTCTTGGTCTCGTTGCACTGATATGGAAACCTTTGCCTGATGCCTTAGTACTCCGTGCCTGCGCTTGCCCCTCAGCACCAAAGCGGAAACAAGGACGCTGCACGCGCTGGCGCCCGCTTGGTGTCGATCGTCATAGCTCACGTCACGAGAGGCTCGCGAGGTTTGCCCCGCCTTGATATATCCGCTCCTTGTGAGCCTGCCTGGAGAGGCCTCTCCTGAGGAGGTCTTGCATCGCCCGCCTCGCGAGGCTTGGCCCCTCGAGGGTCTTGAATGCCTTGTTGATGAAGATGGGCCATACATGCCCGCTAGCATAGCCACGCCGCGGGCTGCAGGCAGGCAAGTCTGGGGACCCCCGTTCCCAGAACGCCGACACCTTGCATTTGCTTAAGCCTGCAGCTCTCATGTTTCATCTACCTGCGATTATCACCTACCTGATCGCCACCTGCTCGATCGTCGCCTCCCACGGGGCCTCCTCACAATGGCACGGCACTGGTGCATGGGTCCGTCCCTGCCACATCGACAAACCTGAGTGATCGAGCTCTGGCTCGCGGCACGCCCCGCGTACGTCACCTCATGAGGCCCTTAGTGCCTTCATCTCCTCACGGATCAACCAGTGGCAGGCTGGCAACCATAACGGCAAAACCGTGTTTCTCCTTGTGTTGGCTCGCAGGAATATCACGAGGATAGCACCAGGCGGCACCGCGAGCTCCCACCTCTTCCAAGTAATCCACTTGCACGTTAAAAGGGGGGCTCCTGAGCATCGCGACTTTGGAGCTCTTACTGGCTCTCCAGCCCTCACCCCCTGGCCTTGTCCACGACATCGCGACTTGGCATACCAGCGGCGGCTGAGCTCGCTCGAGGGACGGGACCTGAGGACGTAGAGCACGAAGGAAAGCATTGAAAGGGGGAGGACCCGTACGGGCCTAACCTAGCTACGCTACGAATGATTATGCATAGGTCTGGCGCAACATGGAGAATCGGTCCCAGACCACCAAGATAAGTCTCGCGTTCAGATTGATTAATTGTTGGAGCCAAGGTGTTGCGCTCGCCGCATCCCTGTTGTGGCCATGTCGCCTCCCTTTCTTGCCTTACCCTGGCTGCTTGAGTGCTAAAGGGGACCTCCTGAGCATCGTGCCTCAGGGGCTCTTACTAGACCTCGGGCCGCTCACCTCCTGGCCTTGACCATGGCACGCGACCTGGCATACCAATGACGGCTGCAGCCTGCCTGGGGACCGGGACCTGTCAGCGTAGAGCAAAAAGCTATCGCGAGGTTGGAAAGGGGAGACCGAGCCTGAACAGGACATGCGTTCGCAAATTTCCATAACAGAGAATATATACGCAAAATACATTACATACCCTTTACACACCCCCACGGGGTACTTCATGATTCTTCGCAGGGAACAAAAATGAGAACTAAGAGGAATCCTATCTACACCCTCCCGTGGCGGACGCCATCAGCAACAGTGGGCCACGGGAGGCCAGCGCCGACCCCATCCAGATCAGCAGCGGCTAGACGCCGCGGCCCTGCTCCGAGCCCGGCGAGAGCTCGGGGGCACGTAGCTATTGTTGCTCGTCTCCGGAGTCTCGTAAAGCTCAGGAGAATCGCTAGACTCCCAGGGGCTGCTGCTGCTGGAGTAGCCATGAGCAGAGCGCGCGTCAGCCTGGCGCTCCCCTCCAGGGTAACACTCCAGGCGGTGGCCCTCCGCGTCGAAGACCTTGAAGAAGAGTGTGGTGGCGCCGTCGTACTCAAAGTGGATCGCGAGGGCGCCTTCCGCACGGCAAACCTGCTCAACCTCGCCCCAGCCGCGGGTCATGAAGATCTTGCCGGTGGGGACCGCTTGGATCTCTGCTCCGGTCTTCGGAGTGTTGCAGTCGGCATGCTGCAGCCAGAGCTCGAGAGGCCCCCTCGGCCGCATCACGTCAGAGAAGAACCGCGAGAAGCGGATCCAAGAGCTTGGATGCATCGGCGCCCATAGCACAAGTTCGTGCGAGGAATCCGCGGCGTGGGTTCCAGGAGCAATGGCACGCATGGCCATCGTGCGGCGACCACGGGCGCGGTGCGGGCAACGCTACTCGTCACTCCCTCCTCCTGCACCCCCGACTTGGGCGTACAGGGGTAGCGGATACCCCGGAGGAGGCCGCTCGCACCAAGGCCTTGTCACCACCTGCATCGCTGCTTCGTCACGACGGTGAACTGGCATCTTCTTTGGCGGGAGCGGCCCCGGATCGTCGCGCGGGGCCTTTCCTTTCTCACCAGCGGAAAATCTTCGGATGGGCGCCATTGTTGCAAGCAGAGGAGCAAGGAGGAGAGAAGCAAGCAAGCAAGGAAGAGATGGGTAATGATGGTATTCCTTGCATGTCACAGGGACTTGTCAAGTCGTGTAGTTGCCGAGGCAGCGTGGGGAAGCAGAGACGCCCACGTCCAATCAACCCCCACGTGTCAACCAAGGCTGCAGGCTTCTGGGGCCTGCGGCGCTACACGCTTGACCCTTGGCTTCGCTGCGAAGCTAAGCCCGAGCGCACCTTGGGCCCGGGGGCTACTGTCGGCGTTCTGGGAACAGGGGTCCCCAGACTTGCCTGCCTGCGGCCCGCGGTGTGGCTATGCTAGCGGGCTTGTACGTCCCATCTTCATCAACAAGGCATTCAAGACCCTCGCGGGGGGCCAAGCCTCGTGAGGCGGGCGACGCAAGACCTCCTCCGGGGCGGCCTCACCAGGCGGCCTCGTGAGGAGCGGAGATATCAAGGCGGGGCAAACCTCATGAGGCTCTCGTGTCGTGAGCCAAGAAGATCAAGACCAGGCGGGCGCCAACGCGCGCAGCGTCCTTGTTTCCTCTTTGGTGCTAAGGGGTCAAGCGCAGGCACGGAGTGCCGAGGCATCAGGCAAAGGTTTCCATATCAGTGCAACGAGACCAAGATCAGCAGGCCAGCAGGATAGAGGTCACCGTGGAGCCCAAGACATCGTCGTCACCAGAGCCTTTCATAGGCGAAGGCCGCTTTTGTCAGGATAGCTTGTACTAGCTGTCCCCTTTCAAATTGGCCGCTGTTGTTGGCTCCCTTCCCGCTCAATATTTGGGGAGAGGACCAGGGCCTATATAAGTAGAACAAGCCATCACAGTAGAGGCATCTAGCAGACGGCGGACAAGCAAGCTAGCCTTGAGCCGATTCTTAGCCACACATCGAACACGAGAACACCTCAACCTGAGGAGGTCGTTCTTCCCCTTGTACCGTTCATCATCGGCCCAAGAGGCAATCCACCACCACACACTGGAGTAGGGTATTACACCACAACGGTGGCCCGAACCAGTATACATATTGTGTCCCTTGTGTTTTGAGTTCGTCGAGTTCGTCCACGAGATCTTAGCGAGCTAGGGCGTGGATCGGTAGGAGGGAAAGAACTTCGCGCGCACCCCAGAGTTCGAACCTTAAGGGTTTTGCCGGAACCCGAGATCCACAATAATGTTTCCTCCCAACCTTTTACCTCAAGGGTAATGTCAACAATAATAGTTTATGATAACTTACATCCAATTGGATATATATATCATGATCTTACCAACACAATGTGCTTGACAAAGGATAAAATGTAAAGAGGAAAGGTGAAGATCACCAAGACTCTTACATAAGGCATAAGACAAAAGTAAAAGGTAAGCCCTTCACAGAGGGAACAAAGGTTGTCATGTTCTTTTATGGTTGGATGCACGAAATCTTAGTGCAAAAGAACGTCACTTTATATTGCCACTTGTGATATGGACCTTTATTATGCAATCCGTCGCTTTTATTGTTTCCATATCACAAGATTGTATAAAGCTTATTTTCTCCACACTAATAAATCATACATATTTAGAGAGCAATTTTTGTTGCATGCAACAATGACAACTTACTTGAAGGATCTTACTCAATCCATAGGTAGATATGGTGGACTCTCATGGCAAAACCGGGTTTAAGGATAATTGGAAGCACAAGTAGTATCTCTACTTGGTGCAAAGAATTTGGCTAGCATGAGGGGGAAAGGCAAGCTCAACATGTTGAATGATCCATGAAATATACTTTATTTCGGATATAAGAAAACATAACCCATTACGTTGTCTTCCTTGTCCAACATCAACTTTTAGCATCTCATATTTAAATGAGTGCTCGCAATCATAAAAGATGTCCAAGATAGTATATTTATATGTGAAAACCTCTCTTTCTTTATTACTTCCTATTAATTGCCACGATGACCAAAACTATGTTTGTCAACTCTCAACAACTTTTATTCATCATACTCTTTTATATGTGAAGTCATTACTCTCCATAAGATCAATATGATCCTTTTTTTTATTTTTTCTTTCTTTCGTTTATTCCCTTAAGATCATAGCAAGATAATTAAGCCCTTGACTCAAAACTAATCTTTATTATATATAGCTCATAGACTCGATTACATAGAAGGATCATAAAGCAAAGCTCAAAACTAGATCATAATAAAACTTTATTCTACTAGATCAAGATATTACCAAAAAGGACCGAACTAAGAAAAACGGTAAAGATAGGAGTGTGATGGTGATACGATACCGGGGCAACTCCCCCAAGCTTGGCAGTTGCCAAGGGGAGTGCCCATAACCCATGTGTTTATGTCTCTTTCCTCGGAGGTGGTGATGAAGGAGTTGTTGATGATGTAGTGTCACACATCGTGCGTAGGAGATCCTCCAATTTGCGGATAATGCCCTTGAGTGCGGTGATATGCTCCTTCAAAATATTATTTTCATGTGTGAGATACTTGTTTTGTATGTGAGCTAACTCAATCATCTTGAAAGCCTTCTTGTTCTGCTGTCGGAGCTTGATCCTCCGTGGCCTTCTTGATCCTATCATCCTTGTTGATCTCCCTGGGTTCTTCTCTCTTCAGCTCTATCTTCATTAGCCAAGCATCGTTGCCCTTATTGTTGGAGGAGGGGGATGACATGATGCCTGGCCTTGACAACTCTGGCAGAAAATAGCTCGAAACAAAAGAAGAGGATATTTGCCTGGTACGGTGGTCAAAACCTTCGGGAGATTATATAATGAATTTTTACCGACCAAAATAAGTGCCGTGCAAGAAAACGGAGTCTGGAGAGCACACGAGGTGCCCACGAGGCAGGGGCGTGCCCAGGGGGTAGGGCGCGCCCTCCACCCTCATGGATGCCTCCTGTCCCTTTCGGACTACTTCTTATTTTCCTATTTTCTTAAATATTCGAAAACAGAGAAAAATTACCATTAGAACTGTTTTGGAGTCGGTTTACTTACCGTACCACATACCTATTCCTTTTTGGAGTCTGAAACGTTCTGGAAAGTGTCCCTTATGTATTCCTCAGGGGTTACAGTTTCAATAACATTGGTTTCAACAGTTATGGGATTACCTGAGATGTAATGTTTGACTCGCTGACCGATCACCACCTCTGGGTTTGTGCCTTCGAAGTTGTTGATTTTTATGGCACCAGAACGATAGACCTCCTTGATAACATAAGGACCTTCCCATTTAGAGAGAAGCTTTCCTACAAAAAACCTTAAATGAGAGTTGTATAACAAAACATAGTCACCTACAATAAACTCACGCTTTTGTATTATTTTGTCATGCGATCTTTTAATTTTTTCTTTGAATATTTTGGCATTCTCATAGGCTTGGGTTCTCCATTCATCAAGTGAGCTAATGTCAAATAGCATCTTCTCACCGGAAAGTTTGAAATAATAATTGAGCTCTTTAATGGCCCAATATGCCTTGTGTTCTAGTTTGAGAGGTAAGTGACATGCTTTTCCATAAACCATTTTATACGGAGACATACCCATAGGATTTTTATATGTAGTTCTGTAGGCCCGCATCCTCAAGTTTTTTGGACCAATTCTTTCTAGATCTATTAACAGTCTTTTGCAAAATTAATTGTATCTCTCTATTACTCAATTGTACTTGACCACTAGACTGTGGGTGGTATGGAGATGCAATTCTATGATTAACATCATACTTAGCAATCATTTTACGAAACGCACCATGAATAAAATGTGAACCAACATCAGTTATTAAATATCTAGGGACTCCAAACCTTGGAAAACTAACTTCTTTAAGCATCTTTATAGAGGTGTTATGATCAGCACTACTAGTTAGAATAGCTTTTACCCACTTAGTAACGTAATCAACAACAACTAGAATATGAGTATACCCGTTAGAGGAAGGAAGCGGTCCCATATAATCAAAGCCCCAAACATCAAATGGTTCAAAAACAAGTGAATAGTTCATAGGCATTTCTTGACGTCTACTAATATTACCAATTCTTTGACATTCATCACAAGACAAGACAAACTTACGGGCATTCTTGAAGAGAGTTGGCCAATAAAAACCGGATTGCAATACGTTATGTGCAGTTATATCTCCAGCGTGGTGTCCTCCATAAGCCTCGGAGTGACACTGGCATAGGAGCTGTTCATGTTCATGCTCAGGTACACAACATCTAATTACACCATCTACTCCTTTATAAAGGCGCGGGTCATCCCAGAAGTAATGTCTTAAATCAAAGAAAAACTTTTTCTTTTGCTGGTATGTGAAACTTGGTGGTATAAATTTAGCAACAATGTAATTAGCATAATCAGCATACCATGGAGCAAGATCTGAGAAGCATTTATGACAGCTAATTGTTCATCAAGAAAGCTATCATCAATAGGTAGTGGGTCATCAAGAACATTCTCTAACCTAGACAAGTTGTCTGCAACGGGGTTCTCAGCTCCCTTTCTATCTATACTATGCAAATAAAATTCTTGCAGCAAGAGAACCCATCTAATAAGTCTAGGTTTAGCATCTTTCTTTTCCATAAGATATTTAATAGCAGCATGATCAGTGTGAACAGTTACTTTAGAATCAACAATATAAGGTCTGAACTTATCACAAGAAAATACAACTGCTAAAAATTCTTTTTCAGTAGTAGCATAATTTCTTTGGGCACTGTCTAGAGTTTTACTAGCATATTGGATAACATTTAGTTTCTTATCAACTCTTTGTCCTAGAACAACACCTACAACATAATCACTAGCATCACACATAATTTCAAAGGGTAAATTCCAATCAGGTGGCTGAACAATAGGTGCAGAAATCAAGGCTTTCGTAAGTATTTCAAATGCTTCTACACAATCATCATGAAAGACAAAAGGAACATCTTTTTGTAAGAGATTAGTCAGAGTCCTAGAAATCTTTGAGAAGTCTTTAATGATCCTCCTATAAAATCGGCATGACCAAGGAAACTTCTTATACCTTTAATGTCCTTGGGACACGGCATCTTATCAATAGCATCAACTTTTAGCTTTATCAACTTCAATACCTCTTTCATAAATTTTATGTCCCAAGACAATACATTCATTCACCATAAAGTGGCACTTCTCCCAATTCAAGACAAGATTAGTTTCTTCACATCTCTGCAAAACTCGATCAAGGTTTCTTAGGCAATCATCAAAAGAAGTTCCATACATGGAGAAATCATCCATGAAAACCTCAACAATCTTTTCACAAAAGTATGAGAATATAGCAGTCATGCATCTTTGAAAGGTAGCAGGTGCATTACATAAACCAAAAGGCATAATTCTATAAGCAATGGTACCGAAAGGGCAAGTAGAAGTGGTCTTTTCCTGATCCTCTTTTGACATAGGTATTTGAGAGAAACCAGAATAACCATCTAGAAAGCAAAAATGTGTATGTTTGGACAATCTTTCTGGCATTTGATCAATAAAAGGTAAAGGGTAATGATCCTTCTTAGTAGCTTTATTTAATTTGTGGAAGTCAATTACCATTCTCTAACCTATAGCAATTATTTGTGGGATCAATTCATCTTTATCATTAGGAACAACAATAATACCTCCCTTCTTAGGGACACAATGGACAGGGCTTACCCACTGACTATCAACAACATGATAAATTATACCTGCCTCCAGAAGCTTTAGTATTTCTTTTATTACCACTTCTTTCATCTTAGGATTTAACCATCGTTGGTGATCAACAACCGGTTTAGCGTCTTTCTCCAATTTTATTTTGTGTTGGCATAGAGTGGGACTAATGCCCTTAAGATCATCAAGAGTATATCCAATAGCAGCACAGTGCTTCTTCAGAGTTTTCAATAATTTCTCATCTTCCTGCTCTGAAAGGTTAGCACTAATAATAACAGGATATATCTTCTTTTCATCAAAATAACCATATCTAAGAGTATCAGGTAATGGTTTAATCTCAAACACGGGATCACCCTTGGGTGGAGGAGGATCCCCTAGAATTTTAACAGGCAAGTTGTGTTTCAAAATAGGTCCCTGTTTAAAGAATACTTCATCTATTTCCCTTCTTTCATTCATAAACATATCATTTTCATGGTCTAGCAAATATTGTTCTAAAGGATCATTAGGAGGCACGGCAATAGAAGCAAGACCAACAATTTCATCTTTACTAGGCAATTCTTTATCATGGGGTTGTCTACGAAATTTAGCAAAATTAAAATCATGAGATATATCCCCTAAACCAATAGTAACAACATCCTTCTTGCAATCTATCTTAGCATTAACAGTATTCAAGAAGGGTCTGCTGAATATAATGGGACAAAAGTCATCTTGTGGGGAACCAAGAATAAGAAAATCAGTAGGATATTTAACTTTCCCACACAAGACTTCAACATCTCTAACAATCCCAACTGGTGAAATAGTATCTCTATTGGCAAGCTTAATTGTAACATCAATACCTTCTAACTCAGCAGGTGCAATATCATGCATAATTTCTTCGTATAAAGAATGAGGTATTGCACTCGCACTAGCACCCATATCACATAAGCCATGATAACAATTATCTCCTATTTTAATAGAAATAACAGGCATGTCTACAACATGTCTATGTTTACCTTTAGTATCGGGTCTAGCTATTCTAGCAGCTTCATCACAGAAGTACATAACATGCCCATCAATATTAGCGTCCAAGAGATCTTTAACCATACCAACACTAGGTTCAACTTTAATTTGCTTAGATGGTGTAGGTGTTCGAGTATTACTCTTACGAACCATAGTTGAAGCTTTAGCATGATCCTTTATTCTAACAGGGAAAGGTGATTTCTCAATATAAGCGGTAGGAACAATAGGATCAACATTATAAGTGATAGTCTTTTCTTCAAATTTAATAGGTTCAACTACTTTTACTTCAATGGGAGGATGATATTTAAACCGCTTCTCCTTAGGGATATCAAGATGAGTAGCAAATGATTCATAGAAAGAAGCTACTATCTCAGAGTCAAGTCCATATTTAGTGTTAAATTCACGGAAAACATTGGTATCTATAAAAGATTTAACACAATCAAACTTAGGTGTTATACCTGACTCCTTACCTTCATCGAGTTCCCAATCTTCAGAGTTGCGTTTAATTCTTTCCAATAAGTCCCATTTGAATTCAATAGTCTTCATCATAAAAGAACCAGTACAAGAAGTATCGAGCATGGAGCGATTATTGAGGGAAAGCCGAGCATAAAATTTTTGAATAATAATTTCTCTTGAGGGCTCATGATTGGGGCATGAATATAACATTGACTTAAGCCTCCCCCAAGCTTGAGCGATGCTTTCTCGTTCGCGAGGCCAAAAATTACATATATAATTACGATCACGATGAACCAGATGCATAGGATAAAACTTCTGATGAAATTCCAATTTCAATCCGTTGTAGTTCCATGATCCAATATCATCACATAGCCTAAACCATGTCAATGCCTTTCCCTTCAAAGATAAAGGGAAGACCTTCTTCTTGATAACATTCTCGGGCATACCTGCAAGCTCGAATAATCCACAAACTTTATCCACATGGATTAGGTGCAAATCGGGATGCAATGTTCCATCTCCTGTAAAAGAATCAGCTAGCAGTTTCTCTATCATACCCGAAGGGATTTTAAAGTAAACATTTTCAGTAGGTCTAGTAGGTTGAGGAGCAACTCGTTGCTCTACTGGTCAGGCTGAAGATACCTCGAACAAGCCCCTCAAAGGATTATGTTCCGTAGTAACAAGTGACAGTAAATTTTACCAAATTCCACCTACCAAAGGCGCTTCACTCCCCGGCAACGGCGCCAGAAAAGAGTCTTGATGACCCACAAGTATAGGGGATCTATCTTAGTCCTTTCAATAAGTAAGAGTGTCGAACCCAACGAGGAGCAGAAGGAAAAGACAAGCGGTTTTCAGTAAGGTATTCTCTGCAAAGCACTGAAATTATCGGTAACACATAGTTTTATGATAAGGTAATTTGTAACGGGTAACAAGTAATAAAAGTGAATAAGGTGCAGCAAGATGTCCCAATCCTTTTTGTAGCAAAGGACAAGCCTGGACGAACTCTTATATAAAGGAAAACGCTCCCGAGGACACATGGGAATTATCGTCAAACTAGTTTTCATCACGCTCATATGATTCGGGTTCGTTACTTTTATAATTTGATATGTGGGTGGACCGGTGCTTGGGTACTGCCCTTCCTTGGACAAGCATCCCACTTATGATTAACCCCTATTGCAAGCATCCGCAACTACAAAAGAAGTATTAAAGTAAACCTAACCATAGCATGAAACATATGGATCCAAATCAGCTCCTTATGAAGCAACACATAAACTAGGGTTTAAGCTTCTGTCACTCTAGCAACCCATCATCTACTTATTACTTCCCAATTCCTTCCTCTAGGCCCAAACAATGGTGAAGTGTCATGTAGTCGACGTTCAGATAACACCACTAGAGGAAAGACAACATACATCTCATCAAAATATCGAACGAATACCAAATTCACATGACTACTTATTGCAAGACTTCTCCCATGTCCTCAGGAACAAATGTAACTACTCACAAATCATATTCATGTTCATAATCAGAGGGGTATTAATATGCATAAAGTATCTGAACATATGATCTTCCAACAAATAAACCAACTAGCATCAACTACAAGGAGTAATCAACACTACTAGCAACCCACAGGTACAAATCTGAGGTTTTGAGACAAATATGGGACACAAGAGATGAATTAGGGTTTGTGATGAGATCGTGCTGGTGAACATGTTGATGGAGATTGACCCCCTCCCAATGAGAGGATCAATGGTGATGACAATGGTGATGTTTTCCCCCTCCCAGAGGGATGTTTCCCCGATAGAACAGCTCCGCCGAAGCCCTAGATTGGTTCCGCCAAGGTTCCGCCTTAAGACGGCGGTGCTTCGTCCCGAAAGCTTTCTTCTGATTTTTTCCATGGCGAAAGACTTCATATAGCCAAAGATGGGCACCGGAGGCCTGCCAGGGGGCCCACGAGGCAGGGGGGCGCGCCCAGGGGTCTAGGGCGCGCCCCCACCCTCAAGGACAGGGTGTGGCCCCCCTCTGGTGCTTTCTTCGCCCAATATTTTTAATATATTCCAAAACTGACTTCCGTGGAGTTTCATGACTTTTGGAGTTGTGTAGAATAGGTCTCTATTATTTGCTCCTTTTCGAGCCCAGAATTCCTTCTGCTGACATTCTCCCTCTTCGTGTAAACCTTGTAAAATAAGAGAGAATAGGCATAAGTATTGTGACATAATGTGTAATAACATCCCATAATGCGATAAATATCGATATAAAAGCATGATGCAAAATTGACATATCAGTCGCGTCTCAACCACAATCCTCAACCCTGGCCGAATCTTCTACAAATGCCCGAATCATGGGGTAATAATGTGTTTAAGTGTTGTTCTACTGCTTTCAGTTGCTGAGTTTTTTAATAGTTTGGTTGACGATCTTCCAATTTGATTCATGCAAAAAAGGGAAGATTCATGTGATTTGTATTTCTGGGAAGTTGCTGATGTGGGGGAATGCAACTATGCTGATTATTTGGTTAGCCGAGGAACCCCATTACCAGTAGGTTGGGGTGTTGGACAAGTAACTGAAGGAACGACAGAAGAGGAAGATGCAGAGCATAAGGTTAAAGATGAAGTTCATCTGATCATGGCCAATCAATAGCTGTTGAACGGCCTTAACAGCAATGAGGAGATGAAAGAGCTTGTGAACATAATGTGAAAAATTGATGTGCTCTGTAGGAAGATTGTCTTTTTATTTGCAGTGTATGTAGCACTCGTGATGTATTCAGTGACTATGACATGAGCACTTTGCTGAAACTAGTAGTGAATGAAACCTCTTTAGTAGGCTGGGCATAGTGTTGTGAACATCTAATGATTTCTACTAAGGGAAATGGGGGGTATCCCCTTTTGCTCATAAATAAATAAATTGTAGAGGCCCTTTTGCTAATAAATAAATAAATTAGCAGAGGCACTGTCGGGTCAGCTTTGTTCCCATTCGAAGACATCGAGCAAATTGCAGTCCAACAACAAATTATGCCATTAAATACAAGCTTCACAGCCAAATATGAGTACAACTAAACAATAATGTCATCATGTTTTAGTCATCATACAATCACCAAACACAAATCAACATACATAATAAGTGATGTTGTCACAGTAAAATACTAAACAACAAGTTCATCAGGTTTTAGTTGTCATAGCAAACACAATTTCACATAGTAGACAAAAAACATCTTCTGACAGGTAAATACGATCAAAGTAATCTAATCATCATCCACATCATTAGCGTCAACATCTTCGCCATGTGTATCATTCTGAATCGTAATTCCCCCTAGTGTCAACTTTTTCTTCACCCTCAATGTCCTCGAATGTTGGGTTCTTATTGATCAACTCTTGTTTGTCCACAGCCCGATAGGCAATCTTTTCGCCAGCGTCATTGACGTGATGGTTCTCAAAGATATTAGGAACATCTGTGGAATCTTCTACATCAGAAGCAGTGTAAGCATCATCTTGTTGTGCAACTTCATTAAACGAATTCCTCTACTCAAACCTTCGCAATACTCTCTAGTCATTGCTACGTGCAAATGTGTCTTCCAAGAAAAATATCTGTGTTGCTTGATTTGTCAAAATAAAAGGCTCGTAGGTCTGGTACGTCTCCTTGACATTGATGGATTTGAAATAATCATCAGCTGTGGGTTTTAGATCCTGGAAAACAGGTTATACGAACGACAGCACAAGAGAACCACACACTGATGAACCTCAAAACTGGAGATATACTACAACTGAACAATGTTTGTTATGTTAGCATACATTTCAGTTGTCACTTCTCCATACTTATCCGTGCTCATGATGGCACTGTTTTGTGTCTTCGTGCCTTCGTCGCGTGCAAGGGTGTTGTAGCGCACATCTCCAACAATGCAAGATTCATATTGTCTTACCCGAGTATCAGGACCCATTGCTAGTGCGTAAAGGGCATCATCAACTGCATGCCCATCCTCTCGCATCTTCTTAACCTATGGTTAGAAAATAGACAAGATGGTCATCTTATGTACTCAATATATTTAAAAAACTGACAGTGCAATTCAAAAGCTTGCATGGCTCTTGAATCATTTCGCAAATCCTGCCATAACCGGTTTGTCAATGTTTCTTGGATTTTGCGGCAGTAAATGCTTTTTGTAGATGCTGCACAACATAGTGATCACGTCAAACACCTAAATATATAAGAATGTGCTGCAAGTTTAGTAGATTACGATGTATAAGCTGCAGTACTTAGCACTTACTCGATATAAGGTAGAATCTCAGGACAATTATTCAACACATACCAAACCATATTTTTCAAATCTTTAGGTTTGTCGTCTTGTCGACTATTCCCTATAACTTGAACAGAACAATCAAAAACATTGAGCCCGGGATTGCCTTCACCCACCTCTTTGCTAAGCTGATCAGCTGTTTCAATGTATTTTGAGCAGAATGTCAACACTTCTATAGCAATGTAGGCCTCTGCAATGGAACCCTCGGGTCTAGCTCTGTTCCTAACATAGGCTTTGAAAGTGCCTTGCCGCCTTTCAATAGGGTACATCCAGCCATACTGTACTGGACCTCTAAGTAGTGCCTCGTCTGGTAGATGAACAGCCAAATGCACCATCTCATCAAAGAAGGCTGGAGGATATATCTTCTCAAGGTCGCATAGGATAGTTGGTATCTTGTCCCTAAGACGCTCCAAAGAATCTATCCTGATATTTCTACTACAGTGTTCCGTGAAGAATTGTCCCAACTCTGCAACTGCTCTGTATAAGTCAGGGCGGCCCAATCTTCTAAGGATAATAGGTAAAACCCTTTGAAGTAGGATGTGGCAGTCATGAGTTTTCAACCCTTGTAACTTGTTTCCATCTGCACTGACTCTCCTTTCAGGGTTGGAAGCAAATCCATGTGGGAATCTCACACGTGACAAGACCTCGCATAATTCTTTTCTTTTTACCTTGTCCAAGACGTACACAGCTGGTGCCATATCCCTTGATGGACCATCATCTTTTACTTGCAAAATCAGATCTGATACCCAGGTGTCTCAAATCAATCCTAGATTTTAAGGTATCTTTCGTCTTGCCTTCAATATTAAGAAGTGTGCCAATAATGCTGTCACATATATTTTTCTCGATGTGCATCACATCAAGATTATGCCGCAGATCCAAATCTTTCCAATACTCCAAGTCCCACAAAGTGGACCCGCGGGTAAAAAATAATCTCTCTTCTTCCCTGCCATGCTTCCTTTTCCGGCTACCATTATCAGGATGGTTTCCTGGTGTAATATGCCCGACCTTCTCTAACTCCACTTGCAACTCATCGATGGCGAGCCTCTTTGGCGCATCACGGTTTTCATGCTTTGCATTGAACACATGTCTTCGTTATTTTGTAGGACATAACTTGTCCTTGGCAAGGAAACGACGGTGTCTAATGTAACATATCTTGCTAAGTATTGCGTATGATAGTGGATTCCTGTCACAGCGAACACATGCATTGTAATCATGTGTCGTTCTCCCTGACATAGTCCCCAAAGCTGGATAATCATGGATGCACCAAATTATAATAGCACGCAGAAAGAAATCAGCTGGTGGGCTGCTATATAGGTCTCGAGTGAGAACACCCCTCCATAGCTGTTGAAGTTCCTCCAGAAGAGGCTCCATGAATAAATTGAAATCCTTTCCAGGACTTTTTGGACCTGGGATGAGCAAGACCAGCATGTAGTTTGATTCTTCGGTGCAGACATTTGGAGGCATGTTGTTAGGGATAACAAGCACCTGCCACATGCTATATGTGGCGCTCTGGTGGCCAAATGGGTTAAATCCATTTGAAGCTAAGCCAAGTCTAATGTTTCTAGGGTCAGCAGCAAACTTTTCATGTTTCTGATTAAAGCTTTTCCAGTCACTACCATGAGATGGATGGCTCATTACATTCTGATCTCTGTACTCCTGGTTCCTAGAATGCCACAATACATCCTCTCTTGTTTCAGCATCATGAAACAACCTCTGCAATCTTGGTATAATTGGAAAATGTCTTAGAACATTATGAGGAATCCTCTTCACACCATCGCCATCTTTTCATCTTTATGATTTGCATTTTGGGCATTCACTTAAGTTGGCATAATCCTTCTGGAACAGAACACAATTATTCTTACAAACATGGATCATATCATATCCAATTCCAACTGCACGGAGTAAATTCTTCATTTTACTTTAGGTGTGTGGCAGCTCAGACGCATCTGGGAAATATTTGCGGAAAGCAGCCAACAACGCAACGAATGATTTGTTGGTCATCCGCTCAGATTTCTTCACCTGAAGAAAGGTGACCATAGCTGATTATACTGACAGCTTATTTCCTGGGGTGACAGCCACGTTGCGTTGTTCCAACATGCGGGCCCACCGTTTTTCTTCTGCAGGTGAAAGTTCATGAAATGCACGAGCATTTGGTAGCATTGTTTTAGTGTTGGTAAAACTCATCAGCTCTGCCACCACCACCTCCTCCTCCTCTTTCACCTGAGCATCAGGGAGATCAAGATGGTGATCTGCTGCTTCCACATAGTCAGTAACATTGATGTTCATAGCTTCACCATGATGAACGCACTAGTATATGTGACCGACATCCCATACAAGTGTAGGTGATTTTGCACAGTTGACTGGGGTCTTTTAACTGAATTCATACAAGTGCTACACGGGCAGAGCACATTTGATTCGGACCACCGTACTCAGCTCTGATAAAGTTCATGAAGTTTTCAACCCCCTCGACATATGCATCAAAGAATCTTCGAGCAGAAGTTATCCAAGTCATGTGCATTTGTTAGACATACAAATTAGTTCTTCTACTAGATACTATAGGAAAAAAATATATGCTTTTTTATGAAGTCTAGAAAAAATACCTAGGTCGATGTCTAAAGCTATGGCAAGATATTTGGACAAGCAGATCTAAGTAACGAAATATATGTAAAGCTAATTCAGCAAACATATTTGAGTGCTAAATTATGGCACGCTGTTTCAGCAGTCAATGAGGCTGAGCACACAACCATCAAAGGCCATCTCAGTAACAAAAAATTGAGTATAAAACGGTGTAGAGCTATTTCACCTAACAGATTGGCTACTAGACCATGGCAATCTATGTCACAATAAATATCTGGCCAGATATTTTAGCAACTCATCGGGTGTGGCATGCCATCTCAGGTAAGCAGATTGAGTGCCGAACAGGGCAAGGAATCTTCTTAAGCAGAGCATATTGAGTGTAAACTACTTCGGCAAACAGTGGGATTAACATGGTCTATCAGCTAACATTCAACGCTATTCTGGCATGCACGAGGCCTCAGTCTAGAATGCGCGTACCGTGGGAGAAGCTGACCATCATGCGCCTCCACAGGAACATCGCCAGCTGTCGTGGAATTGTCACGGCAGATGTCCTTCCGAAAGGACTTAGTCGTGGAGCCATCGCAACTAGGAAGCAAAAAAGGGTTAATCGGGACAAAGGATATGAGATTTATACTGGTTCGGCCCCTTACGGTGAAGGTAAAAGCCTACGATCTAGTTTTGAGCGGGATTGCTTATGTCTCGATAACCAGGGAGCGAATCCGCTTGACCTAGCTCTCGATTTGATGTTACTTGCCCTGAACCGCCGCCGGGTCGTCCCTTTATATACAGAGGTCGACGCCCAGCGGCTCATAGAGTCCCGGCCGGCTCATAAACAGTGTCCGGCTCGGTTTCTCTCTATTCCTGCCTTATAATACAAGTTACACATATATGGCGGTTTATCTCTATGGGCCTTAAGTCACCCTTTGGGCCTTGGGCCATTAGCTAACCAGTCATCTCCAGGAGTCGTCTTGGGCTTCATGAGTCTTCATTAGTATAACTCGGCCCCTCCCGGGCGGGTCATACTAATAGTTATATCCCCAACATTAGGCCCCAGACTGAGTTGAACTGGTTCATGTCAATCTTCAACATTTAAAAAAATCTTCTGCTCTTTATTGTACGACAATTTTTAACCCGCCATGACGTCATCTTCTGGACTTGCAATAACCCGCCATGACATCATCTGTCATTAATTCATATTTTATCCAATATATCCCAACGGATCTTTATATTTAATAACCATCCCGAGAATCGAGGCGTCCTGACAAGCTGGATGCCCATATTTTTCAGCCTCCTCGTTTTTTGCCCCACTTTATCAGTCTTTCCCTTATAAATAGGTACGACTGGTCTTTCTTGATTCTCCCCCTTTCCATCATCTTCTTCCTCTCGCAACCCTACGGCTGCTCGAGCTCCGCCGCCGCTGCAGCACACTTCATCTTCCTCGACCCTGGCCGCTGCATCGACATGAGCTTGTCCAGAGAACGGCGGCGACCCTCCACAGTAGATCTGCGTCCGTAAGTCTTTGCTTTTCCGCACCTTAGATCCACATTAGGGTTTGCGAGTTCTTCTGTGTTCTTTGCTGTTCATCATGGATTCTTCGTAGTTCTCCACCGCAGCCTCTTTTGATCTAAAAGAAGTACGAAACTCATGCGGTAGCTGTTTCGCATCCATTTCAGATGCTAGTAGATCCCCTTTTCTTGTACAAAGGCCACTTTAGAACTAATGAACTCCTCTGTACTGGGTTTTTAGGTCTAGAATATTTTCCTTTTCTGAGCATCCGTTGATCCAAAATAATGATTGCAATCTGTGAAACCTGTTTTTGTGACACTTAGTCAACGTCTGTGTTTTAATAGATCCACCTAGCCATGGTGGCTCTAATCACTGACTTAAATTGCAATGCTCAATAGATAACATCCACCACACATGGCGGCTCAAATAACTTAATTGCTCATGGCACCTTAAATAATCTGACATAACTAGCCATATACCATTAGGCCCCTTTATTAGCCGCCATCTTGAATACGCATTGAAATATTTCTCTCTGGCTTAAATTTGAACCGGGAGTTTTTACTTTGTCTTAGGCTTTCAGCATAATGGCACCAAAAGCACCCACTACATGCAACTGGGTTAAATCCATCATCACAGAAAGTACGCTGGATGACTTTGTAAAGACCAGCTATCTGCCGAAGAAGGAGGTCATGTCTTATCGTGCTCCTAATCCGGAGGAAGAAATTCCTCAACCCAAAGAGGGGAAAGTTATTATTTTCACGGATCACATGAACCGGGGTTTTTCACCACCCGGCTGAAAATTCTTCAGAGATGTCCCGCACTTCTTTGACCTCCGTCCTCAAGACATCAGACCCAATTCCGTGTCTAATATTTGCAATTTTCAAGTGTTCAGTGAAGTATATCCTGGATAAGAATCCAACACGTTACTCTTTAGAGAGCTGTTTTACTCGAATGGCCAGAATGAATGTGCCAACGGCCAAAGCTTGGAACTTGGTGGTGTTTCAATCCAACATCGGAGAGACGCAATTTTTCCTTATGCCAACCCGCCGAGTCATCCCAAAGACTGGAATCAGACATGGTTCTATTGTCAAGACACTTCTCCGACTGAAGAAAATCCTCTGCCCGGCTTTCGTGCTCTACGTCTGGAATCTGACCATCCACTTCCGGATAAAATAACAGCCGTCCAACGCAAGACGCTCGCCCCCACTCTGGCCAAGGTCAGGTATCTTCTGGGGAATGGTTTGAGTGGCATCAATTTGGTCTGGGTATGGGTTGCTTGGTGGATCATTCCATTAAGCCGTCGTTCCGGTCTGATGTACACCTTTTCAGGTGAGCAAAATGATTCTCTGCGGCATAGTTCTGTCGATTTACCTGAAGATGTCATTGATGATACAACAAAGTCGCTCTTGAATGAGAGCCTAGCAGATTGTGGCATGTTTTTCTTAAGTTCTTTCTGCAAAGCCAACCCGGCTCCAGCGGTAAGTCGCCAAACTTGAGTAATCTTAATTTCACCCTTAGGATTTTGTCTTTTACTCAGATTCTCACTATTTTTCACAGGTTGGTGACAAATTCTGGAAAGTCAAATATGACCATGAAGCTGCAAAAAAGGCCAGGAAGGCCAAGAGAGCCGCCAGAAAGGAGGCTGCAAAGAAGAAGGGCAAGAAAGCCACCACCTCTGACTTGCTTCGGCTAGAAGAGTCTTCTGATTCTGAGGTAACCCTTGACTCTCTTGGCTCCTTTTTTAACCACCTTATTGACACTGATTACCAGCAGGAAGACACATGAACTAGTCATGGAAAAGCTGAAGAGGTAACTATCATTTCCTCCGACTCCGAGCCTTTGTCAAGACAGAAAATCCGAAGAGTAACCCGGAAAGTAAGATTTTCACATCCCTTAGCTTATCACGATCCTCAATTTATTTTGAAGCGACAGATTCATGAGAGCTGGAGGCAGTCCCGGACCAGTAAAGATGCAGAACTCTCCTCTGGCTTACCCAATGTACCAAGGAAGTGCCGTTACGAGGTCATCTCTGATTTAAATCCTTGTTATCCTTTGGTGGGTCTCACTCGTCAACCACTCTATTCTTCTGACTCAAATTATCAGGAAACTTCACCGTCCTCTGGCGAGTCAATGCAGTCCAATTTGCCGGCTTTTAAATCCGCTCCAGGGTAATGATAACCTGCTTATCCTATGTTCATTTCATTTTGTTGTATTTGCACTGACCTTTTGATCTTATGCAGCGGACAAGCAAAGCCCAGCAAAAGGGCGAAGAAGAACAAGCCGACCGAAGAACCGATCTTAAATGAGCCGAAACTTGGAACGGCCGCACCTGAAGCCTCCACTCATGAGCCGCCGCCTGAGCCAGCCCATGATATACCAACGCCCACTGCTGACCCGCCTGCCAAGCAAGCCGTCGATGGTTCTAAAAACCCGGAAGTCCCTAGCCCGGCCAGGACGGATGATCCTCAAGACCATGGTGTCGAAATCACCAAGACCGGCTTTGTTGAGCCGGGGAGGCCAACCAGCTGGCCAAGTGTTCCGCCAAAGAGGAACTTCTGGAATGCCGCAGGGTTAAACTTGATGTTGCTGATTATACTCACATGAGTATTGGAGAAGTCTTTTCTGGCTATATGAACCAAGTGCACAACAGTCGTGACATCGAAATTGACATGGTGAAGCAAATGCATCAGAAGTTTGAGGTACAACCTTTTCTCCGTATTCATTTATCCTTACCGTGCTAGCCCCCAAGTCTATTGCTTATGATGAATACGTTGTAGACTTAGAAACAAACTTAGCAATACTAGTAACCTATTTGAATTAAGATCCGGAAGAAATCTGGCTTACTCCGTAGTCCCCAAGGGCCGGTTTAATCAATATGAATGAGCCGGTCTTTCCCATGCTTATGCAGAATATAATCCTTGTGTAGATTGAACAACAATATGCATTTACCCCCAAGTGCCAAGTATTCTTCTTTGCAAAGTGCTTGGGACTTAGTCTCATAAATCGCCAGTTAGACAAAACCTTTCATTACACTAGCCCCCAAGTGCCAAGTGTTGTTGCTTGCAAAAAAAACTTGGGACTTGATAATGTATGCCAATATTCATGATTTTTAACCCGGTATTTGTGCAGGCCATGACTACTCAACTTCAATCAGAACTGTTTGAACTGAAGAGCCGCCTGGAGGCCCAAGAGATTGAAACTCAGAAGGCTAATTCCAAATTTGAATTCAGTATATCTGAACAAGAGAAACTGAAATCCGAATTAGAAGTTGAAAAGAAGGACTGGGCTGACGAAAAAATTGCCTTAACCCAACGAGCCGAGGCAGCAGAAAACCTCTTGAAGAGGTAACCACTGAATTATCCGGCTTAAAACACCGTGTATCCCAGATGGTCTCCACAATCTTTGGTAAGTCTCCTTGCCAATGTTAAGTATTGAACGTTTGTAATGATCATATGAATTTGTAATTAACTCACCAGATATTGCTATATAGGGCCCAGGAGCTCCAACCTTAACCAGAACATGCTAGTGAAGCTGAAGGTGGTTTACACACTCGTGGAACAACTGTATACCGGATCTCAGCGTGCCTTGGCCGCAGTTGCCCTGTCAAACGAAGTCCCCACACTCCTGGCGGATGTACTAAAACGGCTTGCTGTGCTACCCCAGCGGTTCAATGAATTAAGGCGATCTTCTGCGAGAGCCGGAGCCGTAGCTGCATTAAGCCGGGCCAAGGCGTGGCTACCGGAGCTAGACCCGGCCGACATCGCCATTGGATATCCAAGCCTGAAGGAGGACGACACAACATTTGAACAGAAGGACTTCACCGCTTGTGTGAAGGAAATACGCCCTGTGGCCACCCTGATTGGTAATGACACGGATCTTATCAAGTACCAACCGGGTTATGACGCAGAAAATCATAGAATTCCAACGCCACATTATGAAGTGATTAGCCTGATCCCTCCAATTCGTAAGCATACCTTCGCCCCGGAAGTTGACCCGGCCAGATTAATTGATGATGAAGCTGAATTTGAAGCTTTGAGTGGCATTGAATGGTCATCATCAACCTTCCACGACAGGGAACAAGATGGAGGAGCGAAAAGGGATGATCCGGAAGCTTCAGGCCAGCAAAACAATTGATCCACCGGGCGGCTCATATTTGTGTTTTACTGAAAAAACAACATTAATCATTTGGACTCGGGGAGTCATGTAATAGGGTAGAAATACATTTTGCTGTAACACCGTGCACGTGTTTGGTGCTCAAAAATGTTAAGCCGCCATCTTATATTCACCCGTATCATATGTCACGCCCAATATGCGACCCTATCCAAAAGGAACTCGAAGGTCCCACCAAGGATAGACCCGCATATTGAAACGCTTTTGCAAGGTGGATATCATTACATCAACATTACATAATACACAGGGATACAACCAAGACATACAATGTCACATGAATACAACAATACAACATACAAGATCAACATCCGACTACGGATGAAACATAAACAGAAACTCAAACAATATCCACCCTGCTAGCCCAGGCTGCCGACCTGGAACCTATCCCCAGATCGAAGAAGAAGGAAAAGAAGACTCCAAAGCAAGCATGCATCGCTCTCACATCATGATCATCGCATAACCTGCACCTGCAACTGTTGGTGTAGTAAACTGTGAGCCACGAGGACTCAGCAATCCCATTGCCATGGGTATCAAGACTAGCAAAGCTTAAAGGGTAAGGAAGGGGTAAAGTGGTGAGGTTGCAGCAGCGGCTAAGCATATATGGTGGCTAACATATGCAAATAAGAGCGAGAAGAGAAACAAAGGAACGGTCGTCAATTAGTAATGATCAAGAAGTGATCCTGAAGTCCTACTTACGTCAGACATAACCCAGAAACCGTGTTCTCCTCTTGATCAGCCCCGAAAAGAGACACTCACGGTTACGCACACGGTTGGTGTATTATAGAAGAGTTTACTTCAAGTTTACTACAACCGGATATTAACAAATTCCTATCTGCCACATAACCGCGGGCACGGCTCTCGAAAGTTTATACCCTGCAGGGGTGTCCCAACTTAGCCCATGATAAGCTCTCGCGATCAACGAAGCGATATTCCTTCTCCCGGAAGACCCGATCAGTCTCGGAATCCGGCTACAAGACATTTCGACAAGAATAAAACAAGACCAGCAAAGCCGCCCGGATGTGCCGACAAATCGATAGGAGCTGCACATATCTCGGTCTCGAGCACACCGGATTGTCCAAACTTCCGATAGGCGAACCCGTAGTTGCCCCTGGCCACCGGCTGTCGACGGTTTGGACCAAAGACTCACGACGAGCAATCGCCCGGGGGTAAATAAAGATGACCCTTGAGAGCGCGACTCCCAAGGAAAAAAAGGCCAGGTGAGGCAAATGGTAAAACCAAGGTTGGGCCTTCTTTGGAGGAGTCTTATTCAAAGCGAATCGTCAAGGGGTCCCTAAATAACCCAACGGTTAGGGACGCAAAATCCGGGAACATAATACCGATATGACGGAAACTAGGGCGGCAAGAGTGGAACAAAACACCAGGCATAAGGCCGAGCCTTCCACCCTTTACCAAGTATATAGATGCATTAATAATATAAGAGATATTGTGATGTCTCAACATAATCTTGTCCACCATGGAGCAATCTTCAACTTCACCTGCATCTAGCAACGCTATAAGAGGGGCTGAGCAAAAGCGGTAACATAGCCAAACAACGGTTTGCATAGGAAATGTGTCAAAGGTTAGAGGTTCATGGCAATATGGGAGGCTTGATAAACATGTGATAGGTAGCGCAGCAAAGCGATAGAACGAAGCAACTAGCATAGCAATGATAGTAGTGAGATCCAGGGTAGCGGTCAACTTGCCTGAAATCCCGCAAGGAAGAAGAACGAGTCCATGAAGAAGATGAAGCCATGAAGACAAACCAAGCGTAGACGAACGAATCCTCACGATCGCAACGAAACGGGAACTATCGAGAAGAAGCACACAACATAGTAAACACACCACACATGAACAAGGCATGATGCACAACAAGCATGATGCATGACAAGGCTACATAGAGCTACTCATGCCAAAATATGATGCAAACAAGAACAACACCTCAAAGCAAGTTTAAATGAGGCCGAAAACAACATATAACAATTCCGGTAAGTCCTCATATGCAAATTTCAAAATTGGTCCAGATCTGAATAAATCTTAGGCTCAAGTTGTTAAACAGCAAGTTAAGATGCACCACGATGATCTACACAAAATTCTAGTCAAGTTACATATAAAGTTCATTAGATTCGGAGCTACGGCCTAGAAGATATGAGCAAAACAAGATAAGCATGGCATTGATGCAAAATGCATTCAAACCTCAAGAAAACACCTCAAAACAAGGATGCAACATGATAATATGAGACTAAATGCAAATCTAAGCAAGTTTCATATAGAGCACACTCAAAACGGAGCAACGGTTCAACTCATACACATGAAACAAGTTATAGCAACAATCTGTCCAAAACAGCAACTAGGCATATTGCAAGCACCTAAACAACAAGCTACAGCATCTTAACGTGAAAACAAAAGGCATGGGAATGATTCACAGGTAAAGCATTACAAAACATGAACACTGAGCTATCTCCAGAATTCACTAGAACATGCTCAAAAAGACATGACAAGATTGCAAATAATAACAATTTCAGTCATTAGCAGAAATAACATCAGGTTGCAACGTTTAGAGCTATCAAACGACATGCTACAGGAACTTATCTTAGAAAAAAAAGGCATGACATGATACTACTAAATGCATAGAACAAATGTCCTTTACTGACCATGAGGCAAGAAGGATAAGAAGATATGATGGCACCCATGTAAACATGGCAAATTATAATACAGATTCATACATGGCAGGAACAATAAGTAGGCATGTAGATGAGCTTGAACCACTCACCACAGAGCAATACATGGCATGGCAAGGCAATCAACAGTAAGAAGTCATGTTTATTAAGCTAAGAATGGCAAGAGAAAGTTCATAGGGTGCATGAATCACTAACAACAATCATGGCAACAACTGAACTTAATGTTAACAGGCTGACAACAACATTATTTATCAACTTTGAGGGCAAGATTACAACAAGTTACGGCAGGCTACAAATGCAACCAGGGGCATGAGTGGATAGACCATGACATGTATAACAAAACATCCTTAGTGAACATCTCGAGATTATGCATAGAATGACTTGTAGGAGCAGGTTAACATAGCATCATGATATAGCAGATTCAGACATGCAAAACAGCAACAGCAAGTACCCTACTTAACAAGCTTGATGCACTCACTACAGAAATCACAAAAATACATGGATGGAACCCTTCTAAATATGGCATGGCATAGTTCAACACACGTGTAGACATCAACCTCATAGGATGCACACATCCAACATGGCAAAAATGACAAATGAGCATCTTATAACAGTTTCAGCAGATTAACAGCAACATGCACTCTTGCGACGATGATTCAGGCACCAAGATGAGCTCAAATGAACATGATGCCATGGAAATAAATGAAGTACTCATCGAGGCGAACAATTTGACATATTACACGCATGAAACGGAGCAGTATGCAGCAAGTTATGATGCGGTGAACATGACATGATAATGTTGAAAAACTTCGGGACTTAGCAGATTTATACCTCCGCAAAAGTCAACGCGGGACGGAGGGATCCGGGACGGAGCGAATCGGGATGGCGGAGGCGCGTTTGGTTCGGGGGACGGGTGGATCTCATCCACCCCGGCTCCGGCGACGGCGAGACGGCTCCGACGAGGAGGAGGCCGGTGGGGGCGCGGATCCGGTCGCTCCCGACCCGATCCGGCCGGATCTGGCGGCGGGCGGCGAAGCTCAGCAGTGGAGGCGCAGGACGGGCACGGAGAGCACAGGGGCCGGGCGGCGAAGCTCGAAGCCTCGGCGCCTGGCCGGCGGCGGCGAGGCAGCCTCGAGGCGGGTCAGCGCCGGCGGCGCGAGGCGCCGGGCGCGGCGCGAAGACGGGCGATGGGCGGCGAAGCGCGACGGCAGGGCGGCGAGAGACGGCGGCGGCGGATGCCGCGCGGCGACGGGCGGCGACGGGCGCTGACGGGCGCTGCGGCGGGCGCCGGGCGGGCGGCAAGGCGGGCGACGGGGGCTGGGCTGCCATTGGCTCAAGGCGGCGCGCGGGTGGCCGGGGTGGCCACGTGGCGGACGCCGATTGGCGGAGGGCGGCAGAGCGGACGCGTCCGGGGGAGATTGGACATGTCCGGCTGCGGAGAGGGCCTAGGTTAGGGTTGGACTGCGGGAAAATCGGGGGAGGTGCACATATTTATAGGTAGAGGGAGCTAGGAGAGTCCAAATGAGGAGCGGTTTTCGCCCACACGATCGTGATCGAACGACCGAGAGCATGGAGTGGAGTTTGCTGGGTTTTGGGCCACTTTGGAAGGGGTGTTGGGCTGCAAAGAGAAGGAGGCTTTTGCGGTTACCCGGTTAACCGTTGGAGTATCAAACGGACTCCAAATGGCACGAAACTTGACAGGCGGTCTACTGGTGCTATACCAAGGCCGCTTGACAAACCTCGGTCCATTCCGAGAATGTTTAACACCCGCTCACGAAAAGTGGCAAAAGGGGGCGCCGGGGGACATAGGAGTGTCGGATTGCAAAACGGACAACGGGGAAAATGCTCGGATGCATGAGACGAACACGTATGCAAAATGAGATGCACATGATGACATGGAAAAATGCGACACGCAAGCAAACGACATGGCAACAACGGCGAATAATCGCGAGACACTGGCGATCGGATCCGGGGCGTTACAACACTCCTCCACTAACAAGAGATCTCGTCCCGAGATCTTAGGACCGAGACGGAAGGGAAAAGGGATGAAGTGAAACAGGAACTCAAGAGAAAAGAAGCAAAGAATCGAGAGCACTCGAGAAGAAGAGAGGAACGACGAGAATGACAAGAATCGAAAGCTCACGGAATCAAGATAGACTCTGAAAGCACTCCGGTTAGAACAAGATAAGAAACGAATAAGATTGAAAGGATTTAGGCAGCACTCCGGTTGAACAAGGAAAGAATAGAACATGAACTTGAGAGGATGGAATGATACTTGATGAAGACATGACACAAAACCTCCGGAAAGAACTAAAAGAGTTGAATGAAAAGAACTGAGAAGAAAATGACAACTTGTGTCACGAATGAAATAGAAAGCAACCTTAGAAGAAAAGATTGAATGGAGTTGTTGAGAAAATTCAACAACGAAAAGAATAAGCTTGTCGTGGACTTATGGATAACATCTCAGAAATTATGAGGTGATAACCAGCCGCAAACGGAAATGATTGAATAGCTGAGAAGAACGAAGGAATGCAAAACTCCAGTTTCGAAGAAAATGAAGAATTATTTGCTCTTCTAGACGGGAGAATAAAAGATACTGGAACTCCTCCAACAAAATCTTGATGAACTCTTGAAAAAAAGATTAAATCATGAAGAACCACCATGAAGAACTCCGGTGACAAAAGGATGATGAGATAAAATTGAAGGATGAAAGAATAAGATGAGCATTGAGATGATTTAGATGGAGGTTCCGACGAAATGGCTGAGGAAATTGAACTCCGGAAAAGAAAAGATGAAAACACATGGAACTAGAATTTATCCATCAAGAACAAATTCTGAAGGAAGGGATTACTTGACGACGATGAAACAAGAATAAGATTTATTGTATGCTTATCCTTCATCAAATTAAATTGATGACAAGCAATGGATTTTGCATACTACTTATTCTTCTTGAAAAGGATTGAGAAGTGACAAATGGTGAACTTGAGAAGGTCTTCATGAACCACCGGTAGGATTGAAAGAAGGAATGGATTGATACGATAACAAAGGAAAAAGAATCTGAATGAACCACCGTAAGAATTCGAAAATGATTGATGAAAGAGAATGAATCACTGGGAAGAATTATAAGAACCAATATGCTAGAGGGGATTTAGATGCAAAAGAACAAAGAGATCATGAGCTGATTAAAGAACACTTGAACGAGGCACCGGGATAAATAGAGAACGATAACTGGAATGATGGCCTCCGGTGAAAAGAAACGGGAACACAACTTCTGAAATACTCGGGATGGTTAAGAAAAGAATATCTGATGAATGGAATAATCGAGAGGATAATATGAAGCTAGAACCACGAATCTTCGAGAGAACGGGCAAGATTTGGAGGAAAAAACACTTCTTCTATCTTCGAATGACGACGAGAAACACCACCAAAATTACTGAGATACTCCGGGAGAATGAAAAGAGGAAGGGTTGACCCAAAGATGAAAAGAATTAGAAAGCGATCTTGGAGAAGGCATGTGACTGATGGAATCCATTCTTACGTCACAACTTGAAAAGAATTGAGAATAACTCCGGGAATTAGAAGAGTCGGTAAGATCCTCGGAAAAAAAACCCGTGGGTTAGGGCCCATCAAGAGATAACACCGTTGAAAAAGGATGTTGAATAGATAGATGATGCACCGTAACAATTGAAATATTTGAAAGAGGTGACAACCTCGAATTAAATAGAACACAGACAAATCTCCTGATATTTCTTCCAAACTCCTTAATGATAAACTGACGAGAGGCGAACGAGCAAAGAGAACACTTCGAAGGAAAAGAATATGATTAACCCGAAAAACTTGAATTGAGTCCACCGGAGAAGAAAAGAGATGAAGAATGTCGTACAAAACGAGAATTCACCAGTTGAGATAATTTACGGAAGACTGAAGAGGTTCCGCACGAATGAGATAGCTGGTCGAGAGAGAGTCAGACTCCGGCAAGAAAAGGGTGGGTGGGCAGGAAAAACAAAGGCAACTCGGGAGGGGAAACGATCTTGAAGAGACAACACCGATTGAAATCATTGAGGAAAGAAAGGCAAAGACTTCGCACGAGTAGGATGGATACTCGATTACGGACTCCGGTTCCAAGAAGAAAAGGGGTGGGTGGGTGGGAAAAGAAAAAAACTGAGGATTGAACTTGGCAAAGATGAAGAGACTCGAGTCAACTTGACGAGAAATGCACCGGATAAAAAGAGATGAGAACCAAAGATCGAAAAACCAACTGCGTGAACCTAAAGAAAATTTGAAGGGGAAGAGGAGTAATTCAAAACACCTACGTCAAGATTCCTCACCAGAGCGACGAAGAGGCAGAGGAGTAAAAAGAATTCCTACTCGCCGATATAACTAGACTCAGAAAACAGTTTCTTCTAGACTCGACAACGGTCAAACTACACGATCAATCAAGGGGGGCTCCTAGGGTCGGTCGAGGCTCTGATACCAACTTGTCACGCCCAATATGCGACCCTATCCAAAAGGAACTCGAAGGTCCCACCAAGGATAGACTCGCATATTGAAACGCTTTTGCAAGGTGGATATCATTACATCAACATTACATAATACATAGGGATACAACCAAGACATACAATGTCACATGAATACAACAATACAACATACAAGATCAACATCCCGACTACGGATGAAACATAAACAGAAACTCAAACAATATCCACCCTGCTATCCTGTGCCGACCGAACCTATCCCCGATCGAAGAAGAAGCGTAAGAAGAACTCCAAAGCAAGCATGCATCGCTTCTCGCGTCATGATCATCGCATAACCTGCACCTGCAGAATCGTTGGTGTAGTAAACCGTGAGCCACGAGGACTCAAAGAATCCCATTGCCATGGGTATCAAGACTAGCAAAGCTTAAAGGGTAAGGAAGGGGTAAAGTGGTGAGGTTGCAGCAGCGGCTAAGCATATATGGTGGCTAACATACGCAAATAAGAGCGAGAAGAGAAACAAAGGAACGGTCGTCAACTAGTAATGATCAAGAAGTGATCCTAAACTCCTACTTACGCCGAGACATAACCCGTAAACCGTGCTCTCCTCTCGATCAGCCCGAAAAGAGACACTCACGGTTACGCACACGGTTGGTGTATTTTAGAAGAGTTTACTTCAAGTTTACTACAACCGGATATTAACAAATTCCCATCTCGCCACATAACCGGGCACGGCTCTCGAAAGTTTATACCCTGCAGGGTGTCCCAACTTAGCCCATGATAAGCTCTCGCGATCAACGAAGGATATTCCTTCTCCCCGGAAGACCCGATCAGTCTCGGAATCCGTGCTACAAGACATTTCGACAAGAATAAAACAAGACCAGCAAAGCCGCCCGGATGTGCCGACAAATCTGATAGGAGCTGCACATATCTCGGTCTCGGGGCACACCGGATTGTCCAAACTTCCGATAGGCGAACCAGAGTTGCCCTCGGTACACCGGCGGATAGCTTTGGACCAGCACTCACGACGAGCACTGGCCCGGGGGGGGGGGGTAAAATAAAGATGACCCTTGAGAGCGCGAATCCCAAGGGAAAAAAGGCTAGGTGAGGCAAATGGTAAAACCAAGGTTGGGCCTTGCTGGAGGAGTCTTATTCAAAGCGAACTGTCAAGGGGGTCCCATAAATAACCCAACCGCGTTAGGGACGCAAAATCCGGGAACATAATACCGATATGACGGAAACTAGGGCGGCAAGAGTGGAACAAAACACTAGGCATAAGGCCGAGCCTTCCACCCTTTACCAAGTATATAGATGCATTAATAATATAAGAGATATTGTGATATCCCAACATAATCCTGTCCACCATGGAGCAATCTTCAACTTCACCTGCAACTAGCAACGCTATAAGAGGGGCTGAGCAAAAGCGGTAACATAGCCAAACAACGGTTTGCATAGGAAAGGTGTCAAAGGTTAGAGGTTCATGGCAATATGGGAGGCTTGATAAACAGGTGATAGGTAGCGCAGCAAAGCGATAGAACGAAGCAACTAGCATAGCAATGATAGTAGTGAGATCCAGGGTAGCGGTCAACTTGCCTGAAATCCCGCAAGGAAGAAGAACGAGTCCATAAAGAATATGAAGCCATGAAGACGAACCAAGCGTGAGATTTAACGAATCCTCACGATCGCAACGAAAGCAGGAACTATCGAGAAGAAGCACACAACATAGTAAACACACCACACATGAACAAGGCATGATGCACAACAAGCATGATGCATGACAAGGCTACATGGAGCTACTCATGCCAAAATATGATGCAAACAAGAACAACACCTCAAAGCAAGTTTAAATGAGGCCGGAAACAACATATAACAATTCCGATAAGTCCTCATATGCAAATTTCGAAATTGGTCCAGATCTGAATAAATCTTATGCTCAATTTGTTAAACAGCAAGTTAAAATGCACCACGATGATCTACACGAAATTCTAGTCAAGTTACATATGAAGTTCATTAGATTCGGAGCTACGGCCTAGAAGATATGAGCAAAACAAGATAAGCATGGCATTGATGCAAAATGCATTCAAACCTCAAGCAAACACCTCAAAACAAGGATGCAACATGATAATATGAGACTACATGCAAATCTAAGAAAGTTTCATATAGAGCACACTCAAAACGGAGCAACGGTTCAACTCATAAACATGAAACAAGTTATAACAACAATCTGTCCAAAACAGCAACTGGGCATATTGCAAGCACCTAAACAACAAGCTACAGCATCTCAACGTGAAAACAACAGGCATGGGCATGATTTATAGGTAAAGCATTACAAAACATGAACAGTGAGCTGTCTCCAGAAATCACTAGAACATGCTCAAAAAGACATGGCAAAATTGCAAATAATAACAGTTTCAGTCATTAGCAGAAATAATATCAGGTTGCAATGTTTAGAGCTATCAATTAACATTCTACAGGAACTTATCATAGAAAAAAAAGGCATTTCATGATACTACTAAATGCATAGAACAAAATTCCTTTACTGACCATGAGCCAAAAAGGATCAGAAGATATGATGGCACCCATGTAAACATGGCATACTATAATACAGATTCATACCTGGCAGGAACAACAATAAGTAGGCATGTAGATGAGTTTGAACCACTCACCACAGAGCAATACATGGCATGGCAATGCAACCAACAGTAATAAGGCATCATTATTAAGCTAATAATTGCAAGAGAAAGTTCATAGGGTGCATGGATCACTAACAACAATCATGGCAACAACTGAACTTAATGTTAACAGGCTGACAACAACATTATTTAGCAACTTTGAGGGCAAGATTACAACAAGTTACATCAGGCTACAAATGCAACCAGGAGCATGAATGGAAATAGCATGACATGTATAACAAAACATCCTTAGTGAACATCTCGAGAGTATGCATAGAATGACTTGTAGGAGCAGGTTAACATAGCATCATGATATAGCAGATTCAGACATGCAAAACAGCAACAGCAAGTACCCTACTTAACAAGCTTGATGCACTCACTACAGAAATCACAAAAATACATGGAT
Organism: Aegilops bicornis; assembly: GCA_021605145.1. Classification (NCBI taxonomy): domain Eukaryota; kingdom Viridiplantae; phylum Streptophyta; class Magnoliopsida; order Poales; family Poaceae; genus Aegilops; species Aegilops bicornis. Next base: position 6,927,025 of record CM038673.1, read on the forward strand.
GGCACCCATGTAAAGATGGCATGGCATAGTTCAACACACATGTAGACATCAACCTCATAGGATGAACACATCCAACATGGCAAAAATGACAAATGAGCATGTTATAACAGTTTCAGCAGATTAACAGCAACGTGCACTCTTGCAACAATGATTCGGGCATCAAGATGAGCTCCAATGAACATGATCCATGGAGTGAAGTGAATTACTCGTCGAACCGAATAATTTGACATATTACACGCATGAAACGGAGCAATATGCAGAAAGTTATGATGCGGTGTACATGACATGATAATGTTGAAAAACTCGGGACTTAGCAGATTTATACCTCCGCGAAAGTCAACGCGGGACGGAGGGATCCGGGACGGAGCGAATCGGGATGGTGGAGGCGCGTTTGGTTCGGGGGACGGGTGGATCTCATCCACCCCGGCTCCGGCGACGGCGAGACGGCTCCGGCGAGGAGCTCCGGCGAGGAGGAGGCCGGTGGGGGCGATCCGGCCGCCTTCGACCCGATCCGCCGGATTCGGGCGGCGGGCGGCGAAGCTCGGCAGGTGGAGGCGCAGGACGGGCACGGAGAGCAGGGGCCGGGCGGCGAAGCTCGAGCGAGGCGGGGCTGCGCCGCGGCGCGAGGTGCCGGGCGGCGCGAGCGCCGGGCGGCGGCGAAGACGCGGCGATGGGCGGCGAAGGCGCGCGACAGGCGGGCGAGGGAGACGGGCGGCGGCGGGATGCCGCGCGGCGACGGGCGGCGGACGGGCGCGGGACCGAAGCGGCGGCGGCGGGCGCTGGCTGGGCGCGGGCGGCGGGCGCGGCGACGGGGGTCATGGGCGCCAGCTGGCTCGCGCGGGCGGCTTGGCGGTGGCCATGTGTTTGACGCCGATTGGCGGAGGGCGGCGGAGCGGACGATCCGGGAGATCGGACATGTCCGCCGCGAGAGGGCCTAGGTTAGGGTTGGACCGCGGAAAATCGTGAGGTGCACATATTTATAGGTAGAGGGAGCTAGGAGAGTCCAAATGAGGAGCGGTTACCACACGATCGTGATCGAACGACCGAGAGCATAGAGGGAGGTTGCTGGGTTTTGGGCCACTTTGGAAGGTGTTGGGATGCAAAGAGAAGGAGGCTTTTATGTTACCCGGTTAACCGTTGGAGTATCAAACGGACTCCAAATGGCACGAAACTTGACAAAGCGGTCTACCGATGCTATACCAAGGCCGCTTGACAAACCTCGGTCCATTCCGAGAATGTTTAACACCCGCTCACGAAAAGTGGCAAAAGGGGGCGCCGGGAGACATAGGAGTGCCGGATTGCAAAACGGACAACGGGGAAAATGCTCGGATGCATGAGACGAACACGTATGCAAAATGAGATGCACATGATGACATGGAAAAATGCAACACGCAAGCAAATGACATGGCAAAGACAGCGAATAACTGGCGGACACGTGGCGCATCGGATCCGGGGCGTTACATCATACTTATCATTTGTTTTCCTTATGCTTAAGAAATTTTGTAAACTGTCCTGCATATAGAAATAAATCACAAGACCCTTGGCGGCTTACTGCAGGGCGGGTCATATATCTTACATGAAACCCGGAACATGAAAAAGAGTCATAAATAAGCCTGTTATCAATTATAGCTTTGAAACACAACTATAGTATCATACCTGTGATCCTTCGATTTGTACTGCCGATTTATGTGATCCGAACAGTAAGGGTGATAACCCAATCTTGTAGAAGCCGACACTTCCACACATATGATGACTGTTTATACGCTGGCGACTTATTGATCAATGTCAAGCCGGGTTAAATAGAAGCCACACATTATATGCTTCAAATATGATAAAAAAAGTCTGAAGACAAACTCAAAATATTGTTTGAAAAACTTTAGACAAAATTATGAGGCTTATGATTCGAATACGATCAGTAAACCGTTCCAAAGGGGTTAAGCTAGGATTCGAATACGATCATGTAGCCCCTAATGGCTTTGGCGTTGCGCCGATTAGGAGGGTACCGACAGCTATGTTCTCTTTGGTTTGAATACGACCTATGTTTGAACAGGAAGCCCCCAAATGACCTTGAGAGTTTCTTAACGACGCCGATTCAAATACGATCAACGTCGGACCCAAAGGGGTTGAGCTATGATTCAAATACGATCAAGCAGCCCCCTAGTGGGTTTGGCAGTGTGCCAATCAAAAGGGTAACGACAGCTGTGTTCTCTTTGGTTCGAATATGACCTATGTTTGAACAGGAAGCCCCCTAGTGATCATGAGCTTTAACGGCTAGATTCGAATACGATCATGAGCCGGACCGAGAGGGTTAAGCTAGATTCGAATACGATCAGCCCCCAATTGGTCATTTTTAAAATTAGAATAATAAAGACATATGATCATTAAGGACGAAAAGGACAGATGTCTTGCTTTATTACTTATCATAATATATACATCGTCAATATATGTACATCATGAGAGCCGGTGGCTCAAGTGTAGTAAGGCCGTAGATGAGCAATATTCCACGGCCAGCGGGTCTCCTCCTCCGACTTACGTGAGTCTTTGTGCTCTTGAACATCGATAAGGTAGTATGACCCGTTGTTCAAGTTCTTGCTGACCACAAAGGGTCCTTCCCAAGGTGGGGATAGCTTGTGCGCATCAGACTGATCCTGGATGAGCCGGAGCACCAAGTTACCTTCTTGAAAGGTTCTGAACTTAACCCGGCGGCTGTGATAACGATGTAGGTCTTGTTGGTAAATCGCCGAGTGGGCTGCTGCTAAGTCGCGCTTCTCATCTAGTAGGTCAAGTGCATCCTGCCGGGCTTGTTCATTATTAGCTTCAATGTAAGCCGCCACGCGAGGCGAGTCATGGCAGATGTCACTAGGTAGAACCGCCTCTGCACCATAAACCATGAAGAAAGGCGTGTAACCCGTAGACCTGTTGGGGGTAGTATTGATGCTCCATATCACAGAAGGTAACTCTTCTACCCAACAACCCGGCGTCCGCTGCAAAGGAACCATAAGTCGGGGCCTGATGCCTTTCAAGGTTTCCTGATTGGCTCTTTCAGCTTGCCCATTGGATTGGGGGTGAGCTACTGATGAAACATCAAGCTGGATATGCTCACGTTGACAGAACTCCTCCATGGCACCCTTGGACAAATTAGTACCATTGTCAGTTATGATGCTGTGTGGAAAACCAAAGCGAAAGATCACCTTTTTCATGAATTGAACCGTCGTGGCTGCATCAGACTTACTGACTGGCTCTGCCTCAACCCACTTTGTGAATTTATCAACCGCCACCAAGAGGTGGGTATTTTGGTCTTTGGACCTTTTGAAAGGCCCAATCATGTCAAGTCCCCAGACTGCAAACGGCCAAGTAATTGGAATCATCCTCAATTCTTGAGCCCGTACATGATCCCGTCGTGAGAATATCTGACAACCGTCACATGTACTGACCAGATCTTCCGTGTCGGCATGAGCCGTCAGCCAATAAAATCCATGACGAAAATCCTTGGCAACACGGGATTTTGAACCGGCATGATGGCCATAATCTCCTTCATGAATCTCACGAAGAATTTCTTGACCCTCCTCGGGAGAGACACAATGTTGAAATGCCCCAGTGACACTGTGATGATGTAACTCCCCATTGGCAATCGTCATCGACTTAGACCGCCGGTTTATCTGCCTAGCCAAGGTTTCGTCTTCAGGAAACTCGCCCCGGGTCATGTTAGCCAAATATGGCATTGTCCAATCTGGGATGACATGAAGAGCCGCCACCAATTGCGCTTCTGAGTCAGGAACAACCAAGTCTTCCTCTGTAGGAAATTTGGCAGAAGGGTTATGCAAAACATCCAAAAAAGTATTAGGTGGCACCGGCTTACGCTGAGACCCCAGCTGGCTTAAAGCATTGGCTGCCTCATTCTTTCTGCGATCAATGTGTTCCACCTGGTAACCCTTGAAGTGTCCATCAATGGCATCAACTTCACGGTGATAAACCACCATGGGAGGATCCTTGGAATCCCACTTGCCTGATACTTGTTGAGCCACCAAATCTGAATCGCCAAACCACCTTACCTGGCTTAAGTTAATCTCCTTAGCCATCCGAAGACCATGGAGCAAGGCCTCATACTCAACTGCATTGTTAGTACAGGGAAACATCAACCGGAGTACGTAACAAAATTTGTCACCTCGAGGGGAAGCTAAGACAACTCCAGCCCTCGAGCCTTCCAAGTGCATGGACCCATCAAAATGAATAGTCCAATATGTGTTGTCCAGTTTTTCTTCAGGCATCTGCAGCTCCATCCAATCGTTGATGAAGTCCACCAGTGCTTGAGTCTTAATAGCAGTGCGTGGCACATACTTTAAGCCATGAGGCCCAAGTTCAATGGCCCACTTGGCGACTCGTCCTGTGGCTTCTCTATTTTGAATGATATCTCCAAAAGGAGCAGAACTGACCACAGTGATGGGGTGACCCTGGAAGTATTGCTTAAGCTTCCGGCTTGCCATGAACACCCCATAAACAAGTTTCTTCCAATGTGGATATCTTTGCTTGGACTCAATAAGCACCTCACTGATGTAGTAAACCGGCCGTTGAACCGGATGTTCCTTGCCAGCCTCCTTGCGCTCCACCACAATGGCAACACTGACAGCAGTGTGTTAGCAACCACATATAGCAATAAGGGCTCCTTATCAATGGGAGCAACAAGGACCGATGGCTCAGATAACTGTCTCTTCAAATCTTCAAAGGCAGCGTTAGCAGCATCACTCCAGAAAAAGTCATCTGTCTTCTTCATCATCTGATAGAGTGGTATGGACTTCTCACCTAACCGGCTTATGAATCAGCTTAAGGCAGCAATACGACCCGCCAGACGCTGAACATCATTGATACACGCCGGCTTAGCAAAAGAGGTGATTGCCTTGATCTTCTCCATGTTAGCCTCAATGCCTCTGTTAGAAACCATAAAACCCAAAAGCTTGCCAGCTGGCAATCCAAAAACACACTTGGCCGGGTTAAGCATCATCTTGTAGACCCGGTGATTATCAAAGGTTTCCTTCAGATCATGTATCATGGTCTCCTTCTCTCTGGTCTTCACCACAATGTCGTCCACATAAGCATGAACATTACACCCAATCTGACTGTGGAGACAGTTCTGCACACATCGTTGATAAGTCGCATGTGCACTTTTAAGCCCAAAAGGCATAGATACATAGCAAAAGGCTCCAAACAGAGTAATGAAAGCCGTCTTCTCCTGGTCCTTAACTTTCATCTTGATCTGATGATAACCAGAATAAGCATCCAAAAAGCTCAAATGCTCACAACCCGCCGTAGCATCAATGATTTGATCAATACGAGGGAGAGCAAAAGGATCGGACGAACAAGCCTTGTTTATATCCGTGTAATCCACACACATACGCCAGGTGCTGTTCTTTTTTAGTACAAGTACCGGGTTAGCCAACCATTCTGGGTGAAAAACTTTAACAAAATAAACCCGGCCGCCAAGAGCCGGGCCACCTCCTCACTAATGGCTTTACGCCTTTCCTCATTAAACCGCCGAAGAAATTGCCTGACCGGCTTAAATTTTGGATCAATATTAAGAGTGTGCTCAGTGAGTTCTCTCGGTACACCCTACATGTCAGAATGTTTCCATGTAAAGATGTCCCGGTTCTCACGGATGAACTCGATGAGCGCGCCTTCCTATTTGGGATCCAGATTGGCACTGATACTGAACTGCTTAGATGAGTCACCTGGAACAAAATCAACAAGCTTGGTGTCATCGCCTGACTTAAATTTCATCACCGGCTCGTGTTCTGTGGTTGGCTTCTTCAAAGACGTCATGTCCGCCGGGTCAACATTGTCCTTGTAGAACTTCAATTCCTCTGTTGCACAAACAGACTCAGTATAAGAAGCATCGCCTTCCTCACATTCCAAGGCTATCTTCCGACTCCCATGCACTGTGATGGTGCCCTTGTGACCCAACATGTTGAGCTGCAGGTAAAGGTAACACGGCCGTGCCATGAACTTTGCATAAGCCGGCCGTCCAAACAGTGCGTGATATGGGCTCTGGATTTTGACCACCTCAAAAGTTAACTTCTCAGCCCTAGAATCATGCTCATCCCCAAAGGCTACTTCCAGCTCAATCTTACCCACTGGGTACGCCGACTTACCGGGCACTACTCCATGAAAAACAGTGTTGGACGCCTTGAGATTTTTATCAGTCAACCCCATGCATTTAAAGGTCTCATAATAGAGGATGTTGATGCTGCTGCCTCCATCCATGAGCACTTCTGTGAATTTGTATCCACCAACTTGTGGTGCCACCACTAAGGCCAAGTGACCCGAATTATCAACCCGGGGAGGGTGATCCTCCCTACACCACAAAATAGGCTGCTCAGACCATCTCAGATAACGAGGAACCGCCGGTTCAAAAGCGTTCACAGCCCTCTTATGAAGTTTCTGGTTCCTTTTGCATAAACTGGTGGTAAACAAATGATACTACCCACTATTCAGCTGCTTTGGGTTACTCTGATACCCGGATTGCTGCTGCTGCTGACCTCCTTGGCTAGAGTGCTGATTATAACCACCTTGGTTACCTTGAGGGCCCTGAAAGTTGGAATTTGAACTGCCACCCGGGCCATGAAACCCGCCGCCGCCTGAACCGCCGTCGGGCCCATGACTGCCGTCGAACATGTTAGAATTCTTGAAAGCCCTCATGATCGTACAATCCTTCCATAGGTGCGTGGCCGGCTTCTTCTGGGTGACGTGTCTTGGACAAGGCTCATTTAGCAACTGCTCAAGGGTGGGACCTGACCCGCCAGACCGAGGAGGTGGCCTCCAACAATTCCATGGCCATCTCATAGCTTTCAATCCATGCCCTGGGCTGTAAGTCAGCCATGTAATTGGGCACCTTTCGAGGCCCCTTAAAATCCTTAGGCAAACGCTCATTACGCAGTGCTGGTACTAAGCAAGGGACACCTCCCGTTCTCGTGGTCGCACCTGCCTCAATAGAAGTCGTCGGATAAATCAGAAAAGATTGGTAAGCCACCCGCTGAGCCGCCTGCTCAATCGCTTCCATCGCCTGGCCGCCAGCCTCTTGGCGATCCTGTCCCGATCAACCAGGTTAGGAGCCCCTCATGCGCTGGTCTCGCCCGCATCTACCGGGTCACGGTGCCGGGCGTTGCTTGAAACTGCCGCCGAATCCATACGCCTGCTATAACTCGGGCTCCGGCTTGGGCGAGGGGTTGAATGAATCCTGTCTCGACTATAAGAGTATGACTCATGCTGTGCCAGAGCCGTCTAAAGAAGTTCTCTGACCCTTCGTGTTTCGATCGCCATCGGAGAGTCGCCCTCCACCAGGAGAGCCGCCAATCATGCCGCCGCAGCGATCATGTTCTCCAACGGGTTAGAATAATGACCCGATGGTGTTGGTACATACTGAGGTGGAGCAGTGTTCACTCGAGGAGGTTCCATCACCCATGGTTGAACCGGTGTCCCCTCCCGCGCCGCAGTCATGCGCTTACCTCCGCAGACATCGGGCCTGCAATCGTGTGTGTGCGGAAGAGGTTTCTAGGATCATAAATCGAAGGCAGACAGGATTGGGACTTCTGGTGCCTTCTCCTCATGACCTCATTTGATGCATTTAAATCCATCATAAGCTGGAACGCTTCTGATTGAAGTTGTTGAGCTCGAGCATCCAAAGCCGCCCGCTCAATGGCCAGTCTGGTGTCCTCAGCTACTAGATTTTCTTTGGCTTGTTGTCGGTGTCAAAACCGGCGGATCTCGGGTAGGGGGTCCCGAACTGTGCGTCTATGCGGATGGTAACATGAGACAAGGGACACGATGTTTTTAACCAGGTTCGGGCCCTCTCAATGGAGGTAATACCCTACCCCGCTTGATTAATATTGATGATATGGGTAGTACAAGAGTAGATCTACCACGAGATCAAGGAGGCTAAACCCTAGAAGCTAGCCTATGGTATGATTGTTGTTCGGCCCCACGGACTAAAACCCTCCGTTTATATAAACACCAGATAGGTTAGGGTTACACGTAGTCGGTTACAATGGTAGGAGATCTACATATCTCAGACGCCAAGCTTGCCTTCCACGCCAAGGAAAGTCCCATCCGGACACGGACGAAGTCTTCAATCTTGTATCTTCATAGTCCAGGAGTCCGCCAACGGTGATAGTTCGGCTATCCGGACACCCCTAATCCGGACTCCTCAAGAGCCCCGAACCAGGCTTCAATGACGATGAGTCCGCAAGACGTTGATTGTCTTCGCATTGCGAGGCGGGTTCTTCTCCAAATTCCATATACTTGTCAAATAGTGTCCGGCTTCGATAAATGTCTGCGCCCTTGGCTTCTCTACGCCCAATAATGGCCATCTTCCACGTGTTTGAATGAATGCGAAAAGCCGTGGTATTTTTACACTTACCCCTAGCCACGCAAATGAGCTGCCTATAAAAGGGGCGAGGATCTAGATCTGAGTCACACCATCCCCTTCATGAAGCTTTCATCGGAGCGCCTCGACCAAAGCCCATTCCATCATGGACAATACCGACGCTGCTCCTCCACTTCGCGCCTCCCAAATTTCTCGGTCCGAAATTGGGAGAAATGCTCAGTCCTGCATAGCGAGCTAGTTATACTCCAAGCCAAGGGATTTCTTCCCCCGGCCTTCATGGTTCCGGTCCGAGCCGGACTTGCCACCTACAAGGGCGGAAAGCAAGCGGAGAGTATCCCTGATCCCTCTAAAGGAGAGCGGGTATGCTTCATCTCTTATCTAGTAAGAGGACTCGGATTTCAATCCATCCGCTTTCTCCGGGCTCTTGGAGTTCTACAGCCTCCGCCAGCACCACCTTACTTCCTGCCTCCATCTTGCACATCGCGGGCTTCGTGGCCCTTTGCAAACTGTTCTTGGGCCGAGGCTCATTTCAGCATCGTGGAAGAGATTATTCTGCCTAGTACCCCGTTCTTATGAGGGGTCAATATATCAAGTGGGCGGAGCCGAGCTATGGCGCATCGCCGGGACCGGATACCTATCCGGAACCCCAAAGAAGGCATCCGAAGACTAGCCTTCGGAATGGTTTTACATGGAGGACGTCCCGCTGCCGAATCCTGTTCGGATCGGCCTTCCGGAGTTTAGCAATGCTCCTCTGAAGAAGCGCTTAAGCTGGCGCCGGGCCCCTGAGGGAAAATGACCGGATGTCCTCTATTTGATGAGCCGAATAAGATTATTGGCTCATGCCGGATCGACCATGATTGGAGTCATGGCAATCTGCTATATGAGGAGTGCAGCCGCCCAATACAGGGCCACCCCATGTGGGACTTCAACGGGAGGATGATGCTACCCGCCATCGCCCGGAAAGGGCCGGATCACCACCGAACCGGTGAAGATCTTTGTCTGCCATGTATAAAGGAGGGGAGGAGGATTTCCTCCGGCCAATCCATCAAGGAGTTTCTTTGAATAATCCTCAAGCCGGGTAAGCAAACATCTTTGTGACCAGACGATCCATGTTCCCGTGGTTAAATATCTCATTTCATGGTTTTTGGCGCAGAACTGCGCCGCCGGACTGTGGAGAAGATACACACCGCCCCCACAACCCGAGGATCCGGAGAGGTCCTCGATCCGACCTCCAAGAGGATCCGGATATAAAGGTGGAGTTGATCGACGGGTGTTCTACCAACTTAGCATGGACAATGCTTTGGTTGCCATTACGGCTGATTACTCCTGCATTACTTCCAGCCTCACAGTAATCGAGACCGAGATCCCAAAACCCCGATAATGACCCATCCATGCTTATTTTTGATCACCAGATACCAATGGTGTTTCGCAGGGGTACCTTCAAGGCAGGAAGTCGAGCCTGGCACGGCTGGCCAACAAAGGGCAAGGCGCCCCGCAGTTAAAAAAGAAGTGCGGTCCGGATCGAAACTCCGCCAAGAATCTGCAGATGGCGTGTCACCATACTCCCAGGATTGATTCCTGGAAGGCGTACTAACACTGGTGCTCTTTTCAGGAAAAAGAGCACTCGCCGGACCGAGTCCGGAGAGGTTGCCAATCGAACCTTCACCGGCTAGGCTTCAAAGCCGGGCCAGGAGGCTGAGGCGAGCACAAGACGTGCGTCGGATGCACCTCCGACAGAGGATGCCGACAGGTTGTCCGCCACCAACTCCGAGGTGGAGAGCGCCTTGAATCACAAAGCGCCGCCGACAGCTTCTTTCGTGACGCATGTTTCTCCCAAGAGGCCTTGAATGCCTTCGATTCGAGATGCGCACTGCGTGCCGCCAAGATGGTCTAGCCAGAGCCACGGAGCAAAGATGTAAAGGACATACGGTAAGGAAATTTGACAGCTATATATGCCAAGAGTCTCGAGACTTAAAATAGTTAGAATTACTGATTTAAGGATCATTTGTTATGCAGATCTTACAGTAAAAGAATACCCGACTGTCCTGTGAGCTTGAAGAGTGCAAGGCCCAACTTGAGGTCAAGATTAGCCGCCATGTGGGGGAGCCACAGAGACCCCTCCGTAATATACGCTTAAAAGATAAATAGTTTATGAAGTGCGGCGGTGTGTAAATCTGACAAAAATATTGCAGATCGCTACGACTAGATCCGGACAAGCAGCAGCTCTTGCGCTTAGCTAAAGGCCGTGAGAGCGTGCTTAAGAGGGTGCGGCAGAGAAAAATAACCTCCAAGATGCCAACACCAAGCTGGGTGAGGAACTAAAGGATGTTCGTGCTCAGCTTGTCCGACTCAGAAGGAGAATCGCGCTTCGTCGCTGCATTTTCAAGAAGTGCTTGAGCGAACTTTGAAAGAGTTCGGCGAGGAAGGCGACTAACATAAAGATGTATGTAGGTTTGCTCACATGTCGCCCCGAGGAGATGCCCAGTTCTTCGGGTGATCTTCTTCCCGAATTGCGCCACCGCACCTAACGAGTCCCGTAGGTGATGAAAGGCATCGGCCCGCCTTGTGGCCATCTATCTCCCCGCCTCAAGGCATTGGGGAGCTGGCAGAGCCGCTTCAAGGAGCACGTGGCGCTCCGACTATGGAAGATATCGGCTGTCATTGCCAAGGCGCCAGAAGGCACAGGCCATGGTAAAGACGCAGTACACGGTTGTCGACCCAAACCACATGGCCGAGGTCGGACCTGGGGCCCGATGGGATGGAGATCCCTGTAAGCTTAGTGTACGCCAAGTAGAATTGGACGCCAAGTATTCCCAAAGAAGATTGTAAATTAGATAGCCTATTAGATGGCATTGAGGAGGAATACAATGAGTCGAGTTGACTATGTAAAAATATGACATGAAAAAAATGTCTTCTAGCCGGATTGTAGATCGTTTGTCATAGCGGACCTTTTCGCTTCGACCTCCGAACCCAATACTCCTAAGTGTATCCGAATACCTTCGTGGTTATATAAGAACCAGGGTATGCATGGAGACAAGGCGTAGGGGTCATTGTTGTTGTCACGCATAAGTGCCCAACTAGTTATGTTATATTACATGGGTAGTAAGAAACATCTTCCAGGAGAATAGTTCCGCTAAGGGTTTCTTTCGCTGGGATGCATGCCCTAAAGTGCATGTCAAAGGTGCTATGAAAGCAGTAAAATCATCCTGGGGCAGATGGGTAAATAACTAAAATCATCTTTCAGTTCACCGATCAATATTCCCTTAAGAACGCTTAGCTTTGGCTTCACCTAGTCCGAGGTACACATTCGGCCGAATTCGCAAGAATAATCGCAGAGGTGCTCCCTTTACCACCTAGCCGAACAATCAGAACGTAGGGGTAAGCACAGGAGCCAGCAACCCAGCTTGGCCAAAACTTAAGTCATATCGATGCATATAATGGTGAATAAAAGGTACATGCGGAAGTTTAACGATCTGCTGGGCATGAAGCCCGTGATAAATAAGCTTCGCTAAAGAAGCCCCTGTATAATGAGCACGACGGACAAGGCCAACTATGTGCGAAAAAAGCGCAAACGAGCCTCTAGAGGCTTCAAGAAGAAGGAGGAGGAAGGAGAGAAATAAAAGACAACAAAAATAGAAAATGTTGACGAAGGAAGGAGACGAACTTGGAGTCCAGCGCTTAGGCGTAGAATCTTCAGAGACGGGCCGCGCTCCATGGGTTCGGCCGAGTCGGTTATCCGATGCGTTTCGCAGACGGTATGCTCCACCGGTCAGACCTGGTCGGCGATGAAGGGACCTTCCCATTTGGGCTTGAGTTTGTCCTTTTTCTTGTCCGCAAAGCGAGAACAATTTCGCCAACGTTATAAGCTTTGGCCCGCATTTCCTCGCTTTGATATCTTCGAGCCTGCTGTTGATAGAATGCGGAACGAGCATTTGCCACGCCGCTCTCCTCCTCCATTGCATCCAACTGTCCTCCGCCGATCGAGCTCGGCTTCTTCTTTCTTCGCATGCGCACACGCAGGTGAGTCATGTATTATGTCGCATGGCAAGATCGCCGCTCGCCATACACCATAAATAATGGTGTGAATCCGTAGTACGATTCGGCGTGGTCCATGCCCCGTGAGTACGGAGTCGAAGCTCCTCAACCCAAAGGCGTGTTAGATTCCCTTTTGAGGGACCGCACTAGTCCGGGTTTAATGCCGCCATGATTAGACCATTTGCTCGTTCGACTTGGCCGTTGGTTTGAGGGTGATAGACTGAGGCGTAATCGAGCTTGATGCCCATGTTTTTGCACCATAATTTGACCTCATCGGCCGTGAAGTTGGTGCCATTATTAGTGATGATACTGTGGGGGACACTGTAACGGTGCACTATCCCTGATATGAAGTCTACCACTAGTCCGGATTCGGCTGTTTTAACAGGCTTGGCCTCTATCCATTTGGTGAATTTATCCACCATGACCAATAGGTATTTTTGCTTGTGGGTTCCTCCCTTAAGGGGTCCAACCATGTCAAGTCCTGCACTACCGAACGGCCAGGTGATGGGTATAGTTTTGAGGGCGGTGGGTGGCATGTGGCTTTGGTTAGCAAAAAGCTCGCAACCGACGCATCGTTGGACTAAATCCTCAAGATTCCGCCTGTCCGGGCCGCTTGGGCCAATAAAATCCTGCACGGAAGGCCTTGCCTACAAGGGCCCGGCTGCGCGTGGTGCCCACCCAGTCCGCATGAAGTTCAGCCAGAGGTTTCGCCTTCCTCTTCTGGAGATACACCTTTGAAGGACTCCGTAGTGCTTTTCTTATAAAGCTGTCCCTCATGGACTTTATAGGCTTTAGATCGCCGCATTACTATGCAAATGAGCCTCATTTTGGTCTTCGGGAGTTCTTGCCTAGTTAGGTAGGCTAGGAATGGTTCCACCATGGGGCGATAACCGCCATTATTTCGCGTGAGCGGAGGGTGTTATCTCAAGGCGTGAGCCTCCGGTTGTGTCGAAGTGTTCGCGTCAGCAAAGGCGGTTGGGTCCGGATTGTTATTGCCGGACTTCTTCCCATAGTAACGGATGGCTTAAAACAACCGCTCCGTAAAGATATTGGGTGGGACGGCATCGCATTTTGCACCGATGCGCGCCAATATATCCGCCACCGTTGTTATCCCGGCCATATGATGAAATTCGAGCCCTTCAACCGTGCTAACATTTTTAGGACCGCATTAAGCGGTATGCTGCCATTTTTGGATCTTTGGCATCAAATTGTCCGCTTATTTGAGATATCGCGAGGTTCGAATCCTCGCCGCACCTCTAGGCGCTTAATGCCCATGGAGATCGCCATCCGGAGGTCGTGCGTATGGGCCTCATATTCGCCGCGTTGTTGGAGTCCGTGATACATTATTTGAAGGACGACGATTGGACTGTGTCCCCGGTTGGGGACGTCAGACGACGCCAAATTTCTGTGCCGCCAACATTTTGGAGCCGCTAAAGTGCATGATCCATTGAGTATGCGCCAGCACTCTTTTAGGGAGTTCGGCTTCAGTCCATTCGCCACGAAGTCGGCCAAAACCTCGCGACTTAATAGCTCATCGTGGCCTATAAGTTATGTCGAATGGAAGGAGCTCTATGGACCATTTAGCCATCCGCCCGTCGTCATGGTTGTTTATAATATCGTTAAGAGGTACTTTGAGGCTACCAAGCTATCGAACACTCTTGAAAGTAGTGTTGTAGCTTCCGAGATGCCATGAACACCGCCAGATGCTATCTTTTGATAGTGTGGGTACCGACTTGCATGGAGTTAGGACAAGTGGACGCATAGTAAACCGGTTTTGAAGAGGGAACTCGTGTCCGTCTGCTTCGCTCGACAACGAGCACCGCTACCGACAACTTGATGTGTTGCGCGATATATAATAGCATTGGTTCGCCCACGCTACGCGGCTAGGACCGGATTTGTTGCCAAAATGGCCTTTATTTCTTCGAAGTCCGCTGTGGCGGCATCCGTCCAGCTTGAAGTGTTCGGCAGTCGGGAGGAGGTGGTAAAGGGTAACGCTTTTCTCCCAACGGGAGATAAAGCGGCTTAGAGCCGCTAATACGCATCCCGTCAATTTTTGTATTTGTTTGAGGTCCTTTGAATATCCAATTGTGACAGAGCTCGGATCTTGGCTGGGTTTGCTTCAATTCCTCTACCCACACAATGAAGCCCAGAACTTTCCTACTGGAACGCCAAGACGATTTTTCCGGATTGAGCTTGATGTCATATTTTCAAGATTTTCGAATGTGAGCCTCAAGTCGCCTACTAGAGTTTCGACGTGCTTGGTTTTGACGACCACATCTACATATGCTTCCACCATTTTGCCGATCTGGTTTGCCGACATGTCCGAATCATGCTACCGATATGTTGCGCCGGCGCTTTTGAGCCCAAAGGGCATTGTGTTGAAGCGTAACGGTCCGTATGGAGTGATGAATGTTGTTGCAGC